>CM031372.1:40330297-40930297 GCA_018208015.1 Medicago ruthenica
TAGGGTAGGAATATTAAGGATTGCATTTGCCTAGCTTCTGAAGCTGTGAATCTAATGGATCAAAGGGCTTATGGTGGAAACCTTGCTTTAAAGGTGGACATCAGCAAAGCTTTTGACACATTGGAGTGGGATTTCTTGCTGAGGGGTTCTCAGGAAGTTTGGTTTCGGTGAAACGTTTTGCAGCTGGATTGAATCTGTCCTTCATTCTGCCACCATCTCAATCAACATCAATGGCAATCAGCATGGTTATTTTAGTTGTAAGAGGGGGGTTAGACAAGGAGACCCTTTGTCACCCCTCCTATTTTGCATAGCAGAAGATGTCCTCAGTAGGAGTTTGTCTAATCTTGTTGAGCAAGGCAGCCTGGAGCAAATGGCTGGAACACGAAACACTAAGGTAGCTTCTCATATTTTGTATGCTGACGATATTATGATTTTTTGTAAAGGGAAGAGATCCTGTGTGAAAGTTTTAATCGACTTATTCACCAAGTATGCTCAAGAATCTGGTCAGAAAGTGAATCACAACAAATCTACAGTTTTGGCGGGCTCTATTTCCACCACGAGGCTCAACCACCTCCTAAACATTATTGGCTTCAAACAGGGTACCCTACCTTTCAACTATCTAGGTGTTCCTATCTTCAAAGGCAGACCAAAAGCAAGATACCTGCAACCTATAGCTGACAAGATCAAGTCAAAACTGTCAGCTTGGAAGGCATCCCTGTTGTCAATTGCAGGAAGAGTTCAACTAGTGAAATCTGTTGTTCAAAGTATGCTGACTCACTCTATAACCGTCTATAACTGGCCAATCTCCCTGATCAAAGACTTGGAATGTAGCATCAGGAATTTCATCTGGTCCGGAGATATAACAAAGAGGAAACTTGTAACGGTAGCGTGGAAGAAGGTGTGCAGACCATATGACCAAGGAGGTTTAGGGTTAAGATCTATTCTTAAACTAAACTCAGCAGCTAATTTAAAACTCTATTGGAATCTCTTACACTCTAATGACAGCCGGTCAAAGCTTCTGGCTGCCAGGGTGATGAGAAAGGGCAAGGTAATTAACTATCACATCTTCTCCTCTCTCTGGTCCAGTATGAAAAATGAATATAATGAAATCCTAGAGAACTCTACTTGGTTACTTGCAAATGGGGAAGATATCAGATTCTGGACTGACTCTTGGTGTGGGGAACCTTTCATCAACAGGGTAGACAGTAACATTGTGGATACAAATGCAACAGTGTCTAATTTCATTCAGAACTCACAATGGTTTTTTGATCAGGATTTTATAAGGAACTTTCCTCATTTGCTTCATCTTATTCATAAAGTTACAATAGCAACCCAACACAGACAGGATGAGCTGGTTTGGAAATCTTCAAATTCTGGATCCCTAACCCTTAAGGAAGCTTACCAGTTCAAGACTAGGCACTCCTACCAATCGATCTGGGCAAAAGATATCTGGTCTAATCATATACCTCCCTCTAAGTCCCTTTTAGTTTGGAGGATTATGCATGATAAAATGCCTTGTGATGACAAACTTAAAGAAAGAGGTTGCTGTCCAGCCTCTATCTGCACCCTTTGTGGCATACAGGAAGAGTCATCCTTGCATCTGTTCTTTCTTTGCAACTACTCAGCAAAGCTTTGGAGTTGGCTATCCTCAATCTTACAATTACCTCTTCAGTTTACTTCCCTGGAAGAGGTTTGGAATCTTTGCCATAGAGGGTGGTCTCCTCACTGCCAGCTAGCAGTAAAAGTCGCTTTAATTTTTACTTTCAACGCTATTTGGTATTCTAGAAATGCGGCCAGATTCAATAACAAACTCATCCCTTGGAGGTCTCCTATATCAAACATCATCTCTGGAGTTTCCCTTTCTGTAGGTAATTCAAAGTTTCATGCTAGTTCATCAATGATGGAGTTCTCTCTTTTAAAGGCTCTTAACTGTAAAATCAATCCACCTAGAGCCAACATGATTAAAGAAGTTTTTTGGAATCCCCCTATTTTACACTGGATAAAAGCTAATTGTGATGGTGCAGCTGCTTCTGGAGCTACCTCTTGCGGTGGCATTTTTAGAAACTCAAATGGTCAATTTCTAGGCTGCTTTGCCGAAGGTTTGGGTGCTGGAAACTCTCTTATTGCTGAGCTGTGCGGGATAATGAGATCTTTGGAGTTGGCAAATCAAAAAACTACTCATCTTTGGTTGGAGACTGACTCTAGGATAGCTGTTCTTGCTTTCAAATCTGTAGAGATAGTGCCTTGGCAGATCAGAAATAGATGGCGCAATTGTTTGGCTTACACTGAAAGCATAAACTTTATTGTATCACATATTTATAGGGAAGGCAATGTTTGTGCTGATAGATTAGCAAACATAGGACTAACTTTAATGTCTTTTCATTACTTTTATACTCTGCCCTTGGAAGTTAGGGAAGCTTATGTTCACAATAGACTAGGTTTGCCTAGTTACAGGTTCTCTTTTGCTTGAGAGGGTTTTGGCTTGGTCCCCCTTCTCTGTTTGTAACAATCTTTTTGCATATATTTTAGGTGTTGGAGCTGTGTGCTCCCCACCAGTTTATTAAAAAAAAAAAAGTGGTTTACAATGAATAAAGTGATAAATAATTTTAGAATGGAGGTTTGGAAACAAGAAGGAAAAAATTGAAAAATAACACTTGCTTTTTGAATTTGTCATCTAAAAAATAGAGCCTTGTTTCTACTCTCCTACAAGTGAGAGCTTTGTTTCTAAGCTCCTAAGAATGGAGTCACGATCTGCTCCATTTCTATATATCCATTTTCTGTCCTGTTCTTTTAACAGATGTGCGACACATGGCTTTTAAAACTTTCAACGGATCAGATTCAAAGTTAGTTTTTTTACTTTTAATTAATTAAAAATAAGGCTTAATTGCACTTTTCCCCCTTATATTTTGCCAATTGTGCGATTTTGCACCCCATCCTTTTTTTTTGAGCGATTTTGCACCCTATCATTTACCCCCTTTCTGATTTTGTAGCCCTTCATGTGTTTTTTTGCTGTTGTATTGAATTTTGCTAATGTGTATTCATTAAATGCTTGCCAGGTGTAATTTGTATTTTTTAAAAAATCAAAATTGAAATAATTGAAATAATTTGTATTTTTAAAAAAATCAAAATTAAAAAAAAGGAGCAATTTCCTTCCCTATCTCTCTTTCCCTCTCCGATCCTCAACAATCCTCTCTCTTCCACCACAATCTCCTCTCCCGAATTCACCCCTATCTCCTCCACCAAATCCACCTCCACTCTCACCCGATTCGATTTCCTTCGTTATCTCTCTTCCCTCTCCGATCCCTTCCACCGCTTCGATAAAATCCGCAAACACGCTAACAACGAGATCTCAACTATCTCTGACGGTGGCGGCGCCAGAGAAGCACTCGTCGCGTGCTGGACTGTTACATGAGGCGGAGGAGTTGATAAGGAAGTTGCCGGACCAAAAAAATGAGACAATAGTTGCAATTTATGGATCTTTGCTTAGTGCCTGCAGAACTTATGGCAATACTGATATGGGTGAAAGGATTGCTACAGCACTAGCAAAAGTGAAATCCAGTGATTCAAGTCTTCATTCACTCCTTGCTATTATTTATGCTTCTGCTGACAGTTGGGAAGATGCGAGCAAAACGACTCCAGTGCTTCGTTGGTCTTACCATTCATGGCCAGTGTTTTTTTAATTTTTTTTTTAATTTTGATTTTTTTTAAAAATACAAATTATTTCAATTATTTCAATTTTGATTTTTTAAAAAATACAAATTACACATGGCAAACATTTAATGAATACATATCAGCAAAATTCAACACATCAGCAAAAAAATACATGAGGGGCTACAAAATCAGAAAAGGGGTAAATGATAGGGTGCAAAATCGCAAAAAAAAAGGATGGGTGCAAAATCGCACAATTGACAAAATATAGGGGAAAAAGTGCAATTAAGCCTAAAAATAATTGAGAAAACAGAACAGAACGTCTCGTACACTGTTCCATAACCTAGCAGCACACGTTCACCACCACTACTCTGCCCCACTCCGCCGTCGTGCAGCCGTAACTGTCAGCCACGACTGCGCTGCCGTAACTACCGCCGCCGCGCCACATCCACTGCCAGCCACTGCCGCGCCGCCGTAATTTTATAACAACGAATAAACAATCTTCAATTTTATCACCACCGAACACATACTCATCGATTTCAATCGTCTCCATCAAGCGAGTCGGAGAGGGAAACTGGAAATCACGACGGAGCACTGTTGAAACGCAGAAGAGAGAGAAGAACTGCGGAGTACAGTACTAACGAAGAAGAGGAAGGAGAGCGGTGGAGAAGAGTGACGGAGGAGGGCAGAGCGCTCTTGAAGGTGCAGTGTCTCTCTCTCTCTCTCTCTCTCTTTTTTTGTGAATTTCACTAGGGCAACGAGGGGTGTAACTAGGAATAGCGAGTGGTGTAAATATAACCAGGAGTTTTCTTTATTTTAATTCTTAACCTATTCTCTAATATCTTCTCCATTATAGACATACGTAACGGCACAGAGCGGCGAACGAAGTCGCACAGCATATTTCCCACCACCGCCCTCTACGCTGCCGTTTCCGCCACCGGCTTCCTCACCATCCGTCGCACCGAACTCCTTCGAGAACACTCCCTTCCTCCTCATCAACTACCATTCCGCCACACGTTCATCCCTCCGTCGCTTCCAACACTACAGGCACGGTGGTGCTTATACCGGAAACAGCAACGGTGGTGAGTTTAGTAGCTGGTTGAACTTGAATCCACATTTTAATTCAATTTTATTCAACTCGTTGCGCGCACGTTTGTATTTTCTAATTTAATTTAATTTTTTGTATACGCAGAGAAATTGTTCGAATCAAACCCTAACATTATGAAGAAGCGTCAACATGTTGCTCCTACTTCTGAGTCTAACTCGAAAAGGTAACCCTAACAGGCCTTATTTTCATAAACTGCTTACTTTGCAACTTATATCAGTAAGTGCTTATCATGTGTATAAGCTGTTTCTATAATAAAAAATAAAACAAAGTTAAATTGTTTTCATAAGCTATTTTGTAAGCTGAAAACAATTTATGATTTTTATAAGTTTCTCACAAACAGTCTCACAAGTGTTTATATATGTAGATAAACGTAATTCAAATAGGCCTATAGTCTAATACTACCAATAATAATGTTAATTAATAGTAATGGTTGGCTTTATTGTACATTTTTCTGTTCTTATTGCGCTTACCATTGGTATTGATTATTGTTTGTTAATTACTCAGTGCAAGTGTTTTATTGATTATAAGAAATAACATAAGAACTATGAAGCATTGACAGTGAATTGCGTTGAACACGATACATGCATAGACTCATGTTGAGTCCGCTAATTTAAAAAACATAGGACACCGAAACCGATATATATATATATATATATATATATATATATATATATAACAAGATAGGCTTGGCTTTCACCTTTTTTTCATCTATATACCCGCGAAAAGCTAAAACTAATGTAATAAAATTTAAGGTAATTAGCCCTTCATTGATTATATTTGAATACCGTGAAAGATGAAGATGTGCGTATGTAAAAAGATTTGCATATGCAGGAATTTTTCAAATGCCCAATTAAAATACTAATATGTTACTGTTAAAAGTTTTTTTGTTCTAATGATTTTAGGAAAATTAGAACATGCATCCATTAATATTGTAGATGCGCTTGAGTTGTGTTCGAGCAGTGCTCAAGGTGTGTCAATGCAAAGAAAATAATTTTGTTTTTTTGATACACTTGTCAGACATGTGTCAGGCACGACAAACACACCTAGTCCTAGGCGTGTCCATTTTTTCTTAGCATAAGAATGTAAAGTAAATTCAAATTATTCTATTTTGTGCAGAAATTCTGGCTTTGCTTTTTGTATAATAAAGCTTGATGTTAATTCTGTTTATGTGTGTTTGTCAAATTCAAGCGACACCTGTCCATGATAACACATTGTTAGATGATTTAATAATAACACATTGGTTTGAAATTCACATTGCTCTGCCCCTTTACAGGAAAAAGAAAGAAGATAAAGGTACGAAAAAAAAGAAAGAAGGTAGAAGGGTGGAGAAAGAGACAAATGTTGAGATCATTAAATCTGTGAACTTGCTGGAGGATGACCATGATGGAGAAGGTTTGATTAGACATGCTTGTAGATTACATGTTTACTAGGACTTCAGTATGGGGTTTGTGATCAGGTTCATGATTTGATGTTATAGAAATGAGCTCACAAAAAAAAGATGTCATAGAAATAATAGAACTGGTCACATGATTTTGAATAGAAAGTAGTGCCACTGGAGAAAAAGATTGGGTAGCACCCATTTTAAATACAATGGAATGGAAGACTCTCGTCTTAGGCAGTTTGAATATATGTGAAGACACACAGAAGCACGTGTGAAGAGGGTATATTAGATGGAGGATAGATCATTAGTTAGAGACAATTTAAGGAAAACTATAGGTCAGTCCATTAAGAAATCTATGCTAAGTGGTCTATTTTTAGACATGATTTATCATCAAACATTCAGGCATTGTGTATTTCATTTAGCTGATCTCACCTAGTGGGAAAAGGGTTTAGTGGTTGTTGTTCGTCCTCATAGAAGTCCAAGTAAAATCCTTTGTTATGTTGTGGTTAATGATTTGTCTTTTGCATTCATCCCCTCATTTTCAGTAGCATAAGATAGTTATATATTTTTGGGATATCTTTTTGATGATTTTGTTAATTTTTTTTGTTCTTAGGGTCTGACATTGATTCTCCTACAAGCAATGTCGTAAGAAGCTTGCAGCAAAATTCTGATGACAATGATTCTGGATTAATAGAAGGTTCTGAGACTGAAGAGGACAATGAGTTTTCTCATTCAGATGAAGAGGATATTAGGACAAATGGTGGAACCACATCCGAGGATTCAGTGGATTTGAGGTTTGTTAACGTTAAATATATTTGGCTTAATTGCAGTTTTGACCCCCTAAGTATCACGAACTTGCGATTTTGGCCCCCTATAAAAAACAATAACAAATCAGCCCTCTAAGTTTACCCCCTTTTGCACTTTTGGTCCCCTGGTCCAATTTTGATCCAGTCAACGCACACGTGGTACCTCACTTAAGTGAGTAGGACGCCACATGTGTAATTTTCGGTTTAAAAATAAAGAAAAATGCCACGTGTGTATTGCTTTAATTAAAAAAACAAAAAAAGAAATGGAAAAGGAAGGAACACGTGAGCTACATCATCATCCCATATTCATCTTCTCCCCAGATTCATCATCACCACTACCACCATCTTCTAGAGGAAGCAAGATAAGGGATTGTTCGACCGGATGTTCCAACCTCTTTTCAGGTATTATCACTGTTGGAGGAAGCAGTTTCTGCAATTCCTCCAGAAGCTTTGACAGAGATCTCACCTTTAATATATCTTGCTCTGGAGATGGAGACACGAAGCAGGACGAAAGTTCCCGAATTCTACTACTATAACTGCAAAGTGGAGTAATCTCCTCCCTCAAGGTCTTCAATGCTTCCATAACCTTTCCCCCATTTAGAAGTTCAAAGAATTTCCGTTCCAATATCAAACACGAGGCCGACCTGACAATAATTTTCTATATGCCATATGTGGGATCTATTGCATGATTTTTAACTTGTTCTGAAATTTATATGGGTGTTGCTGTTTTGTTTATGGATCTGATAGTTTTCTTAAGAAAAAAAAAGTGAAATTGTAGTTGAAATTTTGTTGGATTTCGTAGTGTTTTGTGAGATAAAAAACTGGAAACTGTGATTTCTTGTGGGTGATTTTGTAATGAGTATGTGTTGATGGTGAATGTTGATGATAGATGGTGCTGGTGTTGATGATGCGCGTTCCTTCCTTTTCTATTTTATTTTTTTTTTTAATTTTTTGTAATTAAAGCAATACACACGTGGCGTCCTACTCACTTAAGTGAGGTGCCACGTGTGTGTTGACTGGGTCAAAATTGGATCAGGGGGTCAAAAGTGCAAAAAAGGGAAAACTTAGAGGGCTGATTTGTTATTTTTTATAGGGGGTCAAAATCGCAAGTTCGTGATACTTAGGGGGCCAAAACTGCAATTAAGCCAATATATTTTCTTTCCCACTTTGGATAGAAAAGTTTTGATTTGAGAGAACAACCAAAGTTAACAGAGCTAAGCAGCTAATAGATGCACCAAAGCTCTCCAATATTTCCGTGCATACTTTTTTTTTATACAAGTTTTCACAACTGATTTCCATGTTAAATACTTTCATAATTGCATCAGTATGATTTTGACCTCTCTTGCATGTTTTGTAATGAATCCGATTAATACTATCTAGCTAGCTGATAGTGTTACTTTTTGTATTACTTGATCATTATACATACATAGCTCATCATAATACTATGCTCTATAGCTCATCATAATACTATGCTCTCTTAGCTTGCTTAATCTAATCCAAGTATCTAACATTCTTTTTTTCTTTTTTTTTTTCCTTTTCACGCAGCTCTTTTGATTTACATTTGCAACATAATTTATCAAAAGAAGAGATTGACAACCAAAAGAACTTGAAATTCAGCTGGGATGTACCAGTTATTGGTGTCTCAAATTGCAAATGGATAGGAACTGGCGAAAATATCTTGAAGGTATATAGTGCTATTGGTATATCCAAGATTTCTTGTCTCTGGCCTCATTTTGTAAGTTCAAAATTTAGTATAGTTTTATAACCACATGCTGATCAATATTCCTTACCATTAAGGAATGGTTGTCCTTGACACACAACAATGAAACTTCTTTTTTTTCTCTGTACAATGATGCCCTAGAATAGATAATGTTACGTGTTAGATGGAATATTGCATGAGGGTTATCAATTGTCTTTGATGCCCTTTACCCAAAGGTTTTGAAGTAAATATAACTAACTGTTGACTATTTAATTACATCTTAATCATTTTTTCGTGGGATAAGTTTTCAAGTTGACAATAAATTGAGCCAATGACGTGTTGTTTACCGTCTATTTAGAGATTTTGATTAGTTGTCCTTGCAGTAGAAATAAACTGTGCAGTGGTTTGTTTCGAATGGAATAAGCATCTTTTGATGGATACTACTTTCCTTTAATGTTAATTTTTCCCTTGTCCTCCTAGTGAGAAAAAATGATTTGGTTGCCGGTTATTGTTTTTAATTTTTCCCTGGCATTAACATTATGCATGTCTTGGCTTTGGTAAACTTTTATATTATGCAATTCTTTACACATCAAAGAAAAATTATAATCTTACCTTATAAAAGACGTTCTTCTTTCAACTTCTTGCCCCTCAAGTACATATAACATTCTTTGCTGCTTTCTCTTGTAGGATTTTAATATCAACTCCTGTCCCGGTCTGAAGGAAAAGTTATATGAGCATTGGATGGATGTCTCCAAGACATCTGGAGGCAAAGATATTAACTCATCAAAACAGAAGATGTTTTTCTCCCTTTGTAAGTTGATTTGAAATCATTAATGTATAAATAATTACGTTGTTGAAATATTATATGTATTGTTGTGCGCTTTATTAATACAGCAAGATTCACTAAGTTGAGTTGTTGTTTCTTTTTTGCATTATGTTTTTGGTTGTCTGCTGTTATAGGGGATTCAGGGATTCAGTTGCACATTTGTATATGACATAATTTTAACTTTAATTTTGTAATCCTTATACTGGCATTCACATCATTGACTTGGTTCCAGGCAGCAGCTACCGGGATATACTTCACTGTTACAAGAGACCATTCTATCTAAAAGGCCTTGAAGACACAAGCATCATGGATGCATACATAATGCATTCTGTAAGCAAATTTTCATTTTATTCTATATAAAATATGATAACTGTTTACAAAATTGCTTAGTAGCTATTTTGCACAGCTCAATCACGTCTTCAGAACTAGAGATTGTGTTAAAAAGAATGATTCCAAACTGGCTAGGCTTGAAGAGGGTGCTGATACTGAGAGATTCCGAGATCAAGGTTTTACTCGTCCCAAGGTAATGGATTTTTTCGTCGTGGCTGTTTCCTTATGGTGGATGTTTTTCTACTATAATTGAAATTTTCACTTGATATTCCCTTGAAATGAACTCTTACATAAACGATTTACTTAAGAAATGTAAAGCATACTTAACAAATATATTTTTCTGTTGCATGATCCAGGTTTTAATTTTGTTGCCATTGGCAAGTATTGCGTACCGTGTTGTAAAGAGGCTTATACAACTTACACCTTCGGCTTACAAGGTAGTTTAGTTTTCTATTTTCTTAATTTATTTCTAATGCAGTCAAGCTAAGCATGCTCTGGACTCTCAATCATGTCATAATATCAATGCTTGTTCTGGACTCCGAGGTGTTGCCTCAGCCCTTAAACTGGGCATTTGGTTGACCTTTTTCTGCGCATCATGTTTTTCAATGAAATGTCATGCTGGTTAGACATGCTATAGAATTCAGTCAGTTATCCTTATTTGTGCATCTCTTTCAGGATACAAAATGTTTTTCCCTGCTTGTTCTTGTAATGAAATATTGCAGTTGTGAGAGAAAGAGAGGAGTTAACCCTAAGTTTAATTTTTATTACTTAAAAGAGTACAATTCACCAATATGAATATATATAGGTGTCCTGGTTCAGATTAATCTACCTACTGAACTGTTACAAGACAATTAGAGTTAGTTATATTCTTATAACAGTTCTAGCAGTAAATAACTGTTGCACAATGCGGGGATATAAGATTGGCTCAGTGGTTTGGGTGAGGGAGTTAAGGAGTGGAGTGATAAGGAAGTTGAGGGTTGAACAGCCTTCCAATGAGAGTCAAGAAGCTGTGAGCCTGTGACAGTTACTGAGTAGCTAATTTCATATTTGATGATGGTAGCATAATGCAAAGCACAGCAGTAGACCTATATAAGGAATAATCCTGAACATAATCATCCCCTGCTTTTGACAGTTTACATCTTGCAACCATATGATATTGGTTTTGCTTCAATCATGTTGGACTGTTGGCTTTGGCCAAGCGATCTCGAATACATTTTTTGCGAAGTAACATTGAGCATGAGGGGAAGATCTAACCATAAATCAAATGAAATATTAAAGTTATAGGTCCTGGCAGTTTTAAAGCAGACTGAAGTTATTATGATATAACTTGCTGAATTAGTGGATGGTTTCCCGAGATAATAATGTCATCAACCTAAACTACAAAATAAACCACAACAGATAATTTGGAATAGATGAAAAGAGACGGACCACATTAGCTTTGAAACCAAACTGAAGTAATGTAGAACAGACATCCAAACCAAGTACGAGGGTCCTGTTTGAGCCCATACATAGCTTTGTTAAGCCTGCACACTAGTGATTTGCCTTAAATTTCAAAACCGGAGGGTTGAGTCATGTTAACATTATCCATCTTATTGTATTACATTTGCCTAGAGCAAGATAAAATATTCTAGTGTTCCTTTGTGATATTTATGTCTGTTTTCTCAGGTCAATGTTGAGCATATGGATCGTTTTTTGGCTAAGTTTGGAGGTGAAGAAGATAAAGGTGACAAGGAAAATGTCGAGGAGCTTGAAAATGTATTCCCTCAGAAGTCATCCAAACCGGATGACTTTGAACTACTTTTTGGAGGCAATAATGAGGATGACTTTATGATTGGCATCAAATTTACTAGGTAATTACACTCGTATAGTGATTAGTATTGTTTATTCGCTTTCCTACTCCGAGACATACTGTGTAAGCTTGTAAAGTCCCCTGTCAACATCTGTAATTATAGTCATTATCCTTGTTATTTGTTGTTATTTTTTTTCAATTGGTTAATGGATGATGATGATGATGATTGTGATTGTTGTTGTAAGCATAATTTGTTTTCCAAAGTCTAAATTATATTAGCAGCTGACCTATTTTAGTAACATTTTTTTTGGCAAGTTTTTCGTAAGTAGTCTTGTTACATCATACTGCTTTGTTCCATGCAGGAAGACAATCAAGCTGTTCAGTGATTTCCATACCTCAGACTTTATCATTGCTTCACCACTTTGTTTGGTTAATGTAAGCTGTTTTTTTTGTTTCCTTTTTTGAATTTATTTTACTTCCTTTGATCAGAATTTGACTATGTAGACCTCTTTTTTCTCTTTTTAGATTAGAGTTTTTAGTGTATAGTTCTAGCTTCTATTTTATCTTGTGTGTATGCTATCTATGCGCATAGTGTAGCTTGTTATGTACTAAGGTTAGTGACAACTGTTGAGAGCTGTCACAAATTCCCAACTATCTGTTGATACTATAAATAGGTGTTGTCAGCCTATTCAGTCCATAATAACATTTTACAAAGTTAGTATCAAATTATACTTTTACTCTCTCTCTCTCTCTGTGTGTGTGTGTGTGTCTGTTCATCACTCCATGAAGTATGAACCCTAGATCCTATTCTTACCGAGTTGTGTTTGATTTATTCAAGTTTACCTTAGAAAAAATTTGTTGATATCAAGTTTCTGTAGAACCAGTGTTGAATAGTAGCCATGGAGAAGAATAACCTTTGAGATACCATTTTGGCCACATCAAAGAAAATGTCACAATCGTCTAGGTCGAAGATCTATGTGTAGCCTTTGGAAACCAAATAGGCCTTGAGTGTATCAACTTTAACATCAGGTAAACATTGGTTGTGAAAATCCAACAACAGCCTACAACAATTTTGTGTGTGTGTGTGGTGGTGGTGGTGGTGGGTTGGGGGGGGGGGGGGGGGGGGGAATGAGGTCCCAATTACAAATATGCTGAAGGGCACAAATCTCATAGCTTGTCTCCATTTACAATGAGATAGGCCATCACCACATTCCTTGGAATAGGGACGTAACACAGCAGGAAGACAAGCACAATGCAAAGGAAATAAATGATGATGACTTCAAATGACATAATGAGGAAAGGGATTCTGATGGAGTGTATACTTTTTTAAAAGTGTAATCGGAAAGATCAAGTTCGAGAGACAATGCTGGTGGGGTCTCAGCAATTGTATCCAGAAGAGAGTCATTTCCATCACTAGCACGTTGGTGGTGATGTGGATGTGACTGACACCAGTACATCCACCTTGATTAACATGGAGGAGGTATGTTTTTGTGGAACATGTGGCAGCTCTGGTGGATAAAATTTAACTGCTACAAAAAGTAGATGAGGCAGTAATGTAGGTTAGATAGTGAGGAACAGTTCTATGAAGCAAAATTGTTTAAGTGATTTTAATAAGGTGTCCATTTTTAGGTTCAGCTACCCCAATTTGTTAAGGGACATGAGCACAAGGTGTTTGATGAAGAATGTCATGAGGAGCCAAAAAGTTTTGAATTTATATAAAATCACGAGCATTATCAGCATTTAAGTGTAGATTTGAACACCAAATTGATGTTTTCTCAATAAAGATTTGAAGAAATTTTCATTACAAAATAACCAAGTACATTAAGAATAATCATCAATAAATGTGACAACATTTGGATGGCTGGAACGTAAAGTTGACACTATATGGCTGAAACCCCATAGATCAAAATGAACCAAAGCAAAAAGGAATGTAGCTTGACACTGTTAGGAAAAGAGGTACAAATGTGTAGGTCAAATCACTTGTCAATACTGTGGCTGAGCTGGCAATAGTCTCACTTAGGACAGGACTTGCTTATTTGAGGGATCGACCTTGACTACTACTTTAAGAGACCAACGCAGAGGAGTTATCAGGTGCATGGTATGATGCACATCTACATCTGATGGTTTTTCCAGTACACACAAGATAGACCATGCAAAGTTGAAAGTGGGTAAAGTAGGAGAACCCAAAATCTGATCACGAATCGATGAATATTTTATAGGTAGTTCATACAAGGAAAACAACATGAAAAGGGTGTTGCTGCTCAATATCCTTGACTAAATAGCTCTGATGCACGGATAGCATTTTGTTGCAGAAAGGGCTGCTGGAAAGCCGCAAAGTGAGGATGGCAGCCTGGATGTTGTAGAAAGGCCCCCTGGAAAGGTTGCAGAAAGGGCCACTGGAAAGCCGCAAGAGGGGGAAATGATGATATTTCAGAGGAGAAGAAATGACTGGACATAGGAGGGCTCTTTTTTGTTGTCATAGAGTATTATGATGAAATGACAAAAGGTCCACAAAAACAGCTGGAACAACAAACAACTGTAAGTTGACGGAAACCCCCCCAAGATATTTTAGGATGAAGTTACAAACAAGTTTAGAATTTTACATGAGCTTTACTGTAGCGCTATCTGACCACCATCAGTAGCGCTACTCTAAACTTCAATGCAAAATGGGGTTTCGCGTAGCACCATGGGGCCTATGTTGACTACATGGATCAATGTGTTCAATTAGATCCCTTGATTATTGGGATAAAATCAAATCTCACATCAGATCCAAAATATCCTATTTACAATAGAAATATCTCAACAATAACTTTGCTGTGTAGTTTGTTCCTACATGGATCAACGTGTTCAATTAAATCCCTTGATTATTGGGATAAAATCAAATCTCTCATCAGATCCAAAATATCCTATTTACAATAGAAATATCTCAACAATAACTTTGCTGTCTAGTTTGTTCCTCAGTGTGAATTTAAATTGTTTTTTATTAGTAATCCTCTCGAGATTGTGCAATTTTGTTGAACAGTTTTTTTTTTTTTTAATGTATTTTGCTTATATAAGCTAACATCAGTTTGGTTTGGATATAGAAAATTGAAGAGACTGAAAGCAATAAGGAAAAAGATGTAGATTTTCTTTCGTCCATAGAGGTGATTGCCCTACTCTTTATTGTTATACATACTTTATTATACTATATACTTTATATTTATTTCTGGATAGGCAGATACTGTGTATTTGGATCATATCGTATGAAGTTGACAAAGTGCATGTTTTTAAGCAGGTTCTTATTACTGATCATGCAGATGTAATGGCAATGCAGGTTAGCATTGTTTGTTTAAATTATTGCAAAAAAATTGACTTTACCCATGATTTGAACTACAGTAGTCCTGTTTCTCATTATTGTTGAACCTTGTCAGAATTGGTCTCATGTGCATACAGTTATTGAACACTTAAACCGCTTACCATCTACGCAGCCCAGAACAGATGTTATGCGCATTAGACCATGGTATATTCTATTTGGCTTTTCTTCATTGGAGCTGGTTTTTCTTATGTTTCCCACTCCCTCCTTGATCAATATAAAATTTGTATGTTTGTTTTCCGTTGTTGTTTTCATTTCTTTTAATTTGTCATATGGCAAAATTATTGTCACTTACTAATAAAGTGAGACCATTTGTTTTTGTTTTTCTTTTTTGAAAACAAAATAATTATCTTATAGTTGAAACAAGAAAGTTAAAATAAGGGCAAGGGGTTAAAATATGGGAGGATGATAAGATATCCTTCTACACAAAAAATAAAAGATAAGTGTTAGAATAAGTGTTTATCAATCCCAAATAGGGGCTGGCCCTTCAAAATGCTGTAGCGGGATGAGTGACCTTAAACACTATAGCGTGTTCGTCTTAGCATACTAAGTGCTCAGATGTCCATCAAGTCCACATCAAGTTTTTTTGCTTTTATTAGAACTGCTTTGGATCACGAGTCAGTAGTAAAACAAACACTATTCGTGTGTTATGTTGGTATTATTTCTTCCTGTAAGACAAGAAGACTTGCATTAAGGTACCTGTGTAGGTGCGCGCAAATTAGAAAAATCATTACAGAGTAGGTTTGAGGTCTGCGAGCAGGAAAGCTAGAAGTATGCATGCCACTATGGGTCAAAAGAATGCAATTGACTTTAAAGTGAAAAAAATATTTTTAGGCTGAAGCTGGGTTAGTATAGAGCCCATGCCTGTTGTTATGCATGCTATTTGTATTCTCTCTATCATTTCTATGCAGTTGGACGGCACAAAAAGGAGTGCCCTGCTTTTATTATAATTCATTGTGTTACAATATATGAAATATTTCATAATATCTTCGATATTATGTTAAGAGTATCTTAGTTTACTTCTTAGGATTAGTTTTCATATTATTATCTTGATTTGTTTCTTGATTTCCCTATTTATTTAGGATTAGGAGTCTTGTATCCCTTTAAATATTAAATAAGGGTTAGTGTTTAGTCCTGTCCTGTGTATCAAATTTGTTATCTATCATATTACAAAGCAGTCCTATTTCTTCTTACTCTTCCGCTTCTATGAAAAATTTGTAACTTAACATATTGTTTATATGTTGTATGAACTGCATGATACACTCAGATTGTTAGTGGTGACGGGGTCTGAAGTGAAATATACACGAGAAATTCAAGATTCATTCCCTAAATAATATTTGAGATACGTACTTTTGTATTCCTTGTTTAGGTATCTTGATGAGCAAGCCAGATTTTACAGGCAGACAATAATTCTGGGTTTTTATTCAAATCCAGGTGATGAACATTCCTTCTTGTTACCAAATATTTCAAGAACAATTCACGTTTTTCACGTGTTTTTCCTTTTTTAGAGAAAACCACATGTAATCTGTATACCTGAACATGGGTCGTCCCATTCTTTATTTATACTTTCTAATAAAGGCATAATTGCATGTTTGGCCCCTTGTGTTTATTTTAGTTTTCAAGTTGATCCCTTTTGTTTTAAAAGTTTCAAGTTGGTCCCTTATATTTTAAAAGTTTCGAGTTGGTCCAAAACTTTACTCACATTGGAATAATTTAGTCACATATGTGACGGAAGGGACTAACTTATTCCGATGTGAGTAACGTTTTAGACCAACTTGAAAATTTTAGAACATAATGGACCAACTTGAAACTTTTAAAACATAAGGGATCAACATGAAACCTAAAATATACATAAGGAGCCAAACATGCAATTAAGCCTTTAATAATGTGGCAGATATTAGTATGATTGAGAAGTGAATATTTCTTTGCTGCACATGGTGATTCATCATTCCTTTTGTGAAATTGGTTTTCATCCATTTGAATTTACACCACAATCATCATGATAGTTTATTTCCAAGTATACAAAGTTGAAATTTTTGGGCCTGTTTGGCTAGTGAAAACCTTTTGTTTTTAGTGTATGTCTTCACTTTTTATTACAAAATTGCCACCTTGAGGGGGGATTGTTGGTTAACCTGTTATTAGTTTTGCTATTGACTCTTTTTTACTTGCATCATGGAAACATGGCCAGCATATTATAACCCCCACATTTCCTTGTTGTAGATATAAACGCTTCATTCAATCATCAGTGTTCTAATTATGAAGGGAAGGTATGTAGCATATTTGGTTGCGCTGTCTATTTTCGTCAGTTCATTAAAGATGTCTCATGGCTCCCTTTCTTTTGTATTCTCTTATTCTTAAATATACAACTCAACACATGGGCATGATTGATATGGATTGTTATGCATAGAACGTTGCCATGAAGTGTGTGGTTTTTAAGCAAGTTATACCGATCAAAATAATTGTTTCTACTTTTTACATCTTACTGTAATCGGTCTTTTTAATTGGTATTTGCAGGTGAAGTTGACGTGTGAATATAAAGGTGTTCTGCAAAAAGTGCTCCCTAAAATTCAACAGGTACACTTTCTCAAAATTTCTTGCTATTTGTGAAACTAATATGCATTTTGTGCCTTTATGCTATTGTGATGCACTGAAGTTCTATTTAATGCATGGTAGGCATTTCATATCTGAAGGAAGAGAATTAGGTTTAGGAGGTGCATTTCGATAATCTAGTAGGCAATATTATTGCTCCTCAATTTCCTTGGATCTTATGTGATAGGGTGTGTACCAGACGTTTACTAGCAACCACAGTCAAATGGAGGTGGCTGGGGTTGAATGTTGGCGGCATGGGTTCATGATAAATCACATAAACCATCTACCATGGTGTTGCGCATTAAAGTTACAGTGCCCATCTCTTGGACGATAAATAATCCTAAACTTAAATAGCAAAGATTCATTCTGTTAAATTGCACATAACTTTTAAATTATTGCATATATTTTATGACATGCATGATTTATTTGTCTTCTGTTCATTACGGGGTCTGTCGAGGATGCTCACACACAGTGTTTATAATCCCAGGGAAAATTAATTGGATATAGCTGGAAAATGACTTTTTGTAAACCGTGTCCCTTAATTATGCTCTGTTTGCTGAATATTCATTCTTGTCATGATTAATTTGTTTAATATACTAATGTTCCTTCTTTGTTAAATTTTCTTTACTATTGAGTTCTGGCTTTTCATTTTTCTTTATGCTGTTTTGTTATACTTATTCAGATATATCTCTGTGGGTGTGTTCCTTACTCTTTATTCTATTCAGCTAATACTTATTCTATATCTTGAATCCTGTAGGTTTATGTACGGTTTAATATAGAGTCAATAGTAGATGCGGATGATGACCGTTTTAATTATTTTGTTAAGAAGGTATGTATTCTGGAATTGTGGTTTTGAAAAATTTGTGAGTTCAAGTAATTTTAGTTGTTCATTCTTTCTTTCTAGCGATTTGCAGTCATTGCTAGTCTTTGTCGAGTAATTTGGCTAAAGTCTGAAGCAAATGGACATATTTTTGTAACATTTTAGACTGAAAATCCAAAAGAGTGATAATATGTGAATCGAATCTTATAAGCAATGTACAGACGGTATAAATGAATGGTAATTATGCGTGTGTTGGCTAAACTTTATGACACCAATTTGTACTGAGATACTTTGTGAATCATTCTTGCAGGTTTTCCCAAGAATAAAAGACTCTGATCAGGTTAACTTTTTAATAAACTTCATTTTTTTCGAACATGGATGTTTGTTATAATTTTAATTTATATGCAGATGTTAATGATTTTTTAATGAAATCTTTGATGCAGGGAGGAATCATGATATTTGCCAGTTCTTACTTCGAATTTATTCGAATCCGAAATTTTTTGAAGTCCCAGAATGCCTCCTTCTGTCTGCTTGGGGAGTAAGGAACCATTTTCTTTATTGTGCCATTACAGCTCTAATCTTAAAATGTAGCTCTTGTGTTCCATTGTAATTTATGTGTGGATCTTTTTAATTTAGGTATACGACCCAAAAGGATATTTCTCGTGCACGTCTTTGGTTCTTTGAAGGGAAAAGAAAAATTATTCTTTACACAGAGAGATCTCATTTTTACCACAGATATAAGGTTGTGTGCAGTGAAATAGTTTTTTTTTCCTCCCTCCCTTTCTTTCCTATAGTTAATTTCTTTTGTATTTTATAGTGGTATGTTTTGGTAGTTTTGAAATTACTCAACAGTTATATTGATGCAAAATTGACAAATATAGTTTATTTCTTCATGGCAGATTCGCGGGGTTAAGAATTTAATCATGTATTCACTCCCAGAGAGGAAGGAGCTTTACCCTGAGGTAAGCAGGCTTGTAAATGTAGTATATTTCTCTTCTCTCGCAATGATTCACTAAGGAAAGAGTGTAAGACAGATGTAGTAGGAATCCTCCTAGGCTAACAATAAAATCAGCAGAAAAAAATAAAATTGTCTCAAAAGAGTAATCCTGTTCTTTTGCAAGTCTAGTCATGAAAAATCCAACAACAAAAAAGGGTGTGCAAAGACCCAAGTGGGAGATAAGAAGACAAGCCTGTCACACAAAAAGTTTAGAGGAAGAATCTCATGGCTGGAAAAGTTTTTGAATTATTTCCAGCCAAATTCTTTGGTTTACTCTATAAGAAACGGCAGCCAAAAGTTCTGTTTCTCTAGCCTATGAATGAAGAAAATATAGTTCATGGCTTCTTTTTTCTGTTATAAATTTGCAATAGTTTTTATTCTCATTTTGCCGTTGTGAATGACACGAAGTGAAAACAAATTCTAAAATCTCATTCTTTTCTCTGATATCTCTCTTTTCCATTTGCAGATTGTAAATGTGCTTGACGGGTCTGAAATCCCTCAGTGCACCGCCCTTTTTTCACGCATCGACAAGTTTCGGGTAATGCCTCACTCTCTGATGTCCTTCAATATTATGCTACTTAATGAAATGTAGTGCATGTGGCTTTATATTAATATTTTGCGGTGGGATTGTCAGAATCACGGTGAGCCACTGTGATTTTGACAAAAGCTACACTTGTAGCTTCAATAAAATCACGGTGTGCCACTGTGATTTTTCCAATAATACATTGTTGGATTGTAGTAGTCTTTTGCAGTGCTTGTTAATAAATTTATCTTGCAATTCTGGTAATCTTATTTTCCTTTTGATTTTCTTCCCTTGTTATTTTTTATTGTATTGATATTATACCTTTCTTTACATTTTAGCTGGAAAGAATTGTTGGAACTACTCCGGCAAAAACGATGGTGGCTTCGGAGAAACCAGTTTTTGTTTTTTGCGATTAGCATTATGTTGTACTCCATAGTTGCACCAATGCAAAGCAACTCGAGTATGTTGTGTCATATTTATATGCTTTTAAAAACCAAGAGGCTCTTGACAAAGATATCGACCAGATGATGAAGACTTATATATGGTTTTTCTGAGGAGGCTTGAACTTGAAGAATGAAAAGACAGTAGCTCTTACCGAACAAAAATCATGGAGGATAACTTGCCCCTTGGGAGTTTTTTTTTTCTTATCCACCTTGGTTTATTCAACTTTATGTAATGCATGCAGAAGTAATTTGAAAGGGACAAAAATTTAGAATTGCCAGGGTCAACTCTCAGAATACATTGGGAGTTCAATATACACATGCTTGGTATAAAATATTTATTTCTAGGAATTTATTATTGTAATGGATAAAATATGAAATCAGTTGATTGGTGATTAGTCTTTACATTTATTTGATCTTACTTAAGCAAACGCCCGCTTGGACTTTTGCAGCTTTAGAAAACATTAAAGAGACTTAAACTAAATTTATCGATGATTCTATTTGAATTTAGCTCAATTAGGATAGGGTCAACCGAAAATAGAAGAGAAAATTGAATTTTACTACGATACCTGTTTTTAATTAGAAATTAAGTGTGAAAAAGAAAAGAGAAAATAAATTAGTTGTAATTTACCCTATCTCATACAAATTAAATTGAATGTCACTATAGTAGACTTTGATTAGAAAATTGTTGAACGAACAGAGTAATTATAATTTCCCTTTCTCAATCTAATTATTTTGAGTTTCATTAATATTTACGGCCGGTGTAAAAAAGTTCTATACATGTATCAAACGTTTTCCTCAAAAAAAATGTATCGAACGTTGTATTGCCTTACCATATCGTTTAATGAGTTAAAAATGCATGAGTTTAATACTTCATTAATTAATGTGACAACATATTAATGAATGTGTAAATTTTTTGTATATGGTGGTGTACATAAATTCAACTCTTATTTTATTTGTTTTCTTGTCAAGATTATCGTCATTTAATTTTAGGCTTTAACGATGTATTTCATGGATCTAGGATTTGGTTTTTTTTTTTTTTTTTTTATAAGAGAACAAAGATCTTGTTTGACTCTTAGTTTGATCAAAGATCGCTAAGTTCAAATTTTGATAGCCGTGAGAGTATATGTAGGGACTCCTTTCATCATTCAATTTTGCATTACCCCTTTGCATAAAAGAATTCTAACTTTTAATAATGTCTCAAGGAGTTTTACAATGATTGAACCATCAACATCTTATTTGTCTCATCTTAGATGTGTAATTGTGTGTGAATTCCATATCGAATGAATGACGGATTGAGGGATACTTGAGTTGTATTGTAGGATATCATTGAGGTTATAAATACTGTCATTGACTCTTTCGGCACTTATTTAAAGTACTCTCTCACTAATAAAATACGAGTAAAAAAATAGGCTTTTTGATGACTGTACCATTGCTATAAAAAACAAATACCAAACTACCACCATTTTGAAATTATTCGCACTACTACCACTCTTTTTTTTATTGGACATTATAACCACCAGTATTGGGACACGTGACCCACTACCACTATCCTTTTAAAGAAGAATAAATGATGGTAGTAGTGGGTCACGTGTCCCAATTCCGTTGGTCATAGTGTCCAATAAAAAAAGAGTGGTAGTAATGTGATTAATTCTAAAAGAGTACTTTAAGCAATGTCGAAGGAATTAATGACAATATTTATAACCTCAATGATTAATTCCAAAAGACATGTACTTGGTTCAACTTATAGACAAAAATATTTGACTATTTATATCTCTTTTGCTTACATTTTATCATGTATGCAGCTTGGTCTTATGCAATAATGTTAGTACCTGAGGCGTTGTTTTAGATTGTCTTCGATGATTGAATGGTTAATGATTGAACTAATATGATTAAGAATCTATGCATGATTGTTATTGATAAATGTTGTAAGAGGTTACTTGAGTGTCTGTGAATGATTTACACATACTTGTATAGTTTCAATGCTAGATGATGAATGAAAATCATGTATGCTAATCATGCTATTATAAAATTATTCCATCAGCTACACAAGTGCCACGACACTATTGCTAAATTGTTGAATGCATAAATAAGCAATTGATGAACGAGCGTCATGTTTACTAATCATGCTAGTAAATGTTATTTCGATAGCCATAATTTCTCTTATCATACAGAGTTTTTTGTACATCAAGGCGATGACAAAAACAAGCAAGTGTCGATGCGCTACAATCTACCGCGAACAGAGAAGCCTAAAGAATCTTTTGTCACCCCATTGGAGTTACACATAGCAATGAGGGAGTTGGAGGTTCAGGTTTCAAGTACTGACAATGAGAAGAAAAAACTTGCATAACAATTAACATATTAACATTTTCCATTCAAAAAAAATTGAAGTCTATTTGTGGTGTTTTTTTACATGAGATGTGGGAACATGACTCACTGTTAATAACAGACATGCTAAGAAAGCTTACAGGTAATGACCGAGGGACTTGATAGATGAAATCTTCTGCTTCTACATTTAGATCACAATGAAGATGATGTGAAATGTTGAGCATGTCTATAATTGTATGGAAAAGCCATTTATCAATCCAAAAATTAAGACTAGCATCAAAACCAATTTGCAAGCGAACATTTTGCATCAAGTTACTCAACTTTGGTCGAATACTAGACCAAATAGAAGATAATATGCTTAAAAGCTTTGTTGTTTTTTTATTAACAAAGACCATTGATTGTCACTGGATATTAGATCATAGCTAAGCTTGAGCATGTCTACCCTATTAATAGACTTTACCACAGGCAACGGTAACAATTTTCCTAGTGTGGATATTCATAGACCACAAAGTTTCAAATCCAAGAGTCCAAAAGATTAAGAAGATTTGTAGGCCAAGGAATAAGAAATGAATGTCATCTTTTAGAAATACTTAGTGGAATCCTTTGAGAATACGTTCGACAGGTTACAATGTTGAACGAGAGATCCCCTTGAGTTTGGACGGGCTGGACCCTGAGAAGACCGTGAGAATCCTTTGAATGGGTGTTGCCTTGAGCCTCTTATTATAGCTCTTGGGCTTTACTTCATCATTTTTCAAGATAAGAGTAAGTGTTCATTGTTGATCAAGCATATTGTCCTTATTTTCTTTTGGTTACAAAAGTAAGGTTAATATGTTGGCTAGCAATGACCTCTAGTGCTTGGTTGGTGATGGGTCTTCATGATTTGCCTTTGAGGACAATATGGTTGACCAATGGAGAGGATCCAGGCTTGAACGGCATCCTAGAACTGGTGTTTATTTCCGGCGGCCGTGGGATTCCCCAGAAAGTTGTAATCAAGTGTTTGGTGTCTGATACCGACAAAATGCATTGGAATCATAATAAAATAGTCCTGCGTGTACAACTTGAATGTATCTAAGCAGAGACTTGGAAGTAGTAAGTGCTTTCAGCAGAAAATAGTAACACACGCTTTGAGTGGAAAGAGATTCATCCTCATCACAATGCAAGTATACACAAAATACATGTAGATCCTCAAGAACTGGACATCCAAATAGAAGCATGATAAAATATTGATCTTGAGCGAAGTCAATGTCACTCAAGCAAAGGGTTTTGAGTGGCTTTTACTTGTGGTGATAATATTTCAATCCTTTTCATTATGGTGATAATAATCACATTTTTTTATCATTGCAATCGTTGACCCAAAGTGCACGGAGGTTGAACATGTCTTGCTATCATCACACAGTCGCATATGTATTTGGTGGAACCACAATTCACTAATAGAAGATCAAAAAAGTGAAATTGATTCCAAAGTAAATGCAAAACTGAATCTGCTACTGTAGCGGTCGAGAAAAGTAATTTTACCCTAGCAGAGTAATTGTCTCAACTATCAATATAAGCATTCAATAATGTCTTGGCTATTATATAAGTACTTGTGTCCTATATAGAAAGAGTCGTTAATAAACCCAATCATTCAACAAAGCATTCACAATTAGAAGAGGCATCACAGGGACCATAAAGCATGTAATCATGCAACAACGACTAATTGAGTTCAGGAAACCAAGGCCTAAAACTCTAAGAAAACCAACCATGGATTAAGTCGGTCAGGTCCAGTAAAGTTTACATCCAAGAAGGGTTTCCTTCTAAATAATTATATTCAAACATTTCCAACCAATTATTTGAATGACATAATTACATTAGGTTTCATAGTGTATCTTTATATACTAATGTCTCCTGAAGCTATCAATGTGCAGATATGAAATCACAGGAATGAAGTATATTCATTAGCAGGATCAGAAATCAACAATGTCTGAGCTATTTCCTGTGATCAGCAACAGAAGATATGTTGAAGCAGTGGGGTTAGCATGCCACTGCAGCACTGTTGGAGATTCATGTGCTTCTTCAGTAATCTCATCATGAACTGGGTGCTTGATTCTCTGCATGCAAAAATTAAATAAAGGGATGAGAAGAAGCCACAAAACAAGTGCAGGATAGCAAGTCATACCAAGTGTCCTTTTATGTATTTTTCTCTCTTTGGAAGACAGGGTTCGTGTGTTTTTGCTAAATGTTCTGATTTAAAAAAATGCTAGCAAGCTCTCTTAGCAGCACTCTTCATGAATGAGTGAAATTCATGTGGCCCTTAGTCGTACCACTTTGAAAATGAGACCCCATGAATTAGTTGAACCCACGTGAACTTCATTCCAATTCAATCATAGTGTAGGAAAGAGTATGTCACTAGTGCAGTTTCTATTTAAAACTCCTAATTGTAAGATTAAGGGAATGGGTAATATCAACCATAATTTATTAAAAAGAAATTCACAAAATAGAAAACAGGAAACCTAGTTTTACATGTTGAAGTATAGGGATTTTAGGTAGAAGGCAGAAAAATAATAGGAACCTTGAATATTATTGATAATAACTTAATACTATCTTGATGCTAAACATTAATCCCTATTTATAGGGAACATAGACTCAATCCAAAATCAACATCAACAAATAATAATAATAAGTAATATAAAATCAAATCCTAAGAGATACTCTAAGAACTAATCATATGAAATAACTTAAGATACTCTAATATAATATCGAAGATATTAAAGATATTCCAAGTATATTCGGATATTCTAACAGTTACATTCAGATATTTAATGTTATCATGGTTGAGTAGGTGGAACAAAGTGAGAAGTTAGAAAACAGATAACAGATTCAAAATCAGTAAAAATGAACATTTTATTTTTCTCTTTCATTTTTGTTGTGCAAGACAAGTGTGCAATAGCTTTCATTTAAACTTCCTCCTTATTTTCCACATACTCAACAAAGCAAACCAACAGTCATTGAATCTTGGGGCATTCAGATAGCAATATATCGTATTAATATTGTCATTGTAACGAAGTTTCAAAACAAAGTAAAGGAAGAACACACCTCCAAATTGATGTTCCATACGAGCCACAATGTGTTTTCCATAAGTGTATTTCTTCAAAGCATTAGCATGAGCTCTTATGTGTGAAAGTAACCTTGCTCGCTGATTTTCAGAACAGATATCAATAACCTTCTGGATCACATAATTTGCAAATTGATCTTTCATCATTGTCTACAATGAAAATCAAAATAGGATCAAGTAAGCAAAGAGTACAAATCCAAAATGACATACATTCATGCCAGTTATAAAATTTTCCAATTAGTTAAGCATTATTCACACTGCATTTAATTCTACCAATACTAGTAAAAATTCAGATGTCTCAAACATCAAATTTGGCTCCCTTAAAGTGTCCTTACATTCCACTATCTTTTGCATTCTGTTATTTTTCCATTGTAAAGCCGTTGAGCTCCATTTTCAGTCAATAATAATAAACACAATTTCCAGCTTGAATTTATGGGTCCTATCGCAATGCCTCTGACTAGGGATGACACATAGTATCGACAGTTAACAGAAATTCATGTGGTAATTAACACACAGTATGATCAAATAAGCTTCTTTCCTAGGGTTTAAAGAGGATAAATTGTCGATGTAAATTAACTTTTCACATGTATCTAATGAGAATCCACTATTTTGACATACCAGCCAATTATTGCAACTGAATCTTAAAATTAATGATATGAAGTGTAAAAATAATGGGTTTTCATTGTATGTCAATTGAATACTGATTTATACTGACAGTGCATGTCCCATAATGTCTTCGTTATAATAATAAAAATAAAATACAGCATTAGAATAGAAAAATGTTTAAATATGTTTCCATTCCCGGAAAATATGCATCAAAACAACTAGGACCAAATGCAAAAAGTGGCATATTAGCGGGGACTAAAAACAAAACAAAAATTACAGGGACTAAACTAAAAAAATGGTATATTTTTGGAGACTAAACATTTTAAACCAAAAAAAATTACGAGACATTCTTCTACGTCATGCTCAATCACTATCAAAAACATCTCAAAGCTTCTATCAACACCAAATAAGACAATGAATGGAAAGTTCTTTTATTGTAAGGTAGAAATTTTGAAGAATAATTAGCTTGTAATTAGAATTACAAAGTTTGAACTTACCAATAAATTATCATTTTGCTCATCATGCGCAATAATCTCCGCAATTAACACTTCCCGTTCAGAGGCGTCACCATACTCCAGACATTTCTCCACAACATTCGAAGCAAACTTATGCTGGCTTAATTGAACAACATGTCCTGACAGCTTGCTGATAATTTGGCTCCTTTCTTGAGGTCTGCCTCTCTCCAACACATGCTGTGATGATATAAGGAAAGCACTGTTACTTAGGGAATCTTTTGAAAAAATATTGGCATATGAAAGGGTAGCAAACCATGACAAGGTCCAGAGTCAAAAGTAGTTAGTTACATGATTAATCTACATCAAATCAAGCATCGTGAAAGTTCATGAGTGAACCGTAAATAAAACACAAACACATACTCTCAAATGAAAATGCCAGGGAAAGAGGGAGACAACCTCAAATTCCCCTTACATGCAACGAAAAACTCTGACTATATTGTGCTTTATTGCCAACAATTTTTTATACATAATAAGAAACTGATTAAGAATGAGAAGATTAGAAATATTTTCAAAGGCAAAATATGCTATTTACGAGGGGTGAGGGGGAAACAATAAAAAAAGAATAAATCAATCAAGTAAAGCTTTTTAATACCTCAATATATAAAAAAAGAAAGTTTGTTGTCACTCATTACAACAAATACATCCCCAAGCCCAGTGGCGGAGCCAAAAAAAAATTATAGAGGTGCCATATTTTCAAGATATAAATATATTGTGACAAAAATAATTACATTTAAAGTTGTAATCAAATGATTCGTTTGTTTTTATGTTGCTCTCCTAACCATGGTTCGATACTTGCATTTTACAATGTTTTTATTGCATTTTTCGTTTAAAAAATACAAAAAATACGAGTCAAAGCTAAAAATGAGCAAAAAAAGAATCGAACACAAGACCAATCGTTGGAAGGTGAGGCACTTAACCGCTTTGCTAGAGTATAAAGACATGATTTGTAATGCAAACATTAATATATATAACATAATTTAATTAAAAATATGTATATATACTTATTAAAAATGTATTTTTTTTAAACTTTGGGGGTGCCATGGCAACCCCCTGCACCCCCTGGCTCCGCCAGTGCCCAAGCCCAGATAAAATGAAGAGGTTTCCATTATAAACCAACATAAAATATAGGTAGTCAAAGTCAACCTTGAATAGAGGCGGAAAGCCGACCCTGAAAGTGGGATAGCTGGATGGTTGCTATTTGATAAATTTTTGGACATAGTACATGAATGTACTATAAACACATATTTAATGTAAAACTAAGCAAATAACTCAAAACTGGTGAAATATTCATATCAAGCAATAAAAAGTCATAACAGGGGGGAAAGAAAAAACAGAGAAGGTTGAAGGGGAAAATAGTGAAAGAGAGGAAAAATACAAACAGAACATAGGTAAAAAAATATAAAACAAAACAGGAACAGAAGAACAGTGGGGAAAATAGAAAAACTTGAAGAAATTTAAATTAAATTTCTACTAAAAATAACTTTGCGTGCGTAAATTGATTATTTTTCAAACTGAGTTTTTGAAGTTGTAAGGCGTACGCGCGAAAGCGGTCGAATAGATTACAAAGTCAAAATTCGGTGTCGTACACACGAAAGCTGGCAACCCCTTTAATTTAATCCTTTTTACGCGCGAAAATATTTTCCTGTTACAATAATAAAAAAATAACTTAATAAGTATTCACAGTCGACGCAAATTACATTCCGGTCTCTCGTCATTAAAAATAATTAAAAACAAGCTATTTTCCCAATTTGCAACCAAATTAATTAGCATCGCCTTAGATAAACATCGTGACAATAAATAACGGTACTTGACGTTGGTCTCTGTGGGATTCGACATCTTTTATACTAAAACCGATATTTCCGTGCACTTGCGGACCTATCAAGTATAAGAAGAAAAAAATAGGAACAGAAGAAAACTGTGGGATTTGGAACAGAAAAACAGAGCAGGCAACGGAAAGAAGCAGAAAACAGATCGAAAACTGGAAAAAACAGAACCTGGTTGTGTGTGGCTTTCACGACAGCTTGGTACTGTTTGACGGTGGCGTGCGACTGAGCAATGGTGGTGTGTGGGGTTGTCACGCAGAAAAGAAAGGAGGAGGATGGTCGCAGTTAGTTTGAAGGAAGAAGGCAATTCTGCAATCGCAGAGAAAAAGAGAAGAAACTAGATGGTGCAAAATACCCTTGATACCCCACTGAAGTCTAATTTTTAAGAAGCAAAATGGAATGTTCCTCATGACCATCAATCTCGCAGGCAAGATGCGCAGCAATTTCTGCTTCGCAAAAGTACCTATTGCGGCTGCAACTTTAATACGCGGCAATCCCAACGTCGCCGTGGCGGCCAGCAGTGTTGCTCTGCAACACTGCGATCGCGCCTATATTGGCCGCAATTGACTACCTTGCATAGAATTGTTCAATGTGGATAAAAAACCACTTGTACACACGAAACAATCACTGTAAACCATCATTATTTTAACCCAAGTAGTGCCTTTTCCTATTAGTGAAAGCCACAAGGACCAAATGATGTCATAAGTCCTAATTCTAATAACTAATCATGTATATTCTTGCGGTTTGACCTATAATTTTTATTGGTTTCCTCTACTTTTCCTATTTTGGTTGCTTGAACGTGAAATGCAACCCTTTACTTCTCTAAAGCCAATCTGCAATACCTCTCTAAGCACATCATTGTATGCCATTATACTTTTTATAGCTCAATGAAAACCATCAAAATTGAAATCACTTGTACAAATGAACAGGTCTAAATTTATTGGAACCCCTTAAGCAGTAAGTGTTGCAGCCATATAGGATAAGACAATTTCATTCAAAAATAACAAATAAGTAGGATACCTCACAAATAAGTATTGCTGAAGTACAAAAGTGTTAGCTTCAAAGAAGGGAGGTTCTTAAAAAGTAGATAAGGGAGGTTCTTAAAAAGTAGATAAGGGAGTTTCTTAAAAAGGTTTCGGTCTCATAAGTACAAGCTAATTCAAACTAGACTTGTATCAATTATAATCAATTTTGTAGTACAAAACTCCTTGTGATGGTTAAATTTGGGAACAGAGGTGTTGAGAAGTGACTCCGCTAAAAAAAGATTCAAAAGGGCTTAGGAAGAAATTAACGGAAAGGAGAATTGGAAGAAGTAAAGTCAAAAAATATTTCAAATCAAAATATAAGTGACAGCCAAGACCGTCACAAATCATGCTATTTTCCGGTCACAGCAATTTCATAGGGTGTGGTGACTTGTAACCATAACCTACAGATAGAACGGACATCTTCCGGTCACAGCACTTTCATAGGGTGTGGTGACTTGTAACCATAAGCTACGGATAGAACGGACATTACACGCACATCTGCCTCCAACTATATATCTTCTTTCTCATATGCACCCGAAAGACCAGAAGCTAATAATAAAATTATGACATAGAAGAGGCAGCAAGCAACTAACCTGGGTAACATAATTACCATACTGGTCCTGAGCAAGAGAACAAACTGACTCCAAGATTTCATCCACAATAAACTGACACTGAACCTCGTCTGTACAATGCTCTAGAATTCTCTGCAAGAAACATTATCCTACTTAATGCATGACACAAAAAAAAAAACTTCATTTCGGGAAAGGCAAAGCAATAACTATACCTGGATGACTCGACAACCATAAGGATGCATTGATAAATTAGCAACTTGACCACGAAATGCAGATAGTATAAAGCCTATTTTGTTAGTCGGAATAGATTCGATGCACTTCTGTATTACATGATTCCCGTTTTGGTCACGAACACATCTCATGATATTTCCATCCAGCTCACGAACAAGCTGAGCTTTCTGTTCATGCTCAATAACCTCGAGTGCCTGCATGGACATAAAACAAATATAAAAACATCATCTCTACTTTCAATAGAATACTTGTTTTATAGGCAAGACTTTGCTCTATTTTCAACTTTATTCACTACCAAACAATCCTGATTTAATAGAAAACAAAAAACAGGAAAGCGGTCCACCAACTCTGAATTATGCAACTATGCATTCTTCAATAGAATTATAAATTTCACAGGTGTTAATTATTTAACAGCATAACTTGAGTACAAAGTGTAATGAATCTACGCCTCATGGTATCAGAAAGAAAAAAAAAAATCCTCCGCCAAAAAGTGCATGCAACAAAACTGTATACATGGGCCGAGGCAAAAAAAACTCAACCCAACCTACACAGGCAGGGGTTGGGTTAGTGATTTTTTTCAAGACGTTGAAGTGGAAAGCGATGTATTCTCCAGCGCCAATATGTTGTTGTTTTCCATAATTTAAGCAATAGCATTCCAAGTTGGCATTATTTTTTTTTTTTTTGCTTTTCAAAAGTGAGATTTTGGGATGACATCATTCCACTGATTATATGATAGAAAGTATGTCAACAGAACAACATAGTTCCACAACAGTTCAACTTATATTATCATTTGTTAATAACATTTAAGCAGTATAACCATAAGCTACAGAAGGTAATCCAACAGATCAGTCAGTGTGTTGGGTGATTTCAGGCCCAACCCTACCTGCGGAACCAAAACAGCCCACCATCTGCAACTTGGGCTGGGTCCAGGTGAACCCAACCAACCCCTTAAACATACAGGTTTATTAGTGTCAAGATTCTTTCAATTTGTGATTTTTATATTATGGAACTAAAATGCAGCCACAGTGAGCATTTTATTTAACTTCATGAAGTCTACATTTAATCTTTTCTTGGTTTCTTTCCATAATAAAGCCCCCAATAAATACATAATTTTACTTGCAAAAAAAAAAAAAAAAATGCAATAGCAGTGTCTACGACTCTTTAACAAATAATTTCATGAATAATGCAATAGCAGTGTCTACAACTCTGAACAAATTGGTCTTGTTAATACCTACAACTTGACTATAAAAGTAAATTTACTAATTTACTACTTTACAAGATAAGCAACTATTAAAAAATTCAAATCACATTAAGCAACTATCAAAAAATTCAAATCAGATTTTATAAACTCTTCCCCAGAGGTGCTGGTTGTTGTAATAAAAGGCAAATTGGGTCAGACAACTCATTTTCAGATTGTCATTTGAGAAAATCGGAAGTCAGTGCCCAACTAGGTTGTGAAAATGGACAGAGCATCAACAAAACTGAATTTCAAATGATCTGAAGGCTCTGATTCATTAACAGAAACAAAGTCATACAGAGTTACATACATGCTCAAAACATCTTAATTGTAAACAGATTGCAATAGTCATCACCTATCAAGCATGCTGGTGAAATAAGTCTACACTAATATCATAAAGCTACATGAGTCATTTAAAATTATATACCTTTTGGATTACACGACAACCATACATCTGCAGACTCAAAGGCAGTATCTGACCAGCCAGTTTATCTGCAAGTTCCCTCCTCTGTTCAGGGTTTCCATACTCGAAAAACTAAACACATGAGAAAGGGACAAATTAGACCAAAACAGATTCGGAGGCAAACATAAAATTAACGGCAATATACATCACTTCTAAAAACTCACCTTCTGTATTACGTAGTTACCGAATACATCAGTCATTAACTTAGAAGCATGTGGAAGAACCTCTTTGAACACCAATGCTTTCTCTTCAGCACCACAACTTTCCAGCTTCTGTTGTATAAATCGACTTCCATGCTGATCAGAGCTGGAGGTAAAAGACAGTGTGAACTTAATTTCCAAAACCAAGAATCTCATCAATTAGATAGGTGGAAAGAGAGCAAAGAAAACTACTTGCCTAAATTCAACAATATGTCCAATTATATCGGATAGCTCAAATCTGCGACCTTTGCCAGATTTCAACTCTTCAAGGAAGTTAACAATCTTGGGGTCTTGACCACTGTCGAAGGATCTTGGACCATACCATCCAGATACCATGCCTCCATTTCTACCAGAAGCTGGGGAAGGTTTTATTTCATTTCTACCTCCTGAAAGGCCAGGACTTCCATCTGGATATCCAGACAAAACTGGACTGGGAAGTGGTGAACCTGGATACTGCATTACAAAGCCCGTGTTTGGCACATGTCCAAAATAACTAGGAACCGGCAGTCCACCTCTTCTTGAGTTCATACTAGCACCAGTTCTCTGTTCATGTAATTTTTTATCATCCAAATAAGCACCAGTACCAGGCCTTTTTTGTGAATCATAAGGATTTATTTGAACAACACTTGCTCTAGGTGCCTGTGGATCAAAATGACCAGAAATACCATATCCCTCCACAAAAGGTTGCTGATTATATTGCATGTAAATAGGGTCGCCAAAAGAAGGCTGTACAGGAAATCCAAATTGCCCAAGATACTTGTTTGCATGTACCATTTCAGCTCCATGCGAAATATTACCCCCGGTTGAAACCCCCGGTGTTAGCGGAGCATAGCTAGAACTAGTAGCCCCATCAACAACAAATGGTCCAGCACCATGAGGCGGGTATGCAGAAATATATGGATGAACCGCGGTGGGATTTAAAGTGTATCCACCAACATATTGAGGACTGTATGGGCCTGAGGCCTGCATATTATTGTAAAATGGATTTACAGAGGCCATATAAGCTGCTGCTGTGGCATATAGGGGAGGTGTAAACCCAGATGACTGAAGTAGTGGCTGGACATCAGGCAACTTGCTTGAATTATGAGGAAACTGTTCCCTGCCAACGTAGGCAGGGTTTACACTTTGAGAATTGGCACTAGGAACTTCATACGGATTGCTTTGTTGTGGGAATACCTGCCGTTGCATCATATTGTTCTGGTAGCTGGTCGTCAATTTTTCTTCATAACTCAGGCTTTCAGAATTTGGTAGATTAGATACACTAAGTGTATTTAATTGAGATGCAACAGTTGCAACATCTAAGTTACTAAAACCCATGCTAGCTGTGGATTCAGATGTTGAAGAGCTTGCAACAGGGGTGTGGACATCGACACTTGATGACACCCTAATATCATCCGCACCTGCAGTAGATTTAGCAGACTCTGCAGTATCATGAGCGTCATGAGAAGATCTGGAGCCAGCTTCTAATTCAATTGGTTTATCCCCCAGTCGATGACTTGCAGAAAGAGACATATTATATACAGGTGACATGGTGCGAGGAAAATCTTCCTGAAAATTTTAATTTTGAACAAAATATTTGTATTTACAATCACATCTTTAATCTGGAGGAGCAACTAAAAGCTACATATGTAACAACTTACAGCATGAGATAACAAATACCATATTTGCAGGATACAAGCCAATGCAGCAACCAAATGGAAAAATATGATAAATATACTATTCAATGGTAATATGAACGTGAAATTATGAATGTTAAATGAATAAGTATGTTAGTGCAGAAAAGTGAAAGAAATAGGTTAAATTCAGAAGTTGATGTCAAAATAATCACCTGAATTAAATCAACCATATTTTTTGGATGTGGTGCCAAAGCTGCATCCTGTCTCCGCCATACTCCACTTGTGTTCACTAATTCATTTTCATGTGCCTGTTGTTGGGGTGAATCATCCTCAGACTCCTCCTTGTGTGTAGAAAGAGTTGCTTGCGGTAAATGTAAAGAACTTTTACTTCTATGATCTATAGAAGACAGTCCCCAATTATTATTTCTTGAAATACCAACACGATGCCCTATATGGCGGTTTTCCCAGGAAGCCAGTGGGGGAGGAAGTCTAGGGTTTAGGTTGACATTGGAACTGTAATATGCCAAATAAGCTGGATCAGCTCGTAACTGTTCTTCAGATTCACAATTTTTCACAGCTCTGCTCAGATTTTTCAAGCTTGCATCCTGGGTGTTCTGCAGTGGCAATAGGTTTTCTATGGCCAGAAACGAGCCTTCCATGCTGGGAGGTGCACTGCCACTACGACTGGGTGCTGCATCCTTTCCACTACCACGGAACCTATGGCCCTTCAACAGTACACCCAAATCCTCTGCCCCCATGTTACGAGGCGGTGTGCCATAAGCTGAAGCTTCCATATGAGAAGGCCATTTCCCCCCAGCTTCGGAGATTCTAATTGGACTCTCTGTTGCCATACTACTGGAAGATTAATTTGTCTCTTCTTTTGTAATGGAAATCAGAAACATGACATTATCTCCAGAAGTGCCTGTGAGCCAAAAAACTGCTGGGTCAACATAAACTTTTGATGTAAAATATATCATATTAGTATTACAAAATTAGACTGGAAAAGTATATAAGTGCAGCTCAATAAATTATAACTCCAATCAGTTAACACCTTGACAAAAGGTTTTATTTGAACAATTGTAGGTAAGAATTCAAGTTTTCTGAAGCCATATCTCTATTAACAGTAAAGTTAAATGATGGCAATATATTTGTTCATAAAATTCATGGTGACTAATTGACTATTCAAAGGAAATATGAAGCATTAAAATCATACTGGTGCTTTGAATGTGATGATAGGTGCAGGTTTTCTCGTAGACATGATCACAAACAAAAACCATGTCAAGTAATCATAAGTTATACAAAAAGGAATGCTAACAACACACTCTTTACAATTTGTCCTTTGTTAAAACATTTTTAATGAAAAAAGTGATCAACTTACGAGCCAACTATGTTGGCGTTTATAAAAACGGACCGATCATAGAGTGTAATGAAAAGTTGTTCAAAAGAGTAAGTTAGTAGCATTCCTTGTACAAAGGTATAACCAAGAAGTCACTCAAACATACCAAAAGCAACCCTATCTAACCATATTCCAATTGAACACAGAGACAACATAAGACGAAAATGGGAAACATCATCATACCTAGACAACATAAGACGAAAAATGGGAATAATCATCATCCCAGATAACATAAGACGAAAAATGGGAACAATCATCATGCCCAGACAACAAAAGACGAAAACGGGAAAAATCATAATACCCAAAAAGAGTGAATATATTGTATTTTGCCCCAAAAAAATATTGAATAAATGAAATACAAAAAAATTACCAAAATCACATTCATCGCCAAAAGGAGAAAAAGAAAAAAATTTAAACTAAGTGTATGTTCGGTTCCTCTTTTAGAGCAAGCAAAGTTGATTTCATAGACCTAGAATTGATTTTCAAATGTTTGGTTCTGACTCGAAGCTAAAAATTGGAGCTTTTTCCTATAGAATTGATTCTTAGTCTTGGATTTATCATTCAACGCACTTACACATGCTTACTTTTAGCCCAAATCAATTTAACAGAATCAATTCGTTAAAAATCAAATTTTTGTCACCGCAGAACCAAAAACACATGCTTTTGAAACAAAATTAAGAGTACTCTCACCACCACAAGCAGTATGTGCAGAATTCAATCAAAATCACTAAAATTTAATCTCTAAATTATTGAATATCAAAATCACTTTTTTCATAATCGGTAACAAATGGGCTTTCAATCCTCGTATTAGACACCACAAAGAACAAATCTTTTATTGCATAAAAATAATAACAATAATTAAAAAAAACATCACAATAATTGAATTTGAATGAAATACACTAAACAAAAAATCAAGCTTTATTTAACTGGTCAAAGTAATAACTAATAACTGTTCTTTCTCTCTCATCTTTCACGTTGACCAAAACAGTGTAAGAAAATAAAACTCGAATTTTTCCTGTTACTCAAAACAATCATCATCATCATCATCAACAAGCAATAATTATACGCAAAATTGATGTATACAGAAACAATCATTGAAAAAAACGATAATCGTAAAAAAATATACAGCTGAAAAAAATTCCATGCATGCACATGTAGAGGGAGAGAGAGAAGGAGAGAATTATCGAACCTGTGAGTTGTTGAGGAAGAAGAAGGAGGGTAGTAGTAGTGAAAATGAGCCACTGTTCCAAAACCCTAGAATCCTAGAGAGAGAGAGAGAGAAAATAGTGATGACGTTGAATGCGTTGAGTTTGGGGGCGTTAATGTAATCAAGTGTGTCTTGTGTGCACTCAGGACGAGATGATGGGATGGATATTCTTGTTTTTTTATATAGATATATATAGATGGATAGTATTTTTTTTAAGGATAGATGGTAATCATATCCATGTACACCCTCCGATCATTATTATAAGTAAAAATTTACATTTTAAGTTTATTTAATAAATGTTATATATGGTTTATAATATAGATTACATATATTATTTATTGAATGAATCTAAAAAATACACCTTTACTTATAAAAATAATCGGATGATGTAGTCAATTTTGTATCAAATAATCACATGAATTATCCAACGGATAGAAACATCAAAATAATCTTTGGTTATATAATTTCTTAGTTATAGTTGTCACAAATGTTAAAATAATCCGATAATAACTCTTTTCTGGTAAGGATTAAAATAAGAGTAAATAAACACTTGTAAAAACTAATATAACGATAAGTAAATACTCTTAGAGACATTTAGGTCAATAAGAGTTAATTTAGATCAGATATATCAACTTTTGTTAACCCAAATGTCTTTTATAAAATGGTTATTTTGATTAACGAAGTGTATGATCAGGATTATTTAAAATTTTGATACATTGAAAAATTACTGTGGTTACTCTTGCACATTCAATTCAAGAAGAAAAACAAATATTTGCCCTAAATATATAGATAAACATGATGTGTTTGATCCACAAAACAATAATTACTTGACACAAAAAAATAGTACAGTACAACACATAAGTGTATTTTTTTAAGGGACAAGACATAGTCGTGAGAGATAAAGAGATACTAATTAATATTTTTATGTTGAAAAATAAAAATAGTATTTTTCTATTTTTAATAGTTTGTAATTTAGACAAAAGTTTTTCATAGTTTAACGAGGGACAAGAATTGTTGTTTTTGTTCATTTTCTTGCTACTTAGTATTTTGTTTAGTCTAAGGATCAATTTCTACATGAAATAGAGTATACAAAATGTTGTCAAACTTAAACCCTATTTTTCTAGCAACGCACTCATAATAAGTAGTGCAAAAGTATTTGAACTCTTTTAATTTAGTCATTAATGTATACAAAAGTCTATTAATATGGTCTCTAACATCTTAATAGCAAAGATTTATATACTTAAATAGATACTTATTATATTTATATATTTTATTGACTAAATTGAGAGGAGAGTGATAGTTCATCGACTAAATAAATAGTCCGTTCTAAAATGGACTAGTACATGGACTCGTGCGATGAACGTGAAGTTGATTATGTCATTGACTAATAAATGTGATAGTTGAACATGAAATGTTATGATAATTGTTGTTGAGGATGAGTTAATGCTCCCAAAAGACAACAACACAACAACAACCAAGCATTATTTCACTAAGTGTGGTCGACTACATGGATCGAAATACGTCACATTGTTCAATCATAAACCATATTTAGATCTAACTCATTAATCTATAAATTTTTCCTAATAGTTTCTCTTATAGTTTTTATAGGTCTTCTTATAATCTTGTGATCTTTTTATCCTATATTTGGTCTACTCTTCTTACTACAAAATCTATCTAAAGGTCTTCTCTCTACATGTCCAACCCACCTAAACTTGTTTTCCAAAATATTTTATACTATAGGTACTACCCCAACTATCTCTATAATGTTGTCATTTCTAATCTTATCTCATCTAGTCTTACCACACATCCAACACAACATCATCATCTCTGCTACCATTTATTCTCGTGTTGGTTCTTAACTGCCTAACACTCTGTTCCATAAAACATCGTTGGTCTGACAATTGTATGATATTTTTTTCCTTCAACTTAAACGGTACTTTTGTATCACATAAAACACTTGACACTCTTCTCCATTTCAACCATCCAAAGTGAATACGATGATTTACATCTGCTTTTATTTCTTCGTCATTTATTACTATAGACCTAGGACATTTAAACTGTGTAACTTGTATGACATAGTATCCAACTTTCATGTCTAAGGTAGAACTACTTCGCCTTTTGCTGAAATTATATTACATATATTATGTCTTGCTTCTACTAAGGCGAAAATCATACGTTTCTAAGGCTTGTCTCCAACATCCCATTGAATTCCTCCCTCGACGCTTCTAAGGCTTATCACATCAGAGAGATTGTTGATAAGAATTATTTAAAATCTCTTGTTGACTCCATTAAAATAGATATAAAATTTCAATATTAACCCTACTTATATCTCCAAAAAAAATTGGTTAAGAGACCTACAAACTTTTATATATAAGATAAGATAGGTAAAATCATTCTTTCAAAAAATAATAAAAGGCAAAAAATTAGGAAATTTGTAACAACTATCTTGCCTTCAAAAAATTTCTTAAGAGACTTAAGAGCTTTTATATATAAGATAAGATCTGATGTGTAAGATCATTTTTTTTCAAAAAAAAAAGGGCAAAAAATTAGGAAACTTCTAACAACTTTTTTGTCTACAAAAATTTTCTTAAGAGACTTATGAACTTTTATATATAAGATATGCGATTATTTTCTAAAAAAATAAAAAAAAAGAGCAAAAAATTAGGAAGAAAATTTGCAACAAATTTTTTGGCTGCAAAAAGTTGTCTAAGAGACCTAAAAAAGAGCAAAAAATTATAAAGGAAATTTGCAACAAATTTTTTGGCTCCAAAAAGTTGTCTAAGAGACTTGAGAACTTTTATATATAAGATACGATGAAAATTATTATGATCGTAATTATAATATAAAAAATATATGAAAAGAAAAGTGGTAATTCCACGCAACTCTTTTGATGCTTCTTTCTTATGTTTGGTTTGGTCCAATGTCATGTGATGAGAGGCAGAATGGGACAAACGTGGAAAACTGGACAAAATGGATGCTTTTATATAACATTTTTTTAATAGATATAATCATATTACAGGGTCCCTACAACACACAATCGTAATAGTGTAGTACAATTCTTTATATAGACTAAGAGAAGTTTATTTTCAACAAAAAAAAAAGGTTAGGTTTCTTGATTTTGGATTTCTAAATTTTATTTTAAAAAAAATATCTATTGAAATTGTTACTAGGTTGAGTCACGACCAAGTCACTCTCTTTAAGACGTTTCATGGCACTGCACAAAAATTATGCAAGGTAGACTATTAACCACGCCGCCTCCAGGATAAAACAAGCACAACTACAATTGTGCGGTTAACTAAATTGTTCGATAATTACACCTACAATATGATACTAAGATCACTCTTTTAATGGTGAAACCAATCAATTATGTTACTATAATCACTCTACTATGATATTATGACCATTCAAATATGGTGTTACCACCACTCTAACATCTCCAAATATCAATATGGTATTTCAACCAATGAAATATGATGTTATCACCATTCTAACTATAACTTCTCAAAGAATTTAAGAAGAATATATTTTTAAGACTATTTTTAACGAAGGGACTATGCTCTTAAGACCATTTTTAATTCGGAATGGACAATATACTAAAAAGGGACTATGGTCTTAATAACACAAGCTGGAGGGAGAAGTGAGAAAGATTTCTCGACAACTCAATAGAACTCTTTGGTGTGTGAATGCACTATGTGAGTTCTCTATTTATAGAGAAAATTCACAACTAATAAGTGAGAAACTTTGGGAACAAGTAATACATTACTTTGAGATTAAGTAATTCACATATTAGATCTAGTACAAAAATATCTCAAATTGAGTATCAAAATATATCATATTGAGTACAAAAATATATTATATTATGTACCAAAATATATTTCAGATTTGCACCAAAATATATTAGATTGCATACCAAAATATTCTAGACCGTGTTCCAAAATATTTTAGCAAAACTTGGGGACTAAGAAAACACTTTCTAATAATGATTAAATTAATTATTTAATTTAACATTTCCAAACAATAATATATATATATATATATCAATATATATTTTTTCTTTAGTGCTTACTTCGTTTACATAATTATGCACCCCCTTAGAGGTACACCCCCACTATATAAACACTACTAATGTGTGTGTTCCATCCGATGTGAGCTTCTACTTTTTTCAATTCACACAACACTAGTTCTACCTAACGTGGGAATTTGTGTTTAGTCTTTTAACTCAATTTCCACACATGTTCTAACAATTCCCCCACTTTAATTTAAAAAATGGTTTCAATAATAACGTCAAAGTCGTTTCTATAAGGTTGCTAATAAACGAAGGTGTCGCCTACAACTTGAACTTTTGCATAACGGATACTATTCTGATTTAACAAGAGTTGCTCATAGCATTGAACTCTATCTCAAACATAGAACCCGCATACAAACCTTTTCCTAAGGTGTATTCTAAAAGCCCGTGCGTTTATGGTCATGCACGTCTATCCTGGTTTTAACAAACGCTCTAGGTATTCTGCCTCAAAATCCCATAGGAACCGGTCTTAGTTCCACATTCGTATAGGTGAGTCTAAAGAGTACACATGTAGTTATGTACTCCACTCCACATAGAGTATAGATCTCATTAAGAGTTTATATTATCTCATCCTCTTGTCGCTGCAGGAATCATGCTTCTCATTAGTTTTATCATAGCATGTTCTATCACTCGTGACTTGTTATTACCCATTGAACCTATTTCTTGGGATCTCCAGTCATATAGGTCGGGTTACCATCACTCATGATCTTTAGGCATTAGTCTCATTCTATTGGATGTATTTAGGATTTTCTTTCTGGTTATTCATTTCGTCAAAGGATCAACTAAGTCTTTATCAGTACGTACATGATATACTTTAACCGTTCCTTTTGAGAGTACCTAGTTCTCTAATTGTTATGTGTTCGTGCCTTAATTATCGTCTTTTCCCATTGTAGTAATGATTCTCAATTTTTGTAATAGTCGTAGTACTATCACAATGAATTAACACTACTGGCAACGGTTTCACCCACTAGGGGTTCTCAACTTGCTTCTTCACTAGTTTTCTCTAGTGTTCTCATTTCATATTCATTCCATAGTGGACTGAGTCAATATCATTTGTTTCAATAAACAACTCCTCCAATGATGCTTAATGTGTAGCCACTGGTCGCTTAAGACTCATTTGAAGGATGTTCTATTTTGTATCTTGTACTATTCAAGTACAATAGGATACTTCTCATAATGTAATCCTAGAGTCATGGTCTTTTTAAGGCACATCATGACTCTTTCAATAGCATGTCAATGCTTCTCACTTGGTCTACTGGTAAATTTGCATAAGAGTTCCACGACATAAGCAATGTCGGGTCTAATACATTTAGTGGCATACCTAAGGACTGCAAATGATGCTCGCATATTCTGCTTGTCTAACACCATCTCAGGTGTTCTTGAAGAGTTTTACACTTGGATCACAAGGTATGCTTGCAAGTTTACAGTCAAAATAATTACATTTCCTTAAGATCTTCTCAACATTGTGAGATTGATCAAAAAAGTTCTTTTCTGATCTAGTAACCTTGATACCAAGAATTACTTCAACTTTGCATAGGTCTTTCTTATCAATGTTGTTGATAAACAATGATTTTACATAATTTACAACATGAATCTTTGAACTAAATATGAGCAAGTCATCTACATAGAGACATATGATCGTGCAAATGTTATTTTCATATTTGTAGTAAATACATTTGTCACTTTCATTCACTTTATACTTATTCGATATCATTAGATTGTCAAATTTTTCATGCCATTCCATATGAGCTTGTTTTAGACCGTGCAGAGAATTATCTAACTTACAGACCTTGTTTTCTTGTCCATGAATCACAAAAGCTTCAGGTTGTTCCATATAGACTTCGTCTTCTAGTTCACCATAAAAAAGGCTACTTTCACATCCATTTGGTGTACTATCGAGTTATGAACAGCGGCTAAAGGGAGCAACAACCTTATGGATATGATTCTCGTGACTGGTGAACGAATATCGAAGAAATCTATATTTTTTATTTTTGTCTAAAACATTTGACTACAAGGCGAGCCTTGTATTCTTCAACCGAACCATCATGTTTTAGTCCCCTTTTCCAAAATCCAAATACAACTGATTGGTTTGCAACCATGAGACAAGTCAACTAAGTGTCATTTTTCGTTAGATTCTAGAGATTCCGTTTCATCGTTTATTGCTTCTTGCCATACTTCAGCATCCAATGAAGATATAACTTCTTTAAGGCTTAATGGATCTTCTTTCAATGTATAAACCATATAATCAGGTTCATACTATTTAGCAATTCTAGCTTTCTTACCTCTTAGAGGTTCTATAACATCTTGTTTGATGTTTTCATCACTATTTCAGATTACTGAAATGTGATCAGATGTAGTATCCCCACTAGTTCTTAATATAAAGGGAATTTATTTTACCTCCACTAATGCCCCCGCTATTCTTTAATTTACAGAGGTACTTATTGGTGTTGGTCAAAAGTAAGTATATTTATACCGTTTCCACAGATACTAGTGCGATATTGCAAGCCGTTCAACAATTTTATCATTTTAAGTTAGAGTTTATACATTGTTTCATATAAACTATTGGACTTTAAAGTGGTAATAAAAACGACGAGTAATAGGGCGTAAAAGTGTTGGGATCGGAGTTCGTCAATCGAGCATCGAGTATATTCTAATGATCATGTATATGGATTCTAGCTTTTTAGCGAAATTATCACGTATCAATCGACAACATCATTCATGTCTAAATGACGTCGTGAGATCGATCGTATCGTTTAATCGACGATTTCTCAATCTATTAAACGATCCGATAGCATTACTGTTGGATATTTGGTTGTTGGCTACATGTTTTGCTAAAATCAAATATACAAGCAGTTGTGCGTCTTCAGAAGCTGGGTCAGAAGCTGAAATCTCAATATGTTTGTCATCAGAAGCTAAACTGGTCATCAGAAGCTGAACTGGTCATCAGAAGCTGAACTGTTCATCAGACGCAGACTTCAGAAGTACCTTCAGAAGCTGGTTTTCTGCGTTCTGGTTATTTTCTCATGTGATCTTTTTGAAGATTTAATTGAAGAATTCTCCTTGCTGCATTTGTTTCTAGAAGGAAGATTGTTTGCGTGAAGATCTTTATTGAAGATTGAATTCTTTTATTTGTGAATATATTTTCAAAGGAATCTTTGGAAAATATATTTCAGAAATACAATTGCTTCTATTTGCTTCTAAAAGAATTCTGGAAACATATCTTTGAAGGATTTGGTTCAAGAATTATGTGCTGCTGAAGACTATATAAAGAGGACGCTGCTATTGAAGAAAGAACATCAAAAATAGAAGTTAGTATAGAGAGAGTCTTAGTTTTTGAGTCTGTAAGCTTTGTGTTGTATTTTCTGTACGCCACTCATCTGTTAGAGTTGGTTTAGGTTTATTGAGTTGTAATTCACTTAAAGCTTTTAAGCAAAAGTGACTTTGATGTTTTGAAGTGTGTCTTCATCTTAGTTGATTTGTTTAGAATTTACAATCACTGGGGCAGTGATTGCTTGAGTAGGAAGTAAGAGGGGTTCTTATATCTAGGAGTTCCTAGGTAGAAATTTCACGGGTAGTGATTAAGTGAGAAGGCTGTGGGAAACAGGGGCTGTTTACACAGTAGTTCGAATTGATACTATTTTAGTGAATTTCCTTCCTGGCTTGGTAGCCTCCAGACGTAGGTGTGTTTGTCACTGAATTGGGTTAACAAATCAACTGTGTTCTTTACTTTCTGTCATTTTTATTGCTGCTTCTGAATCACTGTTTACGTACTCTGTTCTGTGTTTTTTGTACTCTGTTTTACGGTTCAGAATCAGCACCTGCCAGAATTTCAATTGGCATCAGAGCAGGCATCTTGCTTGTTTTAGGGTGAGCTCCAGGGAAGGTTTTTCTGGCATTATGGACAAGGAAGGAGGATTTGTTAACAGGCCACATCTGTTGGATGGTTCCAACTATGAGTATTGGAAGTCTCGTATGAGTGCTTTCCTGAAATCTATAGATAGCAAGACCTAGAAAGCTATTTTGAAGGGTTGGGAACATCCTGTTGTGCTGGACAAAGATGGAGAGAAGACTACTGTGTTGAAACCAGAGGAAGAATGGTCCAAGGATGAAGATGAATTGGCTCTTGGAAACTCCAAAGCTTTGAATGCTCTATTCAATGGAGTGGACAAGAACATGTTCAGACTGATCAAGCAGTGCACTATAGCCAAGGATGCCTGGGAGATTCTCAAGACTACTCATGAAGGCACTTCAAAGGTAAAGTTGTCCAGACTTCAACTTCTCACCACCAAGTTTGAGAATCTCAGAATGTTGGAGGATGAGAGCATACAAGATTTTTACATGAATGTTCTGGATATGGCTAACTCATTTGATTCTCTTGGAGAGAAAATTGAGAAAATTGTAAGAAAAATACTCAGGTCTCTACCTAAGAGATTTGACATGAAGGTGACTACCATTGAGGAAGCACATGACATCTCCACTATGAAGGTTGAGGAGTTAATAGGATTCTTGCTGAATTTTGAGACAGCCTTCAGTAACCGTACTGATAAGAAAGGGAAAGGAGTTGCTTTTGCAGTAAATACTGATGTTGAGGATCAACAAGGGATTAATGAGGATGATGAAGGCTTATCAGAGGCTCTTGTGTTGCTAGGGAGACAGTTTAACAAGATTCTGAAACATGTTGGCAGGAGATCCAAATCAAATGGTCAGAACAACATATTCAACATCAGCAAGCAACAAAATGATTTGAAGAAGACAAAGACTGATGAGAAGAGCAATCAATCAAAGGGAGTTCAATGCTATGAGTATGAAGGATATGGTCATATTAGGACATAATGTGGCACATATCTCAAGAAACAGAAGAAAAGCTTGGTTGTTTCCTGGTCTGATGAAGATGACTCAGAAGGAGAAGTAGAGAGTGAATCTGCTAAGCATGTTGTTGCCCTAACTGGAAGATACAAGTCTGATGTTAGAGCTAAGGCCTCAGAAGCACTTTCAGAGTCTGAAGCATTATCAGAGTCTGAAACTCTATCAGAGTCTGAAGCTCCATTAGAGTCTGAAGCCAGTGTTGAAAAATCCTCTTATGAAGAACTGGCTAACTCTTACAAAGATCTATACATAAGAAGTGTAGAAGTTTGCAAGCAACTAGTGGATCAAAAAAAGACTATCAGTCAGCTGCATGATGAAAGAAGTGACCATTTAACACAGATTTCTGATCTCAAAGATGAGGTAAGCCAACTGAATTCTCAACTTGATCATATGAAGAAGCAAGTCAGAATGTTAAACACTGTACTGATGTGCTGGAGGAGATTTTGGAGTGTCAGAACCAAGGGAAACCAAATGGCATAGGTTTTGTTGATGGGACTTTGAGCATCAAACAGCAAAATCAAGCTAAAAGGTTCATTCCTGCTGTTGGAACTTATGATCCAATGATAGGCACATCTAAGATAGAACATCACAAGGAACCTCAGAAATCTAAGAGAAAGAGGAGAACTCATCCATGGGTATGTCATCACTGTGGTAAGAAGGGGCATATAAAGCCATTCTATTTCAAGCTATATGGTTACCCCAAGCACTTTCAGCACAGAAAAGTGGAACCTGCTGCAAACAGAATCAATGTCAAAAAGGTATAGAAACCCAAAGGTAATAATGTTGGCCTCATAGCTCATACATCTTTGAGAGCCTCCTCTAGGGAAGATTGGTATTTTGATAGTGGATGCTCCAGACACATGACTGGTTTCAAGAAGTATTTAAGCAATTTGAAACCTTACTCCAGGAGCTATGTAACTTTTGGTGATGGAGCTAAAGGAGAAATTCTTGGAATTGGAGACTTGATCAGTGATGGATTACCAAGGCTAGACAATGTGCTATTAGTAAAAGGACTAACTTCAAATCTGATCAGCATAAGCCAGCTGTGTGATCAAGAGTTGAAGGTGAAATTTAACAAAGAGGAATGTCTAGTAACTGGTAAAGAAGGTGAAGTGCTGATGAGGGGTAGTAGATCAAAGGACAATTGTTACTTATGGATGCCTCAAGAAGAAACAAGTCTATCCACATGCCTTATAAGTTCAGAAGAAGAAGTCAGACTCTGGCACCAGAAACTTGGGCACTTAAATCTGAGGAGTATGAAGAAAGTCATGTAAGTAGAAGCCATCAGAGGTCTACCCAAACTAAAGATCAATGAAGACAACATTTGTGGTGAATGTCAGATTGGTAAACAAACACGAAAGTCTCATCCAAGGTTGGAGCATCAGGTAACAACAAAAGTTATTGAATTGTTACATATGGACTTAATGGGACCTATGCAAATTGAGAGCATTGGAGGAAAAAAGTATGCTTTTGTGGTTGTTGATGGTTTTTCAAAATTCACTTGGGTAAGCTTCATTAGAGAAAAATCAGACACTTTTGATGTGTTTAAAGATCTGTGCACTCAATTACAAAGAGAAAAGGATAGTGTCATTGTCAGGATCAGAAGTGACCATGAGAAAGAATTTGAAAATAATAAGTTCTCTGAATTCTGTTCCTCTGAAGGAATCAAGCATGAATTTTCAGCTCCCATAACACCTTAGCAAAATGGTGTTGTTGAAAGGAAGAACATAACCTTGCAAGAATCTGCCAGAGTTATGATGCATGCAAAACACTTACCTCATTATTTCTAGGCAGAAGCAATGAATACAACATGCTATGTTCACAATAGGGTGACTCTGAAGACAGACACTACATCTACTCTGTATGAGTTATGGAAAGGAAGAAAGCCTACTGTCAAGTACTTTCATGTATTTGGAAGCAAGTGCTACATTCTGGCAGATAGAGAAAACATGAGGAAATTGTATCCAAAGAGTGATGAAGGGATCTTTCTTGGTTACTCAACAAACAGCAGAGCATACAGAGTTTTTAACTCCAGAACCAAGGTAGTAATGGAATCTATCAATGTTGTGATAGATGACTTACCTACTGAAAAGGTGGCTGATGTGGAACCAGTTGTTACATCAGAAGAACAGTCAGAAGCACCTGTTGTGGAACATGAAGTAGAGTCTGAAAATGTAGAGTCTGAAGAAGGAGAAATTAATCCAGATCATGCTTCAACAAGTAAAGGACCTTCAATCAGAATTCAAAAGGATCATCCCAAAGAACTAATCATTGGGAACCTTGATCAAGGAGTCAGAACCAGAAGATCAGAAGAAGTGACTACTGATTCGTGCTTTGTGTCAAAATTTGAACCCAAGAATATTAAAGAAGCACTTACTGATGAATTCTGGATGGATGCAATGCAAGAGGAACTGAATCAATTCAAAAGAAGTGAAGTGTGGGATTTTGTTCCAAGACCTATAGGCATGAATGTCATTGGAACTAAATGGATTTACAAAAATAAATCAGATGAACATGGAACTGTGACCAGAAACAAGGCAACGCTAGTTGCTCAAGGGTACACTCAGGTGGAGGGACTTGATTTTGATGAAACCTTTGCACATGTGGCCAGATTAGAATCCATAAGATTACTTTTGGGTGTAGCATGTATTCTTAAACTCAAGCTGTTTCAGATGGATGTGAAGAGTGCTTTTCTGAATGGGTACTTGCAGGAGGAGGTTTATGTTGAACAACCAAAGGGATTTGTGGATCCTAATTTTCCTAACCATGTTTACAAGTTGAAGAAAGCCCTGTATGGATTGAAACAGGCACCTAGAGCATGGTTTGAGAGACTTACACAGTTTCTTGTTACTCAAGGTTACAGAAAAGGAGGAACTGACAAGACAGTGTTTGTAAAAGAAGAAGATGGAAGTCTGATGATAGCACAAATATATGTTGATGACATTGTCTTTGGTGGAATGTCAAGCCAGATGGTTCAACTTTTTGTTCAGCAGATGCAGTCTGAATTTGAGATGAGTCTTGTGGGTGAACTAACCTACTTTTTTGGTCTTCAAGTCAAGCATATGGAAGACACTATATTCATTTCACAAAGCAAATATGCAAAGAATATAGTCAAGAAGTTTGGGATGGAGAATGCAAGCAATAAAAGAACACCTATAGCCACTTATTTGAAGTTGACTAAAGATGAACAAGGTGTTGTTGTTGATCAAAGTCTATATATGAGCATGATTGGGAGTCTGTTATATCTAACTGCAAGCAGACCAGACATAACCTTTGCTGTTAGAGTCTGTGCTCGATACCAGGCTGAGCCAAAAATGAGTCATTTAACTCAAGTGAAGAGGATTCTGAAGTATGTCAATAGTACCAGTGACTATGGTATTATGTACTCACACAGTGGAAGTCCTATGTTAGTTGGGTATTGTGATGCTGACTGGGTAGGTAGTGCAGATGATAGAAAAGTACTTCTGGTGGATGCTTCTTTCTGGGAAACAATCTGATTTCATGGTTTAGCAAGAAGCAGAATTGTGTGTCTCTATCTACAGCTGAAGCTGAGTATATAGCAGCTGGTAGCAGCTGTTCCCAATTTGTGTGGATGAAGCAAATGCTGAAGGAATATAATGTTAAACATGATGTTATAACATTTGTTGGATATTTGAAGGTTGGCTACATGTTTGGTAAAATCAAAATGTGCAAGCAATGCGTCTCCAGAAGCTATTTAAGTCTTCAGAAGCTGAAAACTAGATTTACTGTTCATCAGAAGCAAAACTGGCCTTCAGACGCAGAACTGTTCATCAGACGCTGGGATGGTCATCAGACGCACTGTTCAGACGTTGACTTTTGTTGACCTTCAGAAGCTGCCTTCAGACGTTGACTTTTGTTGACCTTCAGAAGCTGCACTTCAGAAGCTGCATTTCAGAAGCTGGATTTCTGCATTCTTTCTGATTAATTCTTTGCGTATCTTTTAAAGATTTATTAAAGTTTTATCCAGGTTGTTGTTTTCTAGACGGTTGATTATTTTACATGAAGATCTTGGTGAAGATTGGCTTCGTTTATTTATGAACATATTTTCAAAGGGATCTTTGCAAAATATAATTCAGAAATATGTTTCCTTCTTTGAGCTTCTAAAGAATTTCAGAATTGTATCTTTGAAGAATATATGGTCCAGAATTATGTGTGCCTGCTGAAGACTATTTAAGGAGTACGTGCTGCTATTGAAGTACTACTGATCAAAAACCAGAAATTAGAGTCTTAGAGTTATAGTGTTTTTGAGTCTTTAAGCTTTTGCTTTATTTTGTACCACTCATCTGTTAAGAGTTGGTTGTTTTGTTTAGAGTTATAAATCACTTAAAGCTTTTAAGCACAAGTGATGTTTTGGTTGTGTTGAAGTGTGTCTTCATCGTATTTGGTTTTATTGAAGGGTTGTTAATCACTGGGTTGTGGTTACGTGGTTAGGAAGTAAGAGGGGGTTCTTATACCTAGGTGATACTGGGTAGAAATCTAGACTGGTGGAGATTAAGTGATAAGGCTGGGAACAGGGGCTGTGTCTTGGGTCTTTGAATTAATTCCTATTAGTGGATTTCCTTCCTGGTTGGTATCCTCCAGACGTAGGTGTTGTTTATCACTGAACTGGGTTAACAATACTCTGTGTTCTTTATTTTCTGGCCTTTTCTTTGCTGTTTCTGAATCTGTGTTATTGTACTCTGTTTTGCATTCATTGTACTCTGTTTTAAGTTCTGATTCAGTACCTGCTAGAATTACAACATTGTATTGTGACAATCTGAGTGCTATCAATATACAGCATAGCAGGACTAAGCATATTGATATACGTCATCATTTCATCAGAAACCTTGTGGAGGAGAAGGTTGTGCAGCTTGAACATGTTGACACAGAAGAACAGCTTGCTGATATATTTACAAAAGCATTGGATGCCAAGCAATTTGAATATTTGAGGAGTAAACTGGGAGTTTGTTTGCATGAGGAATTATAGCAATTACTGATTGATGAAGGTGAGCAAGCAGGAAGTGAGGGAGATGAAGTTGATGTTGGTGTGTCTGATGCAGAGTCTGATGTCAAAATAGTCTCTGATACTGAGTCAGTTTGTGTTTCCTGTGTGAAGACTGTGTTTTGTCAAATTGTTTGGCTAAAAAGGGGGAGAAGCAGAAGTTTTACAATTCAGAAAGTCAGAAGCCATACAGAAGAGCTGTTGTGATGTGTTTCAGGAAAATCTCTGTTTTAGGGGGAGTTCCTGAGTGTATGTTTCAGGGGGAGTATTTGTGTCTGTGTTTCAGAGTGTTGTTCCTGAGTATCTGTTCAGAGGTAGTTCAGGGGGAGTTTGTGTGTTCTCTGTCAGAAGCTGATCTGTTCAGAGGGAGTATGTGTTTGTAACGTAGTATGTTATCCGCTGCTGACTCTGTTGCTACGTTTATATGTTGTTATTCATGGTTGCGTGCTTTGTTGAGTGAAGAACTTGTTTTTTGTGAAGAAATTGATTTTAGCCAAAAATTTGCCAAAGGGGGAGATTGTTGGATATTTGGTTGTTGGCTACATGTTTTGCTAAAATCAAATATACAAGCAGTTGTGCGTCTTCAGAAGCTGGGCCAGAAGCTGAAATCTCAATATGTTTGTCATCAGAAGCTGAACTGGTCATCAGAAGCTGAACTGTTCATCATAAGCTGAACTATTCATCAGAAGCAGAACTGTTCTTCAGACGCAGACTTCAGAAGTACCTTCAGAAGCTGGTTTTCTGCGTTCTGGTTATTTTCTCATGTGATCTTTTTGAAGATTTAATTGAAGAATTCTCTTTGCTGCATTTGTTTCTAGAAGGAAGATTGTTTGCATGAAGATCTTTATTGAAGATTGGATTCTTTTATTTGTGAATATATTTTCAAAGGAATCTTTGAAAAATATATTTCAGAAATATAATTGCTTCTATTTGTTTCTAAAAGAATTCTGGAAACATATCTTTGAAGGATTTGGTTCAAGAATTATGTGCTGCTGAAGACTATATAAAGAGGACGCTGCTATTGAAGAAAGAACATCAAAAACAGAAGTTATTATAGAGAGAGTCTTAGTTTTTGAGTCTGTAAGCTTTGTGCTGTATTTTCTGTACGCCACTCATCTGTTAGAGTTGGTTTAGGTTTATTGAGTTGTAATTCACTTAAAGCTTTTAAGCAAAAATGACTTTGATGTTTTGAAGTGTGTCTTCAACTTAGTTGATTTGTTTAGAGTTTAAAATCACTGGGGCAGTGATTGCTTGAGTAGGAAGTAAGAGGGGTTCTTATATCTAGGAGTTACTAGGTAGAAATTTCACGGGTAGTGATTAAGTGAGAAGGCCGTGGGAAACAGGGGCTGTTTACACAGTAGTTCGAATTGATACTATTTTAGTGAATTTCCTTCCTGGCTTGGTAGCCTCCAGACGTAGGTGTATTTGTCACTGAACTGGGTTAACAAATCAACTGTGTTCTTTACTTTCTGTTCTTTTTATTGCTGCTTCTGAATCACTGTTTATGTACTCTGTTCTGTGTTTTTGTACTCTGTTTTACTGTTCAGAATCAGCACCTGCCAGAATTTCAATTACGTTCCGATACTTTATGTGATTATCAAAACACAATTCCATGTCTAGAATTTCTTATTTTGATAGAAGATTATTCTAAACCTAGATTCAAAAGTATTTTTCAATAACATTTAAATCATGCATAAGAATGAATAGCAAGAATAACCTCAATATCACAAAAGGTGCTACAATCATATATTTAAAAGATCAAAAGATTACATCTAAGCTATATTAAGTACCTCCAATTCCAACAAAGGAAAGTTAGTTGGTCATTGTCATGACAACAATACAAAAGTGGAAAGAATGATGAAGATCCAAAGCTAAGTCTTGATTTCCCAAAGATTCTTAGTTAATCCACACTCAATCACTCTTGCTTCATGAAGAACAACAATTTTATCCCTATTTTCTATCTAAAAATATATCAACATAATTATTACAACTCTTGCTCCATTCTGCTTCTGAACCTATTTATAGGTATTCTGATATTTTAGACTTCGCTCAGCGACGTCTCACTTCGATCAGCGAAGTTGCCTTTCTTTACCACTGGGTTTCTGTCACCTCAGCCTTGAACAGTCCAAACCGCCCTACTTCGCTCTGCGAAGTAGTTCGCTCAGACTTCGCAGAGCAAAGTCCTGTTTTCTTGAACTTCAGAACTTACTGTCTAACTTCGCCTTGACTTCGCAGAGCGAAGTCCTTGATATGATTTTCTTTCATTTTTGACCTTTAAGTCCAAAGAAATTGCATGTACCTACAAAAATGGTTGGGATTTGGTCTAAAAAGCATGAAATGATATTAATCCTTTCTTTTGGAGCTTTACCTAGATAACTTGTAAAACAAGTAAGAAAAATGCCTAAAATAAATATGCTTTATAACTAGTTCTGACACTTATCACTTATTTTAATAGAAATCGGCATCGTTTGATTTTAATCACTTTAGCATTTACGTCATAAAACCTATATGATTCGCTATTTATAGCATACCGAATGAATACACATTCATAGGCTCTACTAGTTAGTTTAACTCTCTTGGGGTCCGAAATCCGACCATATGCCAGACAATCCCAAGTTCAAAAAAGAAGACAAGTTGGGTTGTCTTTTCTTCAAAACTTCATAAGTAGAAATTTTGTTCTTAGACTTGAGTACTTTATTTAGCACATAGCAAACAATTAATAAAAGTTCCCTCACCAATGAAACATAGTACCAAAATTAAGCATGATTTAAACAACTAGCTCGGTAAAGGTTCTAAGTTTTTTTTCTTTTCAGCTTTACCCTTCATTTCAGGATAATAAGATGTAGTTGTGTCATGAATAAGTTTGTAATCTAAATAAAACTCATTGAAAATGTGGGGATTATGTGCTTCTATCACCAATAAAATATTGATTTTCTTATTGAAATAATTTTCAATTTCTTCAGTGGTTAGGTTAGGCAGCGAAACAACAATTTGCTTGTTCAAATACTTGCAGGACATATGACCTGGTTTCTCAAAATTTTATTAAAAATAAATTGTGAACTAGTGTCATTTCTTGATGGTGGCTGCTGATTTTCATTAAGGACCATTTTGGGGTTCCTATTTTGTTGGTTGTTAGAGTTACTTATTCACAGTGCGGTTCTGATTTTTGAAAATAAATTCAAACAGATTGAAAGTCGCATATGTGAATTTCTTAGTGTTGTTGTTATAACAACAAGCACTTCATAATGTTCAGTATATAGATGTATTTCTATAGCCTTTTTATCCTTCTTGTATTTAGGGACAATAAAATTTGAGTTAGTAACTTTTTCGGTAGACATGGTAAAAGGAAACGTCTTAATATTGTTGGTTTTGGATTTCCAAACTGTTGTATTTGGATTTCCAAATTCTATTTTGAAAGAGAATATCTATCGAAGTTGTTACTATGTTGAGTCACGACCAGGTCACTCTCTTTAAGACGTTTCGTGGCACTGCCCAAAAATTATGCAAGGCAGACTATCAAGTGCGCCTCCTCCAAGATAAAACAAGTTCATCTACAATTGTGCGGTTAACTACTGCACTATAGAAAACCGTTCGAGAATTACACCTCCAATATGGTACTAAGACCACTCTTTTAATACTGAAACCAATCAATTATGGTACTATAACCACCTTTACTATGGTATTATGACCATTCAAATATGGTGTTACCACCATTCTAACATCTCCAAATATCAATATGGTATTTCAACCTGGACCGTAGATCTCACCATTTAGGCCTTGGGATCCTAAAGACAAGGGTTTAAACCCTTGGAGTAAGGCTGGGCGCCCTCCAGGAGGGCGCAAGGCCTGCTCGACAGTAATAAATAACCCTAGGTGACCTTCCTAAAGGACACTGTAACACCCATAATAAGATTGCCTAGGATCTTATACGAGTATTAAAATTTCGTACTGGATACATTAATTTACAATATAAAAGTTCATACAAATATTACAACACATTGTAATATTACATCCAAAGTTAATACAAATCTCTTGTTACATGTACATCGAGTACCACAACATATAATACATTCAAACTTTAAACAAATAACATCAGCACGATCAGTCCGTAGCCTTCTCCTTACCCTTGTTGCGTGCTGAATGCGATCCTGCCTGTGAACCTGCACCAGAAGGAATGGGATGAGACATAATGTCTCAGTGAGCTCTACCCAACCTACTGTTTGGCAACCACAGGGAACCTAGGGTCGCCATGCCTACCTTGGCAATTTAGGGGAAATCTAGAATCGCCAAGTCTTTAACCTCCCTATGACTTTAACTATAACCTGCCTATAACTGTAGACTTTCTATGACTATAACTTTAACATCTTTAACTATAACTATAAATCATAAAACGAATAAAGTGTTTTATGTTAGCTGTTAGCGTTGAACAAACAATTGTCTGAGTTCATTTTACGGAGGGCACCCCGGGTGGAGCAACCCCGAGATACGTCTCCCTATAACCGGTGAAATTCCTATCATATCAGGCTAACACCGGACTCCCTATAAAACGTGTGGACAACCCTCTCGGAAAAGTCCCATCCGGCGAATCCCGGAGTCTGATGAACACGCCACTGTAAAACGTGCAAGCACGCCACTATAAAACGTGTAAACACGCCAATATCTTTAATCTTTAATTCTTTAACTTTAACGTATAATCTGACACTTTAATTCTATAACAATTCTGTAATCTATAACCTTTAATCTATAACCTTGGCTTATCGTTCTCATAAGCCTCCTATAACCGTTGGAAAACCAACTCTATTAACTTATCTATAACTATGATGAGTAATTCACTCATACTTTCATTATCCTAAAGTGGCACAAGTTATGGGAATGTAGGGATTTCATTACAAATAAATAATCCCATTACCAATCCCTAAACACATCTATATAACTTAGGAGTGCATGTATATGTCTCCTAATACCATGCCTATCCCTTACTCTTCCCTATATCCAAGCCAAAGCTCACGAAAAATAATGCTGAGTGAGGCCAAAATCGTAGCACGATGGGGAAATATCGGAGCACGATTTTATGCGAAAGTTTCATGAAAATCAGGACATAAAATCGTAGCACGATGCCCATAAATCGGAGCACGATTTTGGCTTCAGCAGCACACAAAATTTCACTTCCTAGACTAACCCAAACATCCCCAATCATCAAACAACTTAGGGGAATGGATTTCTATGACATATGAACAAGATAACACATAACAATTCATGTATTACAAGCCAACAAGGGATCAAGGCATGAAATCTAACAAAATAGCTCATAATTCTATAACTTTCAAACTTAAACAAAGTGGGTTTCTAAACCCTCTAGGAGCTCACCTCAAAATCAAAGGATTGCTTGCTAAACTTTAGATTCCAAACCCTAGCTTCAAGTCCAAAGCCTCTACTCAAAACCACTTCTATTCCTTGGCTTTCTATTACTTCTTCTTGCTCCAAAGTTTCCCAACAAAAGCTTGCTTGCCTCACCAATGTTTAGGAAGGAGTTTACTAACTTAAAGGATGAAGATTTGATGATGAAGATGGTGGGGAGAGTGGGACGAAAATGAGAAGGAAGGGAGAGCAAAAATTCAGATTTTGTTTATGAGAAAAATAGTAGAAAAACCTTGCCAAAATTCATATATATCTTTTAAGCCTTTTCCATATATTTACAACTATGCCACTTCCCTTATTACTACTTTGCCCTTGCTTGCAAACGAAGTTTCTAACGCTTATAACTGGTACATTTAAACGGGATATTACACTCTACCCCCCTTAAAGAAATTTCGTCCTCGAAATTTAGAAATTACCTGTAAAAAGATGCGGATAGCTCTCCATCATCTCCGATTCCAATTCCCATGTAGCTTCACCGTAGGGAGAACCTTTCCATATAACTTTGACAATTGGAATCTCTTTGTTCCTCAATGCTTTAACATCACGTTCAACAATCCGTTCCGGTTCGGGTCGAAAAGTCAAATCCGATCTTAAGTCGATAGATTCCAACTCTACTGGTTGGTGAGGATCAGGAATGAACTTCCTTAACTGTGAAACATGGAAAACATCATGTAATCCTGACATCGCCGGTGGCAGGGCCAATTGGTAAGCTGCTGGTCCGACTCGTTTAAGTATCTCAAATGGCCCAATAAATCTTGGACTCAATTTCTTTGTTCTGAAAACACCTCGTAGTCCCAACTTAGGGGTAACTTTCAGGAAAACATGATCTCCCACTTCAAACTCTAGAGGTCTTCGCCTCTTGTCCGCATAACTCTTATGTCGACTTTGAGCAGTTCTAATCTTATCCTGAATGGATTTAATCTTTAAAGTGGTTTCCTGGATAATCTCAGGTCCCAAAATACTTTTATCTCCAACCTCTGACCAACAAAGCGGTGTCCTACACCTCCTGCCATACAGTGCCTCATAGGGTGCCATTCCGATGCTAGAATGGTAACTATTATTATACGAAAGTTCAATCAAAGGCAGATGGTGATTCCAATTTCCTCCATCCTCTAAAATGCATGCACGTAACATATCCTCCAATGTCTGTATAGTTCTCTCTGATTGTCCATCTGTTTGAGGATGATGAGACGTACTCAACTTTAACCTTGTTCCCAAAGCCTTCTGAAAAGCCTTCCAAAAGTGAGAAGTGAAGATAGGATCTCTATCTGACACAATGCTGGTCGGAACACCATGTAGCTTCACAATCTCCGCTATGAACAATTCTGCGTACTGAGCAGCCCTGTAAGTAGTCCTAACCGGTAAAAAGTGAGCAGACTTAGTTAACCGATCGACAACTACCCAAATTGAATCATGTCCCCGTTGAGTCCGAGGTAACCCTGTCACAAAATCCATAGAGATTTCTTCCCATTTCCACTGAGGGATCTCCAATGGTACAAGCATCCCTGCCGGCCTCTGATGTTCAATTTTCACTTGTTGACACACAATACAACGTGATACGAATTCCGCAATATCAGTCTTCATCCCTGGCCACCAATAATCCTTCTTTAAGTCTTGGTACATTTTAGTGGTACCCGGATGAATACTGAAACTGCTCTTGTGCGCCTCTTCCAAGATTAACCTTTTTAAACTAGCATCATCAGGAACACAAACTCTACCTTCAAACAGCAGAGTGCCATCCGAAGCCCTTGAAAATTCTGACTGACCAATCCTCCTCTGAAGATTCACATCTGATTCTTGAGCTTGCGCGATTCGGGACCGCAAATCACAAGTAACCTCTAATCTTTGTAATAAGACGCCATCATCCAATTCTGTAACGCTGAGATTAAGATCTCGAAATTTCTCATACAATCCACAGGTATGCATCAGTACTTCAGCTTTAATCAAAGATTTCCTGCTCAAGGCGTCAGCAACTACATTCGCCTTTCCAGGGTGATACTTTAACTCGAAATCAAAATCCTTTAAATATTCCATCCATCTTCTCTGCCTCATGTTCAGTTCCCGTTGATCAAACAAATACTTTAAACTTTTATGGTCACTGAACAAGTCGAATTGTGCTCCATATAAATGGTGCCTCCACACTTTCAAAGCAAAAACTATTGCCGCCAACTCAAGGTCATGAGTGGGGTAATTCTCCTCATGAGATTTAAGCTGCCGAGAAGCATAAGCTATCACATTACCTTCTTGCATGAGCACACTGCCCAGTCCTTTAGAGGACGCATCACAATAAACCACATATTTCTTTTCAGGGTCAGGTATTGCTAAAACTGGAGCCTTGGATAATTTCTTCCTCAAAGTCCGGAAACTTTTCTCACAATCTTCGTCCCAGACGAATGGCACATCTTTCCTTGTGAGGCGTGTCAATGGCAAAGCAATCTGTGAAAATCTCATAATAAATCTCCGGTAGTAACCTGCTAAACCCAGGAAACTCCGAACCTCTGTTACATTCGTTGGTCTGGCCCAATTAAGGACAGCTTCAACCTTTGATGAGTCAACTGACACTCATCCTTTAGAAATAACATGCCCCAAAAACTGGATTTCTGATAACCAAAATTCACATTTGCTGAATTTTGCATATAATTGATTTTCTCTGAGAATGTCCAAAACAATCCTCAGATGCTGAGCATGTTCCTGTGAGTCCTTTGAATAAATCAAAATATCGTCTATGAAGATCACAACAAACTGATCCAGGTAAGGCTGGAAAATCCTATTCATATAGTCCATGAATACTGCTGGAGCATTAGTCACTCCAAACGGCATAACCAGAAATTCATAATGTCCGTAACGTGTTCTGAACGCCGTCTTGGACACATCTGACTATTTGATACGAATCTGGTGGTATCCAGATCTGAGATCAATCTTTGAAAACACTGCAGCTCCTTTGAGTTGATCCAAAAGATCATCAATCCTCGGTAACGGATACTTGTTCTTAATTGTTACTTTATTCAGCCGACGGTAGTCAATGCACAATCTCATACTACCATCCTTCTTCTTAACCAATAACACTGGCGCACCCCAAGGTGACACACTGGGCCTGATGAAATGTTTCTGAATTAAGTCTTCTAACTGAGACTTCAATTCCTTTAACTCGGATGGTGACATTCTGTAAGGCGCCACTGAAACTGGCTCAGATCCTGGAATGAGATCAATAGAAAACTCAACTTCCCGTTCCGGGGGTAAATTACTTATCTCTGAAGGGAAAACATCCAAATAGTCACTGACAACAGGAATGTCACTGGGACTCAGTATTGATTCCGAAGTCACAGTAACCATCACATAAAAACCATTATCCTGGGCACACATAAGCTGAGTAAGCTGATGCGTGCGGTTGATTAACTCTGATAAAGCCACACCTTCGGTTGTATCATCTGTAGGCATAAAGATACACTTCTCCGCACATCCAATATACACATGATTGGCAGATAACCAATCCATTCCTAAGATCACATCAAGTTGTATCATGGGAAGACACACTAAATCTATATAGTATGTCTTGCTAGATACAGTGATCGGGCAATTTTCACATATAAAACTAGCTACAACTCCGCCCTCAGTAGCGGTAGATACCGTCATAGGAGGTATCAACGGTGACATAGACAATTGTAATGCTTCTACACACTTGTAAGAAATAAAGGAACATGTTGCACCACAATCAAATAGCACTTTAACTGGAGTTTGGCCTAAGTAACACATACCGGCAATTAAATCTTCATTTGCCAAAGCCTTCTGGCCATCAAGGGAGTACACTCTGCCCTTACTTGTTGTAGTACCTTCAGCCCCACCTTTACCTCTTCTTTCTGGACAATTAGCCAAGATGTGCCCCGGCTGCCTACACCCGAAACACACACCTGTTTGTCTCATGCACTGACCATAATGCGACTTCCCGCAAAATTTACATATGACCACCGCCTGTGGTGAAAATGATTGTTTGCCCCTCTTAGGGGAGCCCTTAGGCTTGTTCTCTTGATACCGATCTGGAAATTTACCTTTTCTCTTTTCATACGCTGCAGCTTTCTCTTTCGCGGTCTTGGCAAAACCCGCTTCCGCAACCAGACTATCATGAACCATCTCGTCATAGCTAGTATTCCTTTGTAAACTCACTGCTGTATCAATCTCGCCTCTCAACCCACGTCTATACTGATTCATCTTCCAATTCTCATTAGCGGCATACTCGTTGTGAGAGGAGTAATACGACAACTCTTCAAACTTCTTTGTAAACTCGGTGACTGACATGCCACCTTGCTTCAGCTCAAGAAATTCCTGTTCCTTCTTCACTTTATAAGACATTGGGATATACTTCTCTATCATTGCTTCCTTGAAGTTATCCCAATTAACCTCAACATCGTTTGCTATCATTCGGCGTTGGGCGGATTCCCACCAATCTTCCGCTGCGCCTCTGAACTGGTTAGTAGCCAACAAAACTTTACTTTCCTCAGGGCAATCCACCATCCGGAACACTTTCTCGATCTGTTTCAGCCATCTCTTGGCCTCTGGAGGTTCACCTTCCCCATTGAACTCAGGAGGGTGATTTCTGTTAAACTCCCGGTAGGACGGATTCGCCACTGCTGGTGGTGGTGTTTGCTGTTGAGCACCTTGTCCATGGTGCATCATTCCCATCCATTCTTGTTGAGCCTGAGCCTGTTGTTGGGCTTGCTGCTGCATCATAAGCATCATCTGCTGATGCTGTAACGCAGCCTGAGCTTGCTGCTCTTGGTATTGTTGCTGCAACGCCTGTTGCTGTTGCATCATTTGAGCCCAAAATTGCATATTAGGGTCTCCTCCGGCTTCCTCAGCATTAGCCTGATTTGATCTAGGCCTGCCAGGACCTCTTCTCCTCCCAGACATATTATCCTAACTGTCATACACAAGTCAAAGTGATCAGTTTCAACCAGATATAACATTTAGAATAACGTCCCGGATCCAAGAGATCCACAAACTTAAATTGTATTTTAATGACCCATGGCACAGTCTGAATCGACCTGCTCTGATACCAAATTGTAACACCCATAATAAGATTGCCTAGGATCTTATACGAGTATTAAAATTTCGTACTGGATACATTAATTTACAATATAAAAGTTCATACAAATATTACAACACATTGTAATATTACATCCAAAGTTAATACAAATCTCTTGTTACATGTACATCGAGTACCACAACATATAATACATTCAAACTTTAAACAAATAACATCAGCACGATCAGTCCGTAGCCTTCTCCTTACCCTTGTTGCGTGCTGAATGCGATCCTGCCTGTGAACCTGCACCAGAAGGAATGGGATGAGACATAATGTCTCAGTGAGCTCTACCCAACCTACTGTTTGGCAACCACAGGGAACCTAGGGTCGCCATGCCTACCTTGGCAATTTAGGGGAAATCTAGAATCGCCAAGTCTTTAACCTCCCTATGACTTTAACTATAACCTGCCTATAACTGTAGACTTTCTATGACTATAACTTTAACATCTTTAACTATAACTATAAATCATAAAACGAATAAAGTGTTTTATGTTAGCTGTTAGCGTTGAACAAACAATTGTCTGAGTTCATTTTACGGAGGGCACCCCGGGTGGAGCAACCCCGAGATACGTCTCCCTATAACCGGTGAAATTCCTATCATATCAGGCTAACACCGGACTCCCTATAAAACGTGTGGACAACCCTCTCGGAAAAGTCCCATCCGGCGAATCCCGGAGTCTGATGAACACGCCACTGTAAAACGTGCAAGCACGCCACTATAAAACGTGTAAACACGCCAATATCTTTAATCTTTAATTCTTTAACTTTAACGTATAATCTGACACTTTAATTCTATAACAATTCTGTAATCTATAACCTTTAATCTATAACCTTGGCTTATCGTTCTCATAAGCCTCCTATAACCGTTGGAAAACCAACTCTATTAACTTATCTATAACTATGATGAGTAATTCACTCATACTTTCATTATCCTAAAGTGGCACAAGTTATGGGAATGTAGGGATTTCATTACAAATAAATAATCCCATTACCAATCCCTAAACACATCTATATAACTTAGGAGTGCATGTATATGTCTCCTAATACCATGCCTATCCCTTACTCTTCCCTATATCCAAGCCAAAGCTCACGAAAAATAATGCTGAGTGAGGCCAAAATCGTAGCACGATGGGGAAATATCGGAGCACGATTTTATGCGAAAGTTTCATGAAAATCAGGACATAAAATCGTAGCACGATGCCCATAAATCGGAGCACGATTTTGGCTTCAGCAGCACACAAAATTTCACTTCCTAGACTAACCTAAACATCCCCAATCATCAAACAACTTAGGGGAATGGATTTCTATGACATATGAACAAGATAACACATAACAATTCATGTATTACAAGCCAACAAGGGATCAAGGCATGAAATCTAACAAAATAGCTCATAATTCTATAACTTTCAAACTTAAACAAAGTGGGTTTCTAAACCCTCTAGGAGCTCACCTCAAAATCAAAGGATTGCTTGCTAAACTTTAGATTCCAAACCCTAGCTTCAAGTCCAAAGCCTCTACTCAAAACCACTTCTATTCCTTGGCTTTCTATTACTTCTTCTTGCTCCAAAGTTTCCCAACAAAAGCTTGCTTGCCTCACCAATGTTTAGGAAGGAGTTTACTAACTTAAAGGATGAAGATTTGATGATGAAGATGGTGGGGAGAGTGGGACGAAAATGAGAAGGAAGGGAGAGCAAAAATTCAGATTTTGTTTATGAGAAAAATAGTAGAAAAACCTTGCCAAAATTCATATATATCTTTTAAGCCTTTTCCATATATTTACAACTATGCCACTTCCCTTATTACTACTTTGCCCTTGCTTGCAAACGAAGTTTCTAACGCTTATAACTGGTACATTTAAACGGGATATTACAGACACCTTCAGGGGGTGCCCTCAGCAGCTGACAAGGGCGCCCTAGTCATGGTTTTGGCCCTTTACGATTTGGGCCCAAAACCATGGCCAGATAGGCCCAAGTCGAGGCTACAAATAGTAACCTTGGGATCATCCCCAAGGCATGACCTAAACAGATTCTGAAAACCCTAGTTTTCCTGCATTGTACTCACAGCTAGTACACAACCACTCAAATATGATGTTATCACCATTCTAACTATAACTTCTCCAAGAATTTAAGAAGAATATATTTTTAAGATCATTCTTATTATACCGAAAAAGGGACTATGATCTTAAATATTATTTATTTCGAAGGGACATAAATTATCGAAGGGACTATGCTTTTAAGACCATTTTTAATTCGGAATGGATGATATACCGAAAATGGACTATGGTCTTAAGAACACTCTTAATTCCGAAGGGACAAAAAAAGAAGATGAAGAAAAGAATAGCTCGTTAGCACAAGCTGGAGGGAGAAGAGAGAAAGAGTTCTCGACAACTCAATAGAACTCTTTGGTGTGTGTAATGCACTATGTGAGTTCTCTATTTATAGAGAAAATTCACAACTAATAAGTGAGAAACTTTGAGAACAAGTAATACATTACTTTGGGATTAAGTAATTCACATATTAGATCTAGTACAAAAATATCTCAAATTGAGTATCAAAATATATCATATTGAGTACAAAAATATATTATATTATGTACCAAAATATATTTCAGATTGTGCACCAAAATATATTAGATTGCATACCAAAATATTTCAGATTGTATTCCAAAATATTCTAGATTGCGTTCCAAAATATTTTAGCAAAACTTGGGGACTAAGAAATCACTTTTTAATAATGATTAAATTAATGATTTAATTTAACATTTCCAAATAATATATATATATATATATATATATATATATATATTCTTTAGTGCTTAATTCGTTTACATAATTATGCACCCCCTTAGAGGTACACCCCCACTATATAAACACTACTAATGTGTGTGTTTCATCAAATGTGGGACTTCTACTTTTTTCAATTCACACAACACTAGTTATACCCAACGTGGAAATTTGTGTTTAGTCTTTTAACTCAATTTTTACACATGTTCCAACAGAGTTAAACAAGATTTTTATTCTTATAAATATAGCGAATTTTATTTTTAGTTCTCATAAAAAAATAACATGTTTTAATCCCTTTAAAAAATTTCAGCATGCAAAAAGTTATAAACTCTATCAGTGTCAAACTCATTTACTTCCTTTACTCTTATATATATGTCTCAGTCAATTACTTTAGACATGTCAATGCACAATTTTAACCATTAATATTTTTAATTATCTATAATAAAAAATTATAAAAAGTTGATGTTTTAAAAATATTCATCGAAACAAATGAAACAACATCTTATATACAAACATTTGTTTTTAATACTAGTAAACAAATATTGTTAAAGTACATAATAAAAACAGCGCACAAACCACCGATGTTGTTACAGCAGCAGTAACTATCAAACCTGATGCCTCATGGACTGATAAAGATAAAAAGAAGGTACTCCTAAACTCTAAAGCTCAACTCTTTCTATCATGTGCACTAAGCATGGAAGAAAGTGAAAGAGTAGATGAATGCGATACTGCAAAAAGTGTTTGGGATACATTATAAATTCATCATGAAGGAACAAGCCATGTAAAAGAGACAAGAATAGACATTGGCGTAAGAAAATTTGAATTTTCGAAATGAGTGAAGAGGAAAACATTGATGAAATGTATTACAGATTTACATCTATAGTGAACGAGTTAAGAACTCTAGGAAAAACATACGCCATTCATGATAGAATAGGAAAAATACTAAGATGTCTCCCAAGTTCATGGAGACCTATGTTTACAACAATCACTCAAGCTAAAGACTTAAATGTTTTAGCATTAGAAGATCTCATTGGATCACTAAGAGTTCATGAAGTCATACTTCAAGGAGACAACCCAATGAAAAAGGAAAAAATGATTGCTTTCAAAGTATCTCAAGATACCCAGAATAATCAAGATGAGACATCTTCACAAAATGAGGAAATCAAAGAAACTGAAGAAGAACAAATTGTTCAAGAAGAGGTAGAAGATGAACTAGCACTCATCTCAGAAAATTCAAAGGACGATGAGAAGAAGAGATCAAATAAAAAGATACTTTCCAAACAGAAGAGACAATTCAAAAAAACAAAGTTGACAAAAGTCATGTAACGTGCTTTGGATGCAACATGCTAGGACATTACAAAAACGTTTTGTTAATCTTTTCTTATGGAAGCAAAAGGCTTCAAGATATCCATCTTTGTTACAAAATGAACATTTCATTTGGTCCTTTTCACGTATAAAGAAATTTTCATAAATTTTTTGGTTTTTGGAGATATTAAAACCTATACCAGCTTTATCAAACATTCCTATTTGAGAACCCATAATTTTCTGAAATGTTTCAGTTGATTTTATAAAGCAAGTGAGATCATTTCTTAGTTCTTTGACTTCAGTTTTTAGCATAATATTTTCAGTAACTTTGGAGGTTTCTGGAAATTTATTTTTGCTAAAATCTTTTATTTCTTCAGTTGCTTGAAAATATGAGTCTTGCAAACTTTGAATAATTTTCTTTTGATCATTATTCAAGGTTTGAAGTTTTTATTTTTCTTCCTTTAATTCAGTGATTTCTTTTTGTAAAGAATAACACTTATTTGTTAGAAAATTAGAATCAAATAAAAGACTATCGAATTTGTTTTCTAATTCTTTATATAAAAGAGGTTTGTCAAAAAGAAATACCTCTTCGTTGTCTGAGTTTGCCATTAGGCACAAATTTGCTTCTATTTCTTCTTCTCCTTCTTTTGGTTCTTCAATGTCATCCCATGTAGTCATCAATGATTTTTTGTAGGGAGATTTCTTTTGATTCTTTTTGTTTAGTGCAACAAAGAACATTCTCTCCAAACAAAAAGGAAGGAATGCTTGTATTGCAAAAGAATGGGTCATTTAGAAATAAACTGTTTTCTCAAGATTAAAAATCTTGAGCTTAAGAACACTAACATTGAAGGACCCACAAAATCATGGGTACCTAAGGAACGAGTAATTCAAAATGCAGGAATCTTCTCAAAATGCAAAGAAAAAGCCATGGTACTTGTACAGTGGTTGTTCAAGACACATGACAGGGGATAAACACTGTTTCATCTCCTTCATAAAGAAAGAAGGATGACTAGTAACCTTTGGAAATAATGACAATGGACAAATCAAAGGTAAATGTATTATTGGTAAGAATAACTCTGCTAAAATAGAGGATGTTCAATATGTTGAAGGTTTAAAACACAATCTACTTGGCATAAGCCAATTATGTGATAGTGGTTTTGAAGTTATCTTTAAACCCAACATATGTGAAGTAAAACAAGTATCCTCGAGAATTTTTTTCTCTGGTTCTAGAAAGAAAAACCTCTATGTTGTATACTTAGATGACATTCCAGCTGAATCATGTTATGTCTATTGAAAAAGTTAAATGGATTTGACACAAAAGAGATGGTCATGTATGAAAACTATATCAAAACTTTCACAACTTGATCTAGTTAGAGGACTTCCAAAAATAAATTTTGAAAAGATAGAATATGTGAAGCATGTACAAGAGGGAAACAAGTCAAAAGTAGTTTTAAATCAAAAGATGTTGTTTCTACTAAAAAACCTCTCGAACTTCTTCACATAGACCTATTTGGACTAGTTAGAACCACAAGTCTTGGTCGAAAACAATATGGGTTTGTTATAGTCGATGATTTTCCAGATATACATGTTTTTTTTTAAACATAAAGATGAAGCTTTTGAAGCATTTCAAAACTTTTGTAAACTTGTTCAAAATGAAAAGAATTCAAACATCATCTCTGCAAGAAGTGACCATGGAGGTGAATTTGAAAACTTATCCTTCAAAACCTTTTTTGATGAAAACGGAATCTCTCATAATTTTTCATGTGTAAGAACTCCTTAACAAAATGGAGTTGTTGAAAGAAAAAACCGAACCCTACAAGAAATGGCAAGAACAATGTTAAATGAATTCAATGTAAAAAAATATTTTTGGGCTGAAGCCATTAACACATCTTGTTATATTATAAACCGTGTTTCGATTAGAAAAATTCTAAATAAAACTTCATATGAACTCTGGAAAGATAGGAAACCTAACATCTCATATTTTCATATTTTTGGCTGTTTTTGCTATATTTTAAATGATAAAGAAAATCTAGGAAAATTTGATTCAAAATCAGACAAAGGGATATTATTGGGATATGCAACAAATTCCAATGGATATATGCTCTTTAATCTGAAAAATCAAACCATGGAAATAAGCATGCATATCATTTTTGATGAATTTGATGATCTCGTCACTAACAAAAAAGATGATGAGGAAATATTGAAAAATCAAGAACCAGTAAGTAATGAAAATCATAATCAAGCATCTTCCTCACAAACTCTTCCAAAAAGTTGGAAAATTGTTGGTGATCATCCTCCCGAACAAATCATTGGAAACACATTTGATGGGATTAGAACAAGGTTATCATTTAAAGAAAATGATAACAACATGACAATGATCTCACATATCGAACCAAAAAATATACATGAAGCAATATGTGAAGATTCATGGGTAAAAGCCATGAAAGAAGAATTATCTCAATTTGAAAGAAATAAAGTATGGACTCTTGTTTCTAAACCTCAAAATTTATCCATTATTGAAACAAGGTGGGTATTTAGAAACAAGTTAGACGAAGAAGGAAAAATTATCAGAAATAAGGCTAGACTTATAGCTCAAGGATATAATCAACAAGAAGATATTGATTACGATGAAACTTTTGCCCCGGTAGCAAGGTTAGAAGCAATTTGAATCCTTCTTGCATATGCATCTCATAAAAATATCAAACTTTTTCAAATGGATGTTAAAAGTGCATTTTTAAATGGATTCTTAAATGAAGAAGTTTATGTTCATCAACCCCCTAGGTTTGAAAACACAAACAAACCAAATCATGTTTTTAAACTCACAAAAGCATTATATGGTCTAAAACAAGCTCCTCGAGCTTGGTACGAAAGGTTAAGTACATTTTTAATCAAAAATAATTTCTCTAGAGGAAAAATTGACACAAAGCTTTTTAGAAAAGATGATAAAACAAATTTTCTTATTGTTTAGATATATGTTGATGACATTATTTTTGGATCAACAAATGAAAAAATGTGTGAAGAATTTTCCGGTCTCATGCAAAGTGAATTTGAAATGAGTATGATGAGAGAATTAAGATTTTTTATTGGTTTACAAATTAAACAAGAATCCAATGGGATATTTATTTGTCAAGAAAAATACATTAAAGATCTCCTTAAAAAATATACAATGAATGAAGCCAAAATAATGGCAACTCTCATGCATCCATCTTCAAATTTATATAAAGATGAAAATGGGAAAACTATTTCTGAAAAAGAATGCAGAGGTACGATTGGATCTCTGTTGTACTTAACTGCCAGTAGGCCAGATATTATTTTTGTTGTTGGTTTATGTGCAAGCTTTCAAACATCTCCAAAAGAAGCTCATTTAAGTGCAGTAAAAAGAATTTTCAGATATCTAGTTGGGACTACTGATATTGGCCTTTGGTATAGCAAAGGTTCCTGTTTTGATTTAATAGCTTACTGTGACGCTGATTATGTTGGAGACATAATTGAAAGAAAGAGTACAAGTGGAACATGTCAGTTTCTCGGGAATGCTCTTATCAGTTGGTCATGCAGAAAGCAAAATACTATTGCTCTGTCAACTACTGAAGCTGAATACGTATCAGCTGCCAACTATTGCTCCTAGGTATTATGGGTAAGAAATCAACTTGAGGATTTCTCAATAAGGTACAAAAATATTCCCATATTTTGTGATAATACAAGTGCGATAAATTTATCAAAAAATCTCATCCAGCATTCAAGATCAAAACAGATTGAAATCAAGCATCATTTTATTAGAGATCATTTAAATAAAAAAGAAATTGAATTAATCTTTGTTGACACTGAGAATCAACTGGCTGACACTTTTACGAAACCATTAGTTGAAGATCGTTTTAATTTTATCAAAGAAAAATTGCATATCATTAGAAAACCATGATTTATTCTTAAAAGAACGCTCTTCAGATCATTCTGAGATTATGGATCACTATCTTGCTCCCCACGTCTCTTAAAATTCTGATTAAGTTCAAACCAGCTGCCCACTCTAGTGTTACGGTTCCCTAATATACTTTTACAGGCAAAACTAATGTAATTTCATCATTAATCTGCCTTGAAACCACACACCACTCTAAAAATCACCATCAATCACTTCTACTCTCTCTTATTAACCTCTGATTTCTCTCTCTCTCTCTCTCTCTCTCTCTCTCTCTCTCTCTCTCTCTCTCTCTCTCTCTGTGTGTGTGTGTAAACATATAACTCTTCATTTCTCTAATATTAAACAAACAACATTCATCTTCATCCTAACTCATTTTCTCATAAGCCATGGCCGGAACAAAATCAAAAGGAATGAAAGGACCCTCCTTCAAACCACCTCCACCCTCTTCATCTTCCTCTCCTCCGCCGCACTCACCCTTACCACCATCACCTCCACCAAAACCGACCTCATCCTCATCTTAACCACCACCAACACCTCCTTCCTCGTTCATTTTTTTGACTCCAGAATCCTCACCAAAACCTACACCCATGCCTTCTTCAGAACACTATTCATTTTTTAAAAACCCAGATGAACAAAACTCACCTCTCCAAACCCTAGAGATCGACACAACCCTCTTGCCATGATTCTCCATCCACTTTATCAATCTAACATTACAATATTTGCTCAAATGACCCCCCATCTCAAAACCTCTCAATATGCACCTCTTAGAGAAAAACCTAAACTTAAATCAAGAAAAACCCAATCCAATCAATTTGTTAGAACTAGACGATCACAGAGGTTGATTGCAAGAATAGGAACTCGAGAAACTCAAAACACAGCCAAAATTGTACTCGAAATCTCTGATTTTGATGAAGAGGTTTTTGAACCTATAGAAAAATCTCCTAAAACAATTTCCAAACCACCAAAAAAGACGCCCAAAATTGTTTCCAAACCAACTCCAAAAAAGACTCCATCCAAATCTCCACCAAAGAAGCAAACACCTAAGATCGTTCCAACCAAACAAGACAAAGGAAAAGGAAAAAAATTCACAACAATCATCTGGAAAAACACCTACTAAAACTACCCCAAAAAGGCTCTCATCAATAAACCTCACTGTATCAAAGTCTGAGCCCACTTCTTGATCCAGAAGATCACATAATCTTCAAAGAAAAATGGGCATGTCGCCCTGTTGTCATAGGTCGATACTTCGACTTTGAAGCTCTGGCAAAGGATAACATCATGCTGAAGGATGTTACTGATGTCTTAGGTTGGTCTAGGTTTTTACAAACCCGCGAAAAACATTATCCAAAGCTTGTCCAAGCTTTCTTCTGTCATGCCAAAGTATTTCCTAGAAAAAAGCCTCATCGTGTCAAAAATAAAAGACACTGAGATTACTCTTACTCCTGACAGTTTAGGGAAAATTCTATCTCTTCCAACTGATGGAAATTGCATGTTTGGGGATGATTGGTATCTAAAGGTGAAAGTTGATTTGGATGATGTCTGTAAGCATATTTTTATTTCAAACTCAAATGAACACATTTCATCAATCATTCAAAAAGAGGATGAGCCAGTACAACATTTTCCCTAGGAAAGGTAGTTTCGAAAATATCACAAAAAATGATCTAATGATCATTTATCACTTGTTTTTCAAAAAGAGATTAAATCTCCCTTTCGTTCTAATCCAACACATGATCTTTACTGCCAAAACAACCAACAAACAATTATGTCTCCCTTATGGAATGTTGCTGTCAAAAGTCTTTAGAGCTTTTAAAATACCTCTTGATGATGAAGAATCCATTTTCAAAATTCCAAAATTTGACACAAAAAATGTCAAACACATGAAAACTGAACCTGCTTTGACTGATGCTTCTTCTGAAACAACAAACAAAAGAAAAAGAGAGGAGAATGTTCCTGGAAACACCTCTCCTGAAGCTGTTCATGTTCCTCCAGATCGGTCTCCAGAAATACCACAAGAATGTTCTCCTGTCCAGGAAGAACATGAGGCTTTGTTGTCAAACTTTCATACTCATGCAACCTCTTTCTTTGCCATTCAAGCAACTGATGTGCTGCAAAGTTTTACTTCAAAACTTGTCACCACCACAAAAGTGTCAAAGTTGTCTCATCTTTTTATCTCACACCCAAAACACAACTATTCTGCCTTATTTCAACCAGATTTTGTGAACAATTTTTCCAATCCAACTCCCTATGAATATTATGTTCCCATGAGTTATTTAAGAACCATTCAATCTACCTGCCCTTCTTTTTTCACTGATGGCTATCCTACTAATCCTCAAAGCTTCCCTACGAACGAGAGATCTCCAAAAAGGTCCAAAGTTGAGAAAAATACGACCAAAACTCGGGACGATATCCACAAGCTGTTTGAAAATCAAGTTACCATTATGAATCACATCTCATACAACTCTCAATTCAGAGGAATTGGCTGGCAAGTGCGCTGAGTGTACAACTCAATGTACCTCCACCAGTCGTAAATCCCTTTACGCCGCCGGTGTTCAAAATGCATATGAAGGTGAGAAAAACACAAAAAGGGGGGTTGAATTGTGTTGGCTTTTTCTTTCTCAAAAACTTGAGTTAGTTCAGCTTCTGATTGGGATCAGAGTCTGAAGCTAATTTTCAGAGTTAGATGCAGCGGATTAAAAGTAAATGAGAGAGAGAGAGAGAGAGAGAGAGAGAGAGAAAGACACAAGCAATTATCCTGGTTCCTTCCACAACCCGGAAGTAGTCCAGTCCCCTTGTTACTTACAAGAGATTTTTCACTATAATCCAAATAGTTACAAATGCTCAAGCACACAAGCAAGAGACTTCCAAATGCTCAAACACACAGTAAGAGACTTCTAATTGCTCAAGCACACAAGCAAGAGACTTCTGATTGCTCAAGCACAAAAGCAAGAGACTTCTAATCAAACAGAATTACAGAGAAATATGTTTGAGTTGAACACTTGATATGCTATCAGTGGTGTTTACAAAATACAACACAGTTTTCAGACTTTATACTTAAGAAATTCTAAGATGAGAAAGTTTGAAAGAATTTCTAAGTTATTGATGTGTAGTGAATTTAACAGAGTATTGGCACTTTCAGAATTGTAGAGTCTTGTATATTCTTTTTCAAGTCTTCAGTCCTTTTATAGAGGAATAGAGAGACGTTGAGAAGGTGCCAGATCATCAATATAGTCGTTTGAATTGAAGCTTGATCCAACATTGATTTCTTCCTTGATATGGACTGCGTACCATGAAGAATAACGTTTGAATTGTTTCCTTAAATTGGATTGGATGTTCTGTCTAAGGAGACAAAGTTGTAGAGATCGTTCTGACTTTGAGGATGTTGTAGAGGTCGTGGTTGTACTTTGTCCTTTTGACAGTGACAGTAGTTGACTTCTGATTCTCTTTCAGACTTCAGACGCTGTTCTACAGACGCTGATCTTCAGACACTGTTCTTCAGACGCTGATCTTCAGATCCTGAATGTCTTCGGACTTGCAACACAAGCTTCCAAAAAAAATATTTCCTTGCTCTTAAACTTGATCTTCAGAACCACTATTAGATACATGATTTTTAAGTATATGGTTCTGCACACTTAGAACAAGTATTAGCATATCCAATTTTCTTTTTAACACTTTGTTATCATCAAAACTCAAAAAGGACTTGTTCATACATTTTGTTCCAATAATCTCCCACTTTTTGATTATGACAAACATAGGTATTAATAGAAAATTGTTGTTAATTTAATTAACAAGTTGACTTCAGGGTCTGAGGTTTGTAAGCTCCCCCTGAGTCTAATAATCCACAAGGTGAGGTTTGTATGCTCCCCCTGAGTCTTATCCAGGTTAATTAAATTCAATTTGAATCAATAAAGAGTAACACTTAGAATTATCTCATAGAATTTTTAGTCAGAGGCTAAGAGATGAAAAGTTGTTCTCCTAAGTTAATTAATTTTCAAAAATTAACTTATATTCTGACATGGCTCAGAGCCTGAAATACTTGTTACTTACTCCCCCTTTTGTCATCAACAAAAAAAATTCAAGAATTTAAGACAAAGAGAGAGTTCAGATGTGAGATAAACATGCAATCAGATAAGCAATCAAGTAGCAAAGATAAATATGAGAGCAAACTATTTGAGCATACATAAATATTACATAAACATTGCATTTAGAGACAGAGGATGATGTTCAGAAGCAAGACAAATTAAACATTGTTCGGAAGCAAGTTAAAATTTAAAGACTAGGGTGTGTAATCTAAGGTTGAGGAGGTTTCTTTAGAAGCTCCAAAATGGCACTGATCCTAGACTTCATCTCATCTTGACTAGTCAGAAGCTGATCTTGCTTTGCACTCAGTTCCTGAATCTTGCTTTCCAGAACATCATGTCTAGCTCTTTGTGCTACCAGCTCCACTTGAACTTGTTCAAACATGTGCTTCATGATAGGCTCATCCAAGTCTAGCTTCAAGTTGTCAGGATCTAGTGGTTGCTGAACAAACTTTCCCAAGAGTGAGTTTTGAAGACCATACTTCAAAATCTCAGAAATTTCCAATAAATCAGCATTTTCAGCATTTACCACTCCTGAAGAAGTTCCACATTCAATCAGTCTTGACGTATTTCTTTTGAGTTCCACAGTCTCCATGCTCCTGACTACATCAGACAGCCATGTCTGAAGTGCCTCATGCTGAGACACTACAAAGACAAACTGTAGAGTGTCCAGGGTATTGTTGACTAAGGTTCTCAGCTTGTTCCATTTTTCCACATAGTTGACCTCATGAATGGGATATTGTCTAGCAAGCACCAGCTCTTCCAAGCTTTTGAAGATATTGCTGCAAACCTCTTTTAAATTAAAATCTGATGAGAGGTTAGGTGTTTGGGCAATATTTTTATAGCTGGTTGAAGGAAATGCAATTTGGCTAGGGTTAGGTATTATGGTTGATTCTGAAACAATCTGATCAGAGGTTTCAATTTGAGGTTCTGAAACATTAATCAGGTTTGCATCAGAGGTAGGTTGAGGGTCTGATGTTGGAAGGACAGAGTCTGATGTAGGCAGTTCAGATTATGATGCTCCACATAGGAGAAGAACATCAGATCCTTCAGGTTTGGCAAACTGGATTGGTTGGGCAATAAGTGGTTCAGCTTCTGATACTGAGTCAGCATCAGAAGAGGTAACAGGTTGTCTGGTTTGAGAAGTTGTGACAGAGGGAAGTTCACCACCTAAGTGTTGTTCAAGTTCTTCTAAGGATGAAGAGGAACTAGAACTGAAAGAAGGAACAGTTAGGATGCAGGACTGAGGAATACCACCAGCATCACTTAGAATTGTGTTCTATATGATTCTGGTGACAAATGCCTCAGTCTGAGGTTGGTAAGTTCTCTCAAGGTTAGGTTTCTCACCAGGTAAGCAGGTTTGAAGGGATGTGATGTCCAAAGTTTGAGGGGAAGAAGATTTTGATGTTAAGGTGAAGGTAGGGCTTGAGGTGAAGTATGCGGGGATAACTGATTGGCTGCCTCAACATGATCAGAAGCAGCTTCTTCTCTGTCAGCAAGAATGCGTGGTCTTTTCTTGTTGAGAGCATCTAAAAAATCACTTGTATTGAGTTCTCTCATGAGGGAAGGTTCAGAGGGTGAAGAAGGTTTAGATGAGGCTATTTGTAGTTGGGTGTTAAGGTCAGGAATATCATTAGATTCTAAGTTAATTAAGGTTGCAACATTACCTTGACCAGAAGCAGATCCAGAGGCAGGTTCTGACAGTTGTGCCTCAGAGGTACTTTCTCTCTTTATCTCCAGATGAGAGGAGATAATTTCCCTTGCTCCTGCAATTGTTGAATGCTCCAGTTCCTTAGCTAAACTAACAGCCTTCTCCAAATCTTCTTTCATTTTATTTGCAACTTCAGCTTCAGATGCACTAATCACAGCCTTTCCCTTCCTTGTCAGAGGTTCTTCCTCAGCAGCTTAAGGAACAGCAGGTAGAGTGCCCTTCTTAATAGCTCTTTGAGCTAGAAGCTCCTTGATCCTCTTATTTTCTACTACTTCTTCCTTATAAGTCATCTTCTCTACTTCTTCTTGCTCCTCAAATTCAACAATCATTTTCCTCAACTTTCTTCTCTTTGGTTCAGAAGCTCTTTCAGCTTCTGACCTAGCCTTTCTTGCCACCTTGCTTCTAGTTCTGGTGGGAAGGATCTCCACTGGATCCAATTCTTCAGCTTCCACCACAGCTTCAGACACTTTAGTCTTGACAGCTGGTTTCTGCGCAGGCTTCTAAACTTTAGCCTTCTTCACAGGTTCAGGCTTTTCAGGTTGTTCAGATTCTGAAGAATGTTGTCTCTTCTTTACAGCTTTCCAGGGTTCATTGGGTTTGTTAGGAATCATATCCCAAGTGATGGCAACTCCTGTTTCCTTGAAGTGTTGTGCAACAAAGTGTGCCAACACCTCATGAGGATCTTCCTTTGAGATAGGATGGAAGTCATCAAGGAATTTAGAGTGTCCCATTCTGAACTGCAAATCTTGTTCAGATGTTATCACTTCTTTCTTGGATATGATCTTCATGTGTCCCAAAGTTGCTCCTGAAATTATTGCTCCACTATAGACTCCAAGCTCAGAGTTTGATCCAACTCCAAGGGCTTTCAGATTCTCAACAAGTTTCCCTTGGTGAAAAATTTCAGACAGCAGTCTGGTGTATGGAACTTGAACTTTTCCTTTCATGCTTTCTCTGATGAAAGTGCAGAGATGGTTGAAGATGTAAGCAGCCAAGTTAACTGGTCTCTTCAAATACCACCAGGTCAGCATGTTCATCAGATCCCAGGACTTGTAATCAGATCCTCCTGATCTAGGAACTATGCATTGGAGCAGCAACTTATGCATGACCCTGTGCTCAGCCTTCATGTCCACTGTCTTCTCAGACTCTCTCTCTAGAAATAGAGTTTGTCTGATCAGAGGAACCCAGGTGCTGGTTTTCTTGGTGTTTGTCTGAAACAAACCACCTCTCTTGGCACCAACAACCTTTGCAATAATCTCCTCAGTAATAGTCACTGGTATACCCAAAATAGACGACCTGACTTCAGTACCACTTAACTCTTTCAGACCCATTTCTGCTCTTGATTTCCCTTTCAGCCCAGGATTCTCAGTAACCTTCTGAGCTTCTTCCTTTCTTGCTTCTTCTTTGTCAAAGACCTCGCTTCTGACCCAGAAGTCCTTGACAAGTTCTGTGTATGATGGACCATTTAGCATATTGAAGAAAGGTCTCCATTGTTGATGGTCCACGTACTCTGAAATATCACACCCATTCAAAGCTAGAGATTCAAAATCCACTGCGCTCTCAATAATAAGCTGTAAATCCTCCTTGTTAAGAGGCATGGTAGTGGCTTCTTGAGATTGAAAGTCCATTGCAATTTTCTGAGAAGAAGATGATGAACTAGCCATTTGATTCTGAAGGATTGAGGTTTTAGGGTTCTAAAGGGTTTTTTGAAAAGGAAGAGTTTTTAGGTTTGAAAACTGAACGTGTAAGATATGAAAGTGAAAGTGTGAATGTGTTTTGAGTGTTTTTGTTAAAACGTTTCAGAAACTGGAAGTAGACAAAAAGCATTAAACACAACTGCACATTAATGACGTTAGGGGGCGCAAAGTACAACTTTCAAAACTAACTCATCACTGCCCAACAGTTATTACCCAGCAGATTCAGACCACGTGTCAGAATACTATTCAGATTCACTCTCATTAGTGGGCCACGTGTAAAGTGTCCACTTACAATGAGTTTTATCAGAAGCCAAAAATTCAAATTCTGAAACTCAGACTCTGATGTCTTCAGAAGCTGGCTTTCTTCAGACTCTCAAAGTGAGCGTCTGATAAGTCTTAGCTTCTGATGAACTTCAGATTCTCAGTTTCTATTCATAGTCAAGCAGATTTTTCAGAGATGAAATGCATGTTCAGATTCTTTTTAATAAAATCAAATCTATATTCTACTAGGGGTTTTGTAAATATATCAGCCCACTGATGATCAGTATCAATGAATTGAATATCCAAAACACCCTTCTGAACATAATCTCTAATAAAATGATGTTTAATTTCAATATGCTTGGCTCTTGAATGTAGAATAGGATTTTTAGACAAACAGATAGCAGCAGTATTATCACAAAAGATAGGTATGATGTTTTCATGAATCTGATAGTCTTCTGACTGATGTTTCATCCAGAGTAGTTGTGTGCAACAACTTGCAGCTGACATGTATTTTGCTTCTATTGTGGACAATGCAATAGTTGATTGTCTTTTACTGGCCCAGGATATCAGATTCTCACCAAGGAATTGACAATTTCCACTGGTTGATTTTCTTTCAATCCTATCACCAGCATAATCAGCATCACAGAATCCAGCCAACTTGTAATCTAAGGATTTCTTATACAGAAGTCCAAGATTAGTTGTAACTTTCAGATACCTGAAGATTCTCTTGACAGCAGTCATATGAGATTCTCTAGGATCTGATTGGAATCTTGCACATAAGCATACACTGAATAAAATATCTGGTCTAGAAGATGTTAAGTATAACAGAGAACCAATCATACCTCTGTACAACTTCTGATCTACCTTTGAGCCTGTCTCTTCTTTGCTTAAGTTGCAGGTTAGATGCATTGGTGTTGTCATCAATTTACAATCCTCAAGCTTGAACTTCTTCAGAAGCTCCTTTGTATATTTTGATTGATGAACATACACACCATCTTTGCATTGGTTGATTTGAATTCCAAGAAAGAACTTCAATTCTCCCATCATGCTCATTTCAAATTCATCCTACATTAACTTAGAAAATTCCTGGCAAAGAGTGGCATTAGTAGAACCAAATATAATATCATCTACATAGATTTGAACAATTAAGATGTCTTTCTTAAGTGTCTTTCTGAACAGTGTAGTGTCAACTTGTCCTCTTACAAAATCATTTTTAAGTAAGAAATTACTTAGTCTCTCATACCAAGCTCTGGGAGCTTGTTTCAGACCATACAGTGATTTCTTAAGTTTAAAAACAAAGTCTGGATGTTTTAAATCTTCAAAACCAGGAGGTTGTTTAACATACACTTCTTCAGAAATGACTCCATTTAGAAAAAGCACTCTTAACATCCATTTGATATAAAATGATATTATGATTTACTGCATAGGAAAGAAGTAACCTGATTGCTTCCAATCTTGCAACTGGAGCTAATGTTTCAGTGTAATCAATTCCTTCATGTTGACTATAGCCTTGAGCAACAAGTCTAGCTTTGTTTCTGACTACCTCTCCTTGTTCATTCAGTTTGTTTTTGAACACCGATTTTGTTCCAATAATGTTCTTGTGATTTGGTTTTGCAACTAAATCCCAAACATCATTTCTTTGAAACTGATTGAGTTCTTCCTGCATAGCCACAATCCATCCATCATCTGCAAGTGCTTCATCAACTGTTGTAGGTTCAATCACTGACATTAATCCAAGCAAAGAGTCATTCTATCTGAATGTTGATCTGGTCTTTCTTGGACTATCCTTGTTTCTAATGATTAATTCTTCAGGATGTGAAGACTTGTACTTGAAGGTGTTTCTGGGTGGATTTGCTTCTTGAGATTCATTAAGACCTTGTTCAGAAATATCTTGATTTTGATTAGCTTCAGAAGGAGTGTCAGCTTCTGAGAGGTTTTCAGCATCTGGAGGATTTTCAGCTTCTGACCTTTCTTCAGACTCAGAAATCTGATTAGGTTCTGAAGTATCCTCTGAAAGCTGAATATCTGCAAAACTCTTAACTAGCTCTGATATTTTTATATCAGGCTTCTTGTCATCAAATCTAATGTGCATTGATTCTTCAACAACATGTGTTTCAGAATTGTACACTCTGTATGCTTTAGATCTCTCTGAGTATCCTAAGAAGATACCCTTATCAGCCTTAACATCAAATTTCTTTAGATAGAATTTATTGTTCAGAATGTAACATGTACATCCAAACTGATGAAAGTAAGAAATGCTTGGCTTTCTTCCTTTGAATAACTCATATGTTGTTTTATTCAGAATTGGTCTAGTATAGATTCTGTTCTGAATATAACATGTTGTGTTAACAACTTCTGTCCAGAAGTACTTTGCAATGTTAGATTCATGAATCATGGTTCTGGCCATTTCATGCAAAGATCTGTTCTTTCTCTCTACAACTCCATTTTGTTGTGGAGTTCTAGGAGAAGAGAACTCATGGAGGATTCCATGTTCTTCACAAAAAGTTTCAAAAGGTTCATTCTCAAATTCACCACCATGATCACTTCTAACTTTCAAAACTTTCAATTCATTTCCAGTTTGTACTTGCTTGCAGAAGTTGTTGAACACATCATATGTTTCATTCTTGGTTCTGAGGAATTTAACCCAAGTCCACCTACTGTAATCATCAACAATTACCAATCCATACTTCTTTCCATTGATTGATGTTGTGCCAACAGGACCAAACAGATCAATGTGAAGTAGTTCTAAGGGTCTGGAGGTAGAAACAATGTTTTTGGATTTAAAAGAAGTTTTAGCAATTTTTCCTTTCTGGCATGCTCCACGAAGAGCATCTGACTGATAGTCAATGTCTGGTAAGCCTCTGACCAGTGGTAACTTGCTAAGCATAAAGATGAGTCTCCAGTTAGCATGTCCCAACCTTTTGTGCCATACCCATTTCTCATCACTCACTGACAGAAGACAAACTACCTTCTGATCAACCAGTTCTGAAAAATCAATCTTATACACATTGTTTTTTCTCTTTCCCTTGAACACAACAAATTTATCCTTGTTGTTGATTACAGTGCAAGTGTTCTTATCAAACAAGACATCATACCCACTGTCACAAAATTGACTTATGCTAAGTAGGTTATGTCTTAGTCCATCTACCAACCAAACATTATTAATGGAAATGGAGGAATTACCTATCTTACCAGTACCAATGATCTTGCCTTTTTGGTTTCCTCCAAATCCCACAATTCTTCCCTCTTTCATGATCGGGGTTTGGAACATAGACTTTTATCCTGTCATGTGACGCGAGCAACCACTGTCCAGGTACCATGACTTCTCTTTTTCTTTGGCTTTTAAGCATATCTGCAACAGAAATAATTTCAGACTTAGGTACCCATATCTTTATGGGTCCTCTTTGGTTAGTTCTGAAAGGATATGACTTCTTTTGTAGCTTTTGTCTGACATTCTGAGATTTAAAAGGTTTTGCATATACTGGTTTCTTATCTTTTGAAGATTTTGCAAACACAGTCTTTTGAAAATGTGAGTCTGAATTTTTCAGAGTCTGAAACTTGCTTGTCTTAGGTTCTGACCTCTTCAGACTTTGAACCCTTTCAGATTTAAAGTCTGGTTTCCTCATAGTCTTAGACTTAGAACCTTTTAGCTTAGATTTTGGCAAGGTTTTAGATTTTGCCTTCATTTTTCCTTAGGTTCAGAAGTTTTAGATTATGAGTTGTTCAGAACTTCAATTTCAGCAATCTCAGTTTCTGATGAATTCAGTTTCTCAGAAATGTTAGATGTAGATACAAAACACACCCCAGTGCCTTTCATAATATCTCCAGAGCAGGATGGTAGGTTTGATTCTTTTGAATGATTAAATGGATCATTATTGAAACTAGGGGTGGGCAAAAATAACCAAAAACCAAATCGAACCGGTTAACCAAACCGAACCGTATCAAAATTAATTGAACCATTTCACAAATTCACGAACCGAACCATTATTTTAATAACAATTCACTAACCGAACCAAACCGTTAATAACCTTAATTATCCAAACCGAACCGAACCGAACCTTTTTAAAAAACTAACTTATTCAAAAAAACAACTTAATGCAAAACAACTTAGTACAATCTCTTTTTAAAAAACAACTTATTCAAAATAGCTTATTTTACGCAAAACAGCTTAGTACGATCTCTTTTTAAAAAACAGCTTATTCAAAAAAGCTTATTTTATAAAAAACAGCTTATTACGATCTCTTTTTAAAAAACAACTTATTTAAAACAGCTTATCTTATGCAAAACAAGATAAGCTTTTTTGAAAAAATTTATTTTATGAAAAACAGCTTATTATGATCTCTTTTTAAAAAACAGTTTATCTTGTGCAAAACAGCTTATTACGATCTCTTTTTAAAAAAACAACTTATTCAAATAAGCTTATCTTATTCAAAACAGCTTAATACCATCTCTTTTTAAAAAACAACTTATTCAAAACATCTTATTTTACGCAAAACAACTTATTCAAAAAAACTTATTTTATGAAAAATAACTTATTACAATCTCTTTTTAAAAAACAGCTTATTCAAAATAGCTTATTTTATGAAAATCAACTTATTATGATCTCTTTTCTAAAAAAAAACAGCTTATCTTATGCAAAACAGCTTATTACAATCTCTTTTTTTTTAAAAAAAAAACTTATTCAAAAAAGCATATCTTATTCAAAACAGTTTAATATCATCTCTTTTTAAAAAACAGCTTATTCAAAACAGTTTATTTTACGCAAAACAGCTCATTCAAAAAAGCTTATTTTATGAAAAAAACAGCTTATTACAATCTCTTTTTAAAAAACAGCTTATTCAAAATAGCTTATCTTATGCAAAACAAGATAAACTTTTTTGAAAACAACTTATTTTATGAAAAACAACTTATTACGATCTCTTTTTAATTAAAAACAGCTTACAAAAACAACTTATTCAAAAACAGCTTGTTCAAAATAGCTTATTCAAAACAGCTTATTTAAAAAACATCTTATTCAAAACAACTTATCTTATGCAAAACAGCTTATTTAAAAAAGAGATCATAATAAGCTTATGCAAAACATATTATTTTTTTAATAAGCTGTTTTGAGTAAAAAACAACTTATTTAAAAAGAGATCGTAATAAGTTGTTTTTTCATAAAATAAGCTTTTTTGAATAAGTTGTTTTTTAAAAAGAGATCGTAATAAGCTGTTTTGCATAAGATAAGCTGTTTTTAAAAAGAGATCATAATAAGCTGTTTTTCATAAAATAAGTTGTTTTCAAAAAAGCTTATCTTGTTTTGCATAAGATAAGTTGTTTTAAATAAACTGTTTTTTAAAAAAGAAATCGTAATAAATTGTTTTTTCATAAAATAAGCTTTTTTGAATAAGTTGTTTTTTAAAAAGAGATTGTAATAAGCTGTTTTGCATAAAATAAGCTGTTTTGAATAAGCTGGTTTTTAAAAAAAAATCGTAATAAGTTGTTTTTTTAAAAGAGATCGTAATAAGTTGTTTAACATAAGATAAGTTGTTTTGAATAAGTTGTTTTTTAAAAAGAGATCGTAATAAGCTGTTTTGAATAAGCTGTTTTTTTAAAAAGAGATCGTAATTAGTTGTTTTTTCATAAAATAAGCTGTTTTCAAAAAAGCTTATCTTGTTTTGCATAAGATAACCTGTTTTGAATAAGCTGTTTTTTAAAAAGAAATCGTACTAAGTTGTTTTGCATAAAATAAATTGTTTTGAATAAGCTGTTTTTTAAAAAGAGATCGTAATAAGCTGTTTTGCATAAGATAAGCTGTTTTGAATAAGTGTTTTTTAAGAAGATACATTTCGGTTCAAAATATTGGTTTTGGTTCAGTTTGGTTTGGTTCATAGGTAAGCAAATGGTTAACCGAACCATAACTTTGGTTCAGTTTGGTTAGTTCCAAAAATTAAACGGTTTGGTTCGGTTTTCCCGAACCATTTCAATAATTCAATTCGGTTTGGTTCGGTTTTTATGGTTAACCGAACCATGCCCACCCCTAATTGAAACCAATACCTTCTCCCCTGTTTCTGTTAATATTGTAAATCATAGAAGCAACCTTACTTCTGTTGATTCCAGTTAGGATGAACTCCTAAAGTGCAATTTCTTGCTCATTTGGAACTTCATCAGGCTTCTTATGAGCCATTTCTCCGAGCTCTCTAACTTCTTCATCAATCTCATTGATATGATTGTGAAGTTGGATATTCTCATCAGACAGCAAGTTATATTTCTTTTTCAAAGATTTTATTTGAATTAACTTGCTTCTGAGATGGTTCATAAGATCCTTAACTGTATCAACAAGCTCAGAATGAGTAAGTTCAGAATATACCTCATCTTCATCCTCAGAGTCTGAACCTGACTCTATATCAGAAGATGTTGTTGCCACAAAAGCTAGGTTAGCTTCTTCTTCATCATCCTTTTCAGATTCAGATTCATTATCAAGATCATCCCATGTTGCCATAAGACTTTTCTTGAACTTGTTTCTGAAGTTGCTTGATTTTGAGTTGGTCTTCTTAGATTTCTCCTTTGATTTGTCCTTCTGTAGCTCGGGACAGTCAGCTTTGAAATGACCAGTCTTTTTGCAGTTGAAGCAACCCTTCTGATCTTCCTTCTTGGAACCAGATCCTTTGAAGTTACTGCTCCTGTTAGAAGATTTCTTTTGTCTCTTCATCAAGTACTGAAACCTTTTAGAAAGCATTGCTAGCTCCTCAGCTTCTGAATCTTCTTCAGAACTTCCCTCAGGAGATTCTTCATCAAATTTTATAGCTTTTAGAGCTTTTGATGACTTTCCTTTAGATTTAAGTGCAATAGACTTGGACTTTCTAACATGTTCATCTTCATTGAGTCCTAGTTCATGCACTTTGAGAGAGCTGATAAGATCTTCAATACTAAGAGTATTTAGATCTTTAGCTTCCTCAATGGCAGTTACTTTAGGTCTCCATTTAGATGGCAGACTTCTGAGGATCTTGTTCACATGGTCAGCAGTTGAGTAACTCTTTTTAAGAATCTGAAGTCCAGATAACAGAGTCTGAAACCTTGAGAACATAGTCTCAATATTTTCATCCTCCTTCATCCTGAACAACTCATACTGTTGAACCAGAAGGTTAGCCTTGGCTTCTCTAACTTTCTTGTTTCCTTCATAGTTAGAGCATAAGGATGTGAAGATGGCCTTTGCAGTAGATTTATCACTCAGCTTCAAGTATTCATTGTGAGGCAGAGAATCCACAATGATACCTCTTACTTTGTGATGCTTTCTGTAAATCTTTCTTCCAGCATCAGAAAGACTCTTCCTGTTTATGGCAACTCCTTCTTCATCAACTGGTATAGTTATACCATCTTGAATGATATCCCAAAGGCTATCATCTATTCCAATGATATGACTATATATCTTGCTTTTCCACCATGAAAATTTTTCAGGGTCACCAGTAAACATAGGAGGTCTATGGTGTGACTGTGATTACTTGTCATCTGTTGTACCATAATCATATGATACAGCAACGCCACCACTTCTAGATGTGGATTCACCAGATTCACCAGAAGACATGTTTTTCTCAGGATCCTGACTGACTCACTGTTAGGTGATTGAATATCAGAACCGAAGCTCTGATACCAACTGAAGGTGAGAAAAACACAAGAAAGGGGATTGAATTGTGTTGGCTTTTTCCTTCTCAAAAACTTGAGTTAGTTCAGCTTCCGATTGGGATCAGAGTCTGAAGCTAATTTTTAGAGTTAGATGCAGCAGATTAAAAGTAAATGAGAGAGAGAGAGAGAGAGAAAGACACAAGCAATTATCCTGGTTCCTTCCACAACCCGGAAGTAGTCCAGTCCCCTTGTTACTTACAAGAGATTTTTCACTATAATCCAAATAGTTACAAATGCTCAAGCACACAAGCAAGAGACTTCCAAATGCTCAAACACACAGTAAGAGACTTCTAATTGCTCAAGAACACAAGCAAGAGACTTCTGATTGCTCAAGCACAAAAGCAAAAGACTTCTAATCAAACAGAATTACAGAGAAATATGTTTGAGTTGAACACTTGATATGCTATCAGTGGTGTTCACAAAATACAACACAGTTTTCAGACTCTATACTTAAGAAATTCTAAGATGAGAAAGTTTGAAAGAATTTCTAAGTTATTGATGCTAGTGAATTTGACAGAGTATTGGCACTTTCAGAATTGTAGAGTCTTGTATATTCTTCTTCAAGTCTTCAGTCCTTTTATAAAGGAATAGAGAGACGTTGAGAAGGTGTCAGATCATCAATAGAGTCGTTTGAGTTGAAGCTTGATCCAACGTTGATTTCTTCCTTGATATGGACTGCGTACAATGAAGAATAACATTTGAATTGTTTCCTTAAAATGGATTGGATGTTCTGTCTAAGTAGACAAAGTTGCAGAGATCGTTCTGACTCTGAGGATGTTATAGAGGTCGTGGTTGTACTTTGTCCTTTTGACAGTGACAACAGTTGACTTCTGATTCTCCTTCAGACTTCAGACACTGTTCTTCAGACGCTGATCTGCAGACACTGTTCTTCAGACACTGTTCTTCAGACGTTGATCTTCAGATCCTTAATGTCTTCGGACTTGCAACACAAGCTTCCAAAAAAAATATTTCCTTGCTCTTAAACTTGATCTTCAGAACCACTATTAGATACATGATTTTTAAGTATATGGTTCTGCACACTTAGAACAAGTATTAGCATATCCAATTTTCTTTTTAACACTTTGTTATCATCAAAACTCAAAAAGGACTTGTTCATACATTTTGTTCCAACAACATGTTCCTGATGTCTCCTCATCTTCTGATGTGTCCTCCCTAACTGCGCCTTCTAAGTAGGCTCTCTCTCTTTTTTCTGATGACAAAGGGGGAGAAGTAAAAGAAGAAAAAACTTGGAAAGAAGAAAAACTTGGAACTTTTTGTTGCTGTTTAAATTTTTATGCTACTGCTATTTGCGTTTTTCTCTTCTTGTTATTTTAAAAAAATTGTGTTTCATGTTAAAATGCTTTAAGCAAGTCTATGTATTTTGATGTTAATGAAACATGTCTATAATTAAGTAGTATGTTTTTATTTTGATATTTTTTCCCTTTTTGATGAACCTCATGTAAGAATCAAATGCTAGCATGAATGAAAAAAATATCATTGTGGTTTATTTTTTTTTTTTGTTTCTTTCTCAAACTACATTAAATGATATTGAATGTTGTTATTGAGGGGAACAAAAATATTTTTTATGCTTTAATTGAGGGGGAGTTATTATCAAAAGGATTGTTTCCTAAAAAATCAAAAGCAATATTTTAAAATGTTTGTCATCATCAAAAAGGGGGAGAATGTTGATGCAAAATCCTCTTTTAATGTTTTAAGGATTACAAACTTATATGTCCGGTGAGGAACTGATGGAGGCAACGGTGGCGGAGGGCTCTCCGGTACGATGACGATGAGTCTTCACGGTGGAACGAAAGGTGCCTGCAGGCACGTTAGCACTCTGACGATCAAATCAGTAATAGAACTGAGAAAGAGTGCGTGAAAAGTGTGGGTAAAGTGAATAGTACCTTGGGGGTGAAGCTAACTCACCCTTATATAGGCGTGTGTGAGAATAACTGCCTCTGAAATATGCGGCGTGTGATTATAGAATGGTTATACGACACGTGCGCAAAATCTGATGCATGGAGGCGTTCTATGGTGCGTTAATGTGCATTGATGTTGGCGTGTGCCCTCAGGCGACACGCCTTGGAGTGGTGGCGTTTTTCTCCATGTGTCACCGAACAGTTGCCCCCCAAGCCGTTAATGCCTTTATGGCGCAATGACTTAATCATGCGAGGCATTCTATTGGGGCGTTCCCGAATGTCATCATCATCAAAATCAAATCATTTTCATACAACACATAATATCATCATCATAATCAAACCCAAAAAACCAAACAACAACAACCCTTCAAACCCATAAATCAAACTTTTTCAAAGTCATAATTCTGAAATTAAACTTTCTTATGCTCCCCCTCCTAGAAAAATGTAATCTTTTTCTCCTTCCCATGCGTCTAGCAACAACCACCATCTTTTAAAAACCTAAAATAATTCAACTTCTAACTAAACAAAATCAAGCACTGTTAGTTTCATTTCATTGGTTCTCGTGAAGGAAACAAGTGACAGTGGTGCCAAGAACAAAACCCACAAAAAATGAGATTATCAAGAACGAGGGAAGGAAGAATCAGATTCACATCAAGAATCGAAGGAAGAAGGAGATTATCAAGAACGACCCTTTTCTCTTTGTTCCTGCTAAGAGAACCCTCGAGCAATTGATGAACTCAAGAGCTTGGTTCTAGGGTTTTTCTGTAGAATGAATGTCCTTCTTGTGTGAATGTTCTGAGCTCCTTTTATACTTCCCTTGACCTAAGGGAAGCAGGAGTGACCTTTTCGGGGTTCCCAAGCCACCTGGTGCTGTGACTTGGTCCACCCCCGGGGATCTCGGCCTAAAACGGGAACGTGGGGAAGACTTAGTAGACGGGCCGTAACGAGCCGTTGAGTTCGGGTTTCATCATGAGGAGCCCGCTCCGGATGCGTTATTGAGGCCCTCCTTCTTTCCGTGTTGTTCCAGCGGGACCCTGGCTTCGCCCACGTGGGGAGTGGGCTCCGGCTTACTAGGGGAGGCTGTCATGTGTCCTTTGAGGAATAGGATGACGGTACACAGCCCTCCAAGCACGAGGCTCGAAGAGGCGAAGTGATTGATTATATGTCGCCACACCGATGTCGCCAAGAAGTTTGCGGTACACAGCCCCCCAAGCACGAGGCTCAAAGAGGCGAAGTGATTGATGCAAATGTTGTCACACTGATGTTGCTAAGAAGTTGGCGGTACACAGCCCCCCAAGCACGAGGCTCAAATAGGCGAAGTGATTGATGCAAATGTTGTCACACTGATGTCGCCAAGAAGTTGGCGGTACACAGCCCCCCAAGCACGAGGCTCAAAGAGGCGAAGTGATTGATGCAAATGTTGTCACACCAATGGCGCCAAGAAGTTGGCGGTACACAAAAGCATTCAACTTCGCCCACTTCTATTTCACCTTTTATTCGACTTGAACTCTTAATCTTAGTCCAACATTGTTCCTTTTAATGATAACGCCTTTGAGTGAGCGATGCATGGGCTATTTAAGCCGAATGGCGATCTCAGTGGAATGTTTTTTATACATTTTCTTTTATCACAAAATTTAGCATGCGAGAGCTTAGGTGGAGTGTCTTCACTCCGAGTACTGTTTCAATCTCGAACTTCCTATGGCGTGATATTGCGCTAACTCGACAGGCCACTTTGGAAAACCTGTACCGTGTCTATGCCACCTAGGGCGCGATATTTGAACTTAATCAAGGAACTTAGTGGAATCTTAACCAAATCTTTTTTAAAGACCTAAAGTCATTTTACTGTGGTAGGGCATCGCCTTTTAGTGATAGGTCTTAGCGCCACCGGGGTCACTACAAGAAAACAACGTTTTAGCGTCGGCCAAAAACCCACTCTAACAGGGAAAAAACTGACGCTAACACTGAATTAGCGTCGGATTAGAGTCGGGGTAGGGGGCAGGCTAAAAAATTTGAAGCTACTGGGTAGAGTGGGCTATATGTCCTCCGAGGCTAAAATAGCGTCGGTTAAGCCGAGTCTAAAACCGACTCTTCACGCAGCCGAGGCTATTAATTTCAAAATCAAAAAAGTCAATAAATAATTTAGAGTTTGCCAGACCGACGCTAATTATAAAATTTAGAGTCGGTTGCACTAACGCTAAAGTCAACTTCAAACCAGTCAACTAAATCTTGTAGAGTCGGCCAACCCACTCTACGGTCAAACAAGTCAACTAAATCTTAGAGTCAGTTTGGCCGACTCTAAAGTTAAATTCCAAAAGTAAATCTTATTCATTAGAATCGGTCCAACCACACACACAAGGACTAATTATAAGGACTAATCACTTTGAACAGATTGCATTTTCTGATTTCTAAAAAAAAAATCATAATTTTTAATTAAATAGTGGTTTATAAAAAAAGTTGAATTATTATAAACTAGGACAATCCTAATTTGCCATGTCCACCACACACAAGTTTCTAAAGCCACAAATGATAGATCTTATTCATAGTAACACAGGAAAATAGATGAAGATTACCTTAGTTGAAGAGATCGACGAAGGACAAGACGACAATTGAAGATCGAGTGCTGCAGAACAGGAGTTGCGATCGAAAGTTGTGAGCGAGAGCTGAAACAACATGCAAACATACATGATTCAGATTTGAGTGTTATTTTTCCCAAACAAAATCAGTAAATAACTATACTAAACATAACTATGGCAATGTGGTTTTAGATTTATTTGGCAAAGCAACTAGAAGTAGCTTTTGTTTATAGGACTTTACACTATCTTGGTCATTTGATAATTTTCTGAAGTTAGATCTCACCTTTAGGTTTACTAGATACTAAATTCTAGGAGATACTTTAGTCAACACAATATATTGAATAGTAATGGTATTGATACGAGCTACATGGGACAATGTCTTAAAATGGTAATGGTATTCAAATCATTGTCTTTTTAGTTTTAACATAATGTATGACACTGATATATGATTAGTTTATCTTTTACGGTTTATGAGCTAAATCTCTACAAACAATGGAGTTGAATGTATTTCTTTTTGGGTGCAATCACTAATGGACTAATGATATTTGTTTCATACTTTCTATCAGTGACTATTATTGGACTGCCTTACTTCTTAAGTAACTAACTTTCCATCAGTGATTATTATTTGTACAATGAGCCACAAAAACACAAAATCAGTAACTAACTTTCTATCAGTGACTTTCTATCATTTAGTGTGTTTTTTTTTTAAAATGGCTTGATATCTAAAATGGCTTGTGCTACCACACATAAGTTGTTTTCGTACCACACATATCAATACTTATTCATAGTTAATTATAGCGCACCACTTCAAAATCAAAATTGTAACTTCACTTTTATGGAACAACACATAATGTGTTGACATACTTGTGTAGACTAACTCACATTGATTATGAAGCACTCACACGTCCTATGAAATAGAAATCAATTTGAAGCATACCTTTAGAGTGGTGAGAGAACATGGTGAGAGAACATTGCTACTTAGTTGCAAAGAAAAACATTGCTACAGGTTCCTGCATATTTCTTTTCTGCAGTTGCTGCAAATAGCATTGTTTCTAGTGTCTGTAAATATCAGTTATAAACTGCATTTGCATTGAAACAGATAAAAGGATTCTGGGTTTTGGTGGGTTTAAGCTAAAGTTACAAAAGTTGTTAAACATAACTAGTATTAAGCAAATATCAAAATACTGTAAATTAAAACAACATAAGAAAGGTAACTCAACCTTTTCAAATATAAAACATGGTCTTCACATTTTGTTTCACTTTAGGCAGTGTATCACCAGAGTCAACATGCCCATAGAACCTGGCACGGTATGCCGCCAAATGAGCATAATGAACGGGTGTTACTGCAATTTTAAAGAAAGCACAAAAACAAATTGTTAACGCAACATAAATAACAAATAATATAAGTTTTTCAAAAAAAAACTCACCAATCGAAATGGAATTTGTGCATCTGGCAGAGCTGCAGAAAAAAAAAATATTAAAAGAATACCACATTTAATTTCATCTTTAAATGATTAGTGAGTTTGAAGGTTGGGATCAAATACTTACGTATAGCACAAATCATTGGTAAAACACTGAACTTCATCAGCAGTAAAATCATTTTCATCATACAACACGGTGTAATGAGTTGGGTGAACAGTACCCTGCAAATCTCATTAACATAAGAAATAAGAAAAGTGCACACACAACCCGTGTGGAGCACAGGTCTGTTGTTAGTTTTAAATTATTATACCAACAAAAAAAACAAAAAGTTCACCTTAGTTGTAGTATGGGTGCAAAGATAGAAATCAAGAAGTTTTGGGTGGCATATCTTTGTATCCACAACAGTACCTGCAACATTTTCAAGAACTGTTTCAAAGTTGTGACTCAAAATTAAAGCAAACTTAATAAAAACAAATGGTTCGAGAACATACCAGGTAATATATTTCGATCCACACCAAAAAGTATTTCGTCAGTTATTCCTTCAGGACAGAACAACCTAGTATGATGACGCTTTTGCACTACCAAAAGCGTTATTGGAGGCTTATAATCCGGGGAAATTATAAGACATGCATGTTCTCAGCAATGAAAATATTAGCACTGATTAAAATCAAACTGAAGAAAGCCAATAAAAGCACTTACATGCTTGATAGCTTTCAGCTCCTTGGATAGCACCTCGGAAAATTCTGAATTTCCAACCCCATCTCTGTAAAAAATGATGCGCCCGGGCTTCTGATTTTGATTTGCCTTAATGAAGGACAACAGAAGTTCCCTAAACATAAAATTAAATAGAATGTGAGAATAATGAAAAGAAAAGGAAAAAAAATATAACTCTCCATTAATGCAAGGAAAATTATATCCATCCAATATTCTTTCTTATTCAAAAATATTCTTAGAAGGATCTACTTTTGTAGCCTTCCTATTCAACTGTATTCATTTTATTCTACTAATCTGCATTCTGAGGCCCTATCAACAGACATCAAACCATATATTTATTTAAAACATTACATATATGAGTTAAAAACAAATACTCGATCATATGCTGAAGTTCTAATATAATCTCCTGTCTCGCTTGTTGGGCACGAACCACGCCAGCATATCTCGTGATATCAGACCAATCTTGCGATGCCACGACCTACAATTTCAAAGAGCATGAATATCACCTCAGCAATCAGTTTCTTTAAGGTAAAATCCAATTGAAAGAGAAAAATATGTCAAACAACAACCCTGTGATCAAAGTACCAGTTTCTGCCTACTAAATTTGAGCAATAAATCTAACCATGTGATAGATAACAATTACAATTCTTTTTTAGAGTTGTTCAGTAATAAAAGTTCACAAGTTAGAAGGAACAAGCCCACATGCAAAACACAGAATTTATGAAAAGCAACCATTAATGTAGTGCATGCTAAGATATTGAATATTAAATGGAAGCATCTCATTTAATCTTTGTCGACAAGTATTTGATAAGGAGTTAAAAGATCAGAGATTTGCAAGACCACCAACTAGTTAGAAATTTTCAACTACAAAACTACACCAGATTTTGGAGCTATGGTATGCATCTACTTACAAAACTCGGCTTCGCTACTAGCAACACTATTTCGGCTTCGCTACAGCGCTGCACCAAAACAGAAATATATAACAACACACACCAAACAAAAACACACACACGAACTATTATGTTGTCAATATGTTTTATGCATAACAAGATTTAACCTCCCAAATTTTAAGCACAATGAATACAATATAAGCTTGATGAATAACAAACAACTATGCCTTTGATTCTAATTCAAGTACCTTAATTCATTCACAATATGTTGCGGTTCAATGATCTCAAACTGAGATGCCTTAAAATCCTCTAGAGCATCAACCTGCACAATGGACACATAAAGAACTAAAAACAAGGTATCTTTGAATCGCAAACATAGACGAGAACAACCAGTTTCATTGAAAACCAAAAAGAGAAATAAAAACACACCTAAGCAAAGAACCAATTTTATCATTTTATCAAACGATGTCTGTTTTGAGCAAACGACCACTCGTTGGAAAGATTAGGGTGTTAAGATTACAGATGTAATTTTTGTTTTGAGGTTTAACCATCCAATTGGTCCAGTTTAAAAAAATAGTGGGTATTGGTACAGAAACCGGACTGAAACTTTTCTCAAACTTGCAGGTAGCTTTTCTCCTACTATACTTAATGAAATTTGATAATTCTTGTGTCTAAACCGTAGGGAATTTCGTCTTCTTTGCATTGGATTCAAACTCATCAGCATATGACCTATATTCTAAGAGTTATTCAAAATTTATCACATATATGCCATACGAATTTTGACCCAAAATTCCATAAAACTCAGCCATAACAGCTTAACCTCACAATCAATTCCAACACCAACATAAAACAACATTAAGCTATAATTTAACTTCTTAAAACAACTTATTTGATTACCTTGTAAAACTTCAAGAAAAACCAAACCCCAAGCTTCAATCTTGCTTCTTTCCTCCACTTCTTGCTTCTAATTTACCAAATTAAGCCATAATCAGTTTCATTCCAACATGCATGAACTTAAGCAAAACCCCAACTGGTGGATTGATGGTAAGGCTCGGTTTGGGGGAGAAAATGAGAGTAAGTAATTTTTTGAAGTTTGATTCTAGGTCAATCTTTCATGAGGGAAGTGAAATTGAGTTTGCATGTGAATTATTGAAATGGGTCAAGTGAAGAAGGAAAGGAGGAACACGTGAGAGAGGAAGGAGAATGAAAGGGGATCTGATTTTCAGTGTGAAAGGGAAAAATGAAGGAAAAAGAGAGAGAGATAACTTAAATAATTATATATAAATTAAATTTTTATTAGTAAATAGACTAGCGTCGGCTAGGCCGACTCTAATTTTGTCCTAAAAAGTCATATGTGGGTCCCCTAACGTGTTGCCTCGGTTAGGCCGACTCTAATATTATTTAGAAAAAGTAAAATCATATATACATGTAGAGTGAGTTCGGCCGACTCTAAGTGGACGCTATTTGCGTCGGTGTCGGTGGCCGACGCTAAAATCTGAGGCTAAAATCAAGTTTTCTTGTAGTGGGTCTTACCGCCTTTTAGTGATAGGTCTTAGCGCCTCAGGGGTCTTATCGCCTTAAGTTGTAGGTCTTAGCGCCACAGGGGTCTTATCGCTTATAAGTGATAGGTCTTAGCGCCACAGGGGTCTTATCGCCTTTAAGTGATACGTCTTAGTGCCACAGGGGTCTTATCGCCTTTTAGTGATAGGTCTTAGCGCCACAGGGGTCTTATCGCCTTTAAGTGATAGGTCTTAGTGCCACAGGGGTCTTATCGCCTTAAGTTGTAGGTCTTAGCGCCACATGGGTCTTATCGCCTTAAGTTGTAGGTCTTAGCGCCACAGGGGTCTTATCGCCTTTAAGTGATAGGTCTTAGCGCCACAGGGGTCTTATCGCCTTTAAGTGATAGGTCTTAGTGCCACAGGGGTCTTATCGCCTTTAAGTGATAGGTCTTAGTGCCACAGGGGTCTTATCGCCTTTTAGTGATAGGTCTTAGCGCCACAGGGATCTTATCGCCTTTAAGTGATAGGTCTTAGTGTCACATGGGTCTTATCGCCTTAAGTTGTAGGTCTTAGTGCCACAGGAGTCTTATCGCCTTAAGTTGTAGGACTTAGAGCCACAGGGGTCTTATTGCCTTTAAGCGCATCCAGTCAAAATAAATAAAGTATTAAAATCCTGCAAAACAAATCTGAAAAGATCGAAAAAGGTTAGAATAAGGTCGAAAAAGGTTAGAATAACTTCGCGTTTCTTCTTCATGTTCTTAATGGCGGGACCGTTGCTTCCATATGCATTTCTTTTTTCACATTTTAATTCTGGGGTGCTGGTTGGTGAGCTTGATTTGAATCTCGGACTTGATGAGCTTGTTTGCATTGTGGACATGATTTATCTCGCCAAGTCGATTGCTCATCAAACCTCACGCCGCTCTCGTTGAAGTCCTCGTCCGAACTTGTTTGTAGAATTATCCTTACAAAGATATTAAAATACATGCTTGAACAAGTTATGTTAGCTACTTTTAAATCAATTTACAATGACCTATAACATCATAAATACAATATATATATATATATATATATATATATGAAAACTTAGAGAAATAGAGCATATGATTCCTGTGTCAAAAAGTGACGGAACACGCAATATACTAATAATATTGTTAAAATTAATTAGTCCTTCTCAATCATGCTTGCTCCACAGGAAATATATATTAAGAACAAACAACGATACAAACCGGACAAAATGGAATAGACCAACAAGCAGCAAGCAATTCTTAATTTAGAATTGAAACAAAGGTGCATCAATACGGGAGTCAAATGTAATTGAGTAATAACATGGCAACACCAATTACACTCGGCAATAAAGGATTTTAATTTGAAACAACACTCTAATTTGTCCTTTAAGGAATATTATATTAAAAAGAGAACAAATAAATTAAAAGAGACTGAACCTGTAGCAGATGGATTCTTTAATTTTATAGAACAGCCACAACAATAGTGGTCTCAAACAACTAAAATTGAACGGAACACCTACTGTAAAAAACACGCTGCAATAGAGAAATAAAACAAGTGGTTGGATACCTTTTAGTTTTAAAGAATTGCCCAAGTGGTTGGAAACCTATCAGTATGATAACAAGGATAAGTTCCAATCATAGTTATCAACTGTCCACTAATACTATAGCAGCAAAGCACTAAGGAGCAGCTATTGGCCGATTCAAAAAACACAAAAGCAGAAAAGTCAATAAAAATAAATGCAGCACCAACATGGAATAGCCAATTATATTCAAAATAAGTGCATCAATGAAACTTTCAAAAATAGTTTGCATTTGAATAACTTCCAAATACTATCCAAGTTGCATTTGACTGACTTCCAAAAACTAATCCGCTAAAACAAGGGGCAATGAGAAAACAATGAGACAAATACGATTACTAATTATTATTTCTCTGCTACTTTTAAACTGTTCTAATACAAAAAATTCATGGTGATCATATAAAGGATATGTAGACCATATAAACAGAGGAGAGAGCAGTAGTATAATGATTAGTAATATAGATGAGCATATCTAACAACGAACATATGAAACATATAAGATTTGTACACTTATATTCAATATACAAGTATGACGTCACAACATGTTTACAATATTAGTAATCAATATGAAACCATTGTATACTATCTAATGTGCATACTAACAATGCATAATGAATGCGCATGAAAAGAAAACAAAGAAAAGAAAACACGTCATTGCATATAATTATAAGGTAATCAAATAACGATTACGGTTTTTGCCAAAACAAAGATTGAACCAAGCCATAAAAGGGCATATCTGTTTTGAATTAAATTCCACAACAAGAAAGTAACAAGAAAAAAGAAGAAAGAGACATCAAGACACGCCATAGAAGGTAGAAAATTACATGTCATAGATTGAATCAAATTCAAAAACTGATAAACGTATTAACAAAACACATAGAGATATGAAATTCATGAGTAAAAGAAAAGATGATGGGCCACATCCAAAATCAAAACCATCGATGGGAATCAGAATGAAAACACCTGTTATTCTCCTCCAGTGACGTTGTTGACTAGGACTTGAAGCCAATTGGCTAATTAATCGCACTGTTGAAATAAACGTTTCTAACAACATGTAGCTTCCAATACGCACTTTGAAGACAACTGTAACACCCATACTAAATTATCTAGAATATTTAGCATGCGTATTAATATGATACTGGGGACATTAAATTTTTCAATAATAAAAACAATAATACATACAACTGAATGAGTACAAGTTGGCTCGTTATACAATTATCCAAATATCATAACATACACTTCTATATACATATACAATCTGTCAGCCTCCTGAGCGTGTCCTTGACGAGCAACTGCACTCCATCCAGCATCTTCCTGAAGATCTTCATCTGAAAGCCACTTGGCTACCTGAAAACCTGCACCAGAAGGATAGGGATGAGACGTAATGTCTCAGTGAGCTCCTACCCTACCTACTGTTGGCAACCACAGGGAACCTAGGGTCGCCGTGCCTACCTCGGCAATCTTGGGGGATACCTATGATCGCCAAGTCTTAACCTTACCCATAGAGGGCTTCCTGACTGTTCCTGCTAAACTGTGTAGTTATAAACTGGACTACTTCCTGCTAAACTAGTGATCAAGGAACTACCTAGGATCACTGTCTGAATCTGATGCTGAATAGTCATAAGATCTAGACTATATCCGGATAACTGGGTGATCGAGGGGAAACCTAGGATCACCGCCTGATAACTGATACCTGTTTGATAACTATTCTCTGTCTGATAACATAATAAAATATTAACTGATACATGTCTTTATGTTAGCTGTTAGCGTTGAACAAGCAATATTATCTGGGTTCATTTTACGGAATGCCCCCGGGTGGAGTAACCCCGAAGCACATTCCCCTGATAACCGGTGAAAATTCCTATCATATCAGGCTAACACCGGACTCCTCTTGTCGTCGTGCGGTCATCCTTGCGGAATAACACGTCCCACTGGCGTGAACCTCCTGTGTCCCACTGGCGTGAACAACAGAAGACACGACTTAATAATAATCTTAGCTTACGCGTATACCCCCCGTGTCCCACTGGCGTGAACGACGGAAGACGCGAATTAATATTCTTTAAACTTATGCGTGAACCTTTCAAGTTCCACTGGCGTGAACAATGAAAGTCACGACTTAAAGGTAATAATCTTATTCTTTACTTTGCGTGGACCATTCGTGTCCCACTGGCGTGAATGGCAAAGACCACGACTTAATATCTGATTAATTCTTGTTCTTATTCTTCTTATACATATAACTTATGTCTATTGCATATCTGATGCATTCTTGAATGCTTAGCCTATTAAAGGTTCTTAACTATGACTATAGTTCCATTCTTGTGCTTAGTACATGATGAATTTCATTCTAAATCTCTTTAACCTATAAAGGTTCTAAACTTAGCTAATGCTTCATTCTTAAACTTGCACAAACCAAAAGGTGTGTATGAAAATGTTTAATGAGGAATAAACCTATTACTAACTCCTTTGCTTCTCTATATGTCTTAGGGAATCAAGTATTCATCTCCCCTTACTATACCTATTCCTCTTCCTACCCTTAACTTATACATAACCTCAATGGCATAAAATCTGGTGGCTTTAAAATCGGGGGCCGATTTCTTAAAATCGGGGGCCGATTTTTGTCGTATCAACCTGGATGGTTGGACAGCAAAATCGGTGGCCGATCCCCTGATTTCGGTGGCCGATTTGGCTTCTGCAGAGTTCAATTTCTTGCCTTCTTGGCTAACCCAATCCCATTCAATCATCATGACAGCTTATGGAATACATTTCTAAAGCATAATTGGTAGATAATAACATGATTAATCAAGAATTGCAAGAAAAGGAACTAGGGTACTAGAATTACAATCTTGCTCAAGAATGCTATAAGCATCAAAACTTATCCAAGTGGGTTCTAATAACCCTAGGGAGCTCACCTTGATTTAGCTAGCTTTCTTCCTTGCCAATCCCTCCTTCAAATCCTAGCTTGATCTTTCCCAAAACCCTAGCTTGATTCTTGATATATCCTTGCTTTTCCTTGCTCCAAACTTTCCAAAATTGGGAGCTAGCATAAGGCTTGAGAATTATAGATGAAGATTGATGAATTTGGAGGATTAGGGTGAGGGATGTTGCTGGCCGAATTTCATGAGAGAGGGAGGAGAAGGTTCTAGCATGGTAGAGAGAAAAATGAAGAAGATAAAAATGAGGGAAAAATATCTTGGTTCCCTTGTTTAAATAAATCCTCCATTCTCACAATATTACAATAATGCCATTGCTTCATATTTGCAAAATTGCCATGGCTTGCATAATAAGTCTCTAGCACTAATAACTGATACTCATAAGCGGGATATCACACTTACCATATAAATAAACCCATTAACTGACAATTTACCAAATTGTCTTTTGCTCAAACATTTTTGATACATCGTCTCAATATTAATAATTATTCGAATCTTAGGCGGGATATTACAATCTACCCTCCTTAAAGAAATTTCGTCCTCGAAATTTAGAATCCACTATCATACATGAATGAATCTCTCACACTACTTCCTCTACTTGCCCGAAACTCCAGTTCGTCTTACTTATCGGAATCCCTTAGATTTCCAACTCTATAAGTCGAATATATTCGACAATCTTTTCGTGGACTGGAATGCTTGATGTGCACCACACAATTCTTGCGTAGTAGAATATGAGGTTATCCGAACCATCGTATCCAACTCGCTGACTATATTCCTTGTATAAGCAGGAGGTTTCACCTCTAACACCTGCTCCTTTCTTTCTAACATCCCGATGTGCTTCTTATCGCAATCATAATCATTACCTACCTCGAGTTCTAGCCGTAGCGTAAATATTTCTGCGTCGATAGTCCAGGACTCATAGGAGTCTAGCCCAAGTGATGAATGGTATAAGTCGTCTTACATTTTATCACATAGTATAATTCATAGCATATAGTTTGCATATATAAGCGAGCACGTGTACACTACTGACGGGTACACAATACATCACCTCATCTTTGTCCGACTAACGGGACATCATTCTTAATCTTAACATATTTGAGGCACTACCCCATCAATTAGGAATCTTTTCTTACTCTTAACTCATCTTGTAACATTCGGGATTTGCCTTTCAACTGGCTTGCCAGGTTTGCCCCGCCAATGTTACTCATGTTTAGTCTTAACATACATTATCACCTAACATAGATCATGATTACACTTATCGATATAGTGAACTCATTTCTCATTTCTGAACATCAGGTCCAAGATCCTTATTTTCAAAAGAAAGCTCTACTTGATTGCTACCAAAAATAGCACACTTAATCTTTAATTCTTTAATCAAAACTTGAACTTACGTAGCCCTTTACTGCAGACTACGAGTGACTTCTAATCTTCATAAAAGTCCTTCTTTCTTTACTAGTGAACATTAAGTACAATATTTTCGAACTCTTCTGCTAAGATATGGTTGATATCAATAAATCTGTTCCGGTAAAAACCTTCATACTTATACATTCCTGATTGCGTACCACCATTGCCAAAACACGTCACATAGCTGAAAATCTGCTACACTACTATCTGAGTAGTTTAAGTATTGCCTGATAAGTATATATAATACTAACATAACCCGGTACCGGCGACATATTAATATAGCGTGGTTACAACGTGGAATAACTTACACGCCACTGCATTGTCGTTTCTGATCAATGCTTCAATTTCAAAGTATCACCTTGCAAGTGCAACCTTTTCTGATATTGCCTTACGCTTGATCCTTTCGACTAAACGTTACTATTCAAGTCCACCTAAAGTTACTGGGCTGAAATAGCTAAATTACCGTATTAGCGGTGACTTTCCTTGCTCTAGACTTATTGTGCTAAAAGCATATTCTTCTCATTCTTATCACATAATCCTAAACTGCTTCGATTTCCGTTTCTCTTGTATTTCGAGGTTTGAAATATCCCTCGGCTTAACTCTTAAAATTTCCTCCTAGAACTTATAACAAGTTCGAGTCGTCACTGCTCACTGATATTCCGTGGTTCAAAAATTTGGGCGCTTATTGCCTTTCTGTGGTTAATCTAACAAGGACTTCACAAGCATCCTTGTTCTCTAAGCTTCAGCTTAGAATCGTTCATTAACTCATCCTTAAATCACTTTTCCGCTGCGCAACTCTGATTTAAACAAATCACTTCGGAGGAGAGGTAATACACCATTATAAAATTCTCTGGCTTACTTGCTCTTTTATGACCCGTAGCTATCACAGCAGAATCATCTTACGTTTGTTTATTCTCTTGTGGCTTAATCCACCTGTTTAACTTATTGACTGATCGTCATCGGACTTTGGGTTTCCTTTCGGACTTAAAGAATATAATTGTTTTCGCGAAATTATGCCCAAACCTGTAAATAGCTTTCAGCAACAACTACGAACCCAGCAGTGATTCCATCAAAACAGCGCATACACTGGTTCTTACTTATTCTCCATGTTTCGATTTCTGTGACCATCTCATGGTCAATCCAACATGTATTATCGTTTTAACATTACAAAAACCGACCTCAAGGTACACCTAGAGCAGCTTAAATTTCACACTTAAATCACTTGTGGCAACTTCTAAAATGACTTATGGTTTCGGAAGGTTCACATCTTTCATTCACTGGATCCACTGAGGATCTGAGTCCCATTACTAATCGTTCTATATCTATCCATAAGGATTTCATACCCATAATCTTTCCGAGACAGCTACGGTCTCTATGGTTTTCTATACCTCTTAAATTACCTTCGAATCCCTCCAGTTAATTGATCTTGAGCTTCAAAACCTCATCATTATCTTTTGTTTCATTCAACAACTCGTTACTGCATTCACAATTCAAATCTTGATCTTAACATCTGAGTAATTCTGCATATAGTTAAACAGTTCAAAGTCTGTACCTTATTACCGCCCTCAGAACTTATCAACACGAGGTGATCTCTTCAGCTTCTAGTATAACTGTGGAAGGAAACTCATCAGTTGAAAACTTAAAACTCTTTTACGTTAACCACATTCTTACCCTTTTGTATCTAAGACGATCCTCCGTATAATAAAGTCTCAATATAATTTCCCGGCTAAAATTCTGATTATCCTTCACACTGATCTACTACAACCATGTGTCCTCTTACACTCGTCTTCTTCATCCAATCAAGGGACTTAACCTGATTATTAAATTTCCTGTTCAGAGAACTCATTACTTACTACTGAGCTTGCGTTTCTCGTATAAAACATCTTGATAGTTCATCATAATAAAATAATCCAATTCACTTCTCTTGGTATAAAACTTTTCATTAGACTTAGCTTATTTCAAATCTCCTTACCAACGGAACATATCCTAAAACACGCTTCGATGTGCAACGGGTATTATCATTACAACTTACTCATCCATTTTGGGTCCTAGATCACATATCATCTTTTCTTCTTAAGGAGTGCTCCACTGTCATTCTCGTGCCACTTCTGAACTACGGTTCCAATTATGATTCCATAATTTTCTTACTGTTCATGTCTCATCCTATGAGACATCTCTTAATGACGCGTCCAACTGTATTAAGGTTCTTCACCTTATCCTTAAATATTTCTGGCATTCCTGAAACTCTACCATAGACAAACTTAGTCACTTTACGGTTCGATGGCCACCATTTGGCGTTGATTACTCCTTCGCCAACTCCGTCAAACAATTCTACCACCTTAGTCTTCGCCCTTCTCAAACTTCATTCCTCCTTGGTCACATTCAGCTCTCGGACATTTATCCTAACTGTCATATACTAGACTGAGTTGATCAGGCTCAACTAGATGTGACCTTTAGAATAATATCCGGAACCCAATGATCCCACTACTTTTATTGAATCTTTAATGACCCAAGGCATGGTCTGAATCGACCTGCTCTGATACCAATTGTAACACCTATACTAAATTATCTAGAATATTTAGCATGCGTATTAATCTGATACTGGGTACATTAAATTTTTCAATAATAAAAACAATAATACATACAACTGAATGAGTACAAGTTGGCTCGTTATACAATTATCCAAATATCATAACATACACTTCTATATACATATACAATCTGTCAGCCTCCTGAGCGTGTCCTTGACGAGCAACTGCACTCCATCCAGCATCTTCCTGAAGATCTTCATCTGAAAGCCACTTGGCTACCTGAAAACCTGCACTAGAAGGATAGGGATGAGACGTAATGTCTCAGTGAGCTCCTACCCTACCTACTGTTGGCAACCACAGGGAACCTAGGGTCGTCGTGCCTACCTCGGCAATCTTGGGGGATACCTATGATCGCCAAGTCTTAACCTTACCCATAGAGGGCTTCCTGACTGTTCCTGCTAAACTGTGTAGTTATAAACTGGACTACTTCCTGCTAAACTAGTGATCAAGGAACTACCTAGGATCACTGTCTAAATCTGATGCTGAATAGTCATAAGATCTAGACTATATCCGGATAACTGGGTGATCGAGGGGAAACCTAGGATCACCGCCTGATAACTGATACCTGTTTGATAACTATTCTCTGTCTGATAACATAATAAAATATTAACTGATACATGTCTTTATGTTAGCTGTTAGCGTTGAACAAGCAATATTATCTGGGTTCATTTTACGGAATGCCCCCGGGTGGAGTAACCCCGAAGCACATTCCCCTGATAACCGGTGAAAATTCCTATCATATCAGGCTAACACCGGACTCCTCTTGTCGTCGTGCGGTCATCCTTGCGGAATAACACGTCCCACTGGCGTGAACCTCCTGTGTCCCACTGGCGTGAACAACAGAAGACACGACTTAATAATAATCTTAGCTTACGCGTATACCCCCCGTGTCCCACTGGCGTGAACGACGGAAGACGCGAATTAATATTCTTTAAACTTATGCGTGAACCTTTCAAGTTCCACTGGCGTGAACAATGAAAGTCACAACTTAAAGGTAATAATCTTATTCTTTACTTTGCGTGGACCATTCGTGTCCCACTGGCGTGAACGGCGAAGACCACGACTTAATATCTGATTAATTCTTGTTCTTATTCTTCTTATACATATAACTTATGTCTATTGCATATCTGATGCATTCTTGAATGCTTAGCCTATTAAAGGTTCTTAACTATGACTATAGTTCCATTCTTGTGCTTAGTACATGATGAATTTCATTCTAAATCTCTTTAACCTATAAAGGTTCTAAACTTAGCTAATGCTTCATTCTTAAACTTGCACAAACCAAAAGGTGTGTATGAAAATGTTTAATGAGGAATAAACCTATTACTAACTCCTTTGCTTCTCTATATGTCTTAGGGAATCAAGTATTCATCTCCCCTTACTATACCTATTCCTCTTCCTATCCTTAACTTATACATAACCTCAATGGCATAAAATCTAGTGGCTTCAAAATCGGGGGCCGATTTCTTAAAATCGGGGGCCGATTTTTGTCGTATCAACCTGGATGGTTGGACAGCAAAATCGGTGGCCGATCGCCTGATTTCGGTGGCCGATTTGGCTTCTGCAGAGTTCAATTTCCTGCCTTCTTGGCTAACCCAATCCCATTCAATCATCATGACAGCTTATGGAATACATTTCTAAAGCATAATTGGTAGATAATAACATGATTAATCAAGAATTGCAAGAAAAGGAACTAGGGTACTGGAATTACAATCTTGCTCAAGAATGCTATAAGCATCAAAACTTATCCAAGTGGGTTCTAATAACCCTAGGGAGCTCACCTTGATTTAGCTAGCTTTCTTCCTTGCCAAGCCCTCCTTCAAATCCTAGCTTGATCTTTCCCAAAACCCTAGCTTGATTCTTGATATATCCTTGCTTTTCCTTGCTCCAAACTTTCCAAAATTGGGAGCTAGCATAAGGCTTGAGAATTATAGATGAAGATTGATGAATTTGGAGGATTAGGGTGAGGGATGTTGCTGGCCGAATTTCATGAGAGAGGGAGGAGAAGGTTCTAGCATGGTAGAGAGAAAAATGAAGAAGATAAAAATGAGGGAAAAATATCTTGGTTCCCTTGTTTAAATAAATCCTCCATTCTCACAATATTACAATAATGCCATTGCTTCATATTTGCAAAATTGCCATGGCTTGCATAATAAGTCTCTAGCACTAATAACTGATACTCATAAGCGGGATATCACACTTACCATATAAATAAACCCATTAACTGACAATTTACCAAATTGTCCTTTGCTCAAACATTTCTGATACATCGTCTCAATATTAATAATTATTCGAATCTTAGGCGGGATATTACAATCTACCCTCCTTAAAGAAATTTCGTCCTCGAAATTTAGAATCCACTATCATACATGAATGAATCTCTCACACTACTTCCTCTACTTGCCCGAAACTCCAGTTCGTCTTACTTATCGGAATCCCTTAGATTTCCAACTCTATAAGTCGAATATATTCGACAATCTTTTCGTGGACTGGAATGCTTGATGTGCACCACACAATTCTTGCGTAGTAGAATATGAGGTTATCCGAACCATCGTATCCAACTCGCTGACTATATTCCTTGTATAAGCAGGAGGTTTCACCTCTAACACCTGCTCTTTTCTTTCTAACATCCCGATGTGCTTCTTATCGCAATCATAATCATTACCTACCTCGAGTTCTAGCCGTAGCGTAAATATTTCTGCGTCGATAGTCCAGGACTCATAGGAGTCTAGCCCAAGTGATGAATGGTATAAGTCGTCTTACATTTTATCACATAGTATAATTCATAGCATATAGTTTGCATATATAAGCGAGCACGTGTACACTACTGACGGGTACACAATACATCACCTCATCTTTGTCCGACTAACGGGACATCATTCTTAATCTTAACATATTTGAGGCACTACCCCATCAATTAGGAATCTTTTCTTACTCTTAACTCATCTTGTAACATTCGGGATTTGCCTTTCAACTGGCTTGCCAGGTTTGCCCCGCCAATGTTACTCATGTTTAGTCTTAACATACATTATCACCTAACATAGATCATGATTACACTTATCGATATAGTGAACTCATTTCTCATTTCTGAACATCAGGTCCAAGATCCTTATTTTCAAAAGAAAGCTCTACTTGATTGCTACCAAAAATAGCACACTTAATCTTTAATTCTTTAATCAAAACTTGAACTTACGTAGCCCTTTACTGCAGACTACGAGTGACTTTTAATCTTCATAAAATTCCTTCTTTCTTTACTAGTGAACATTAAGTACAATATTTCCGAACTCTTCTGCTAAGATATGGTTGATATCAATAAATCTGTTCCGGTAAAAACCTTCATACTTATACATTCCTGATTGCGTACCACCATTGCCAAAACACGTCACATAGCTGAAAATCTGCTACACTACTATCTGAGTAGTTTAAGTATTGCCTGATAAGTATATATAATACTAACATAACCCGGTACCGGCGACATATTAATATAGCGTGGTTACAACGTGGAATAACTTACACGCCACTGCATTGTCGTTTCTGATCAATGCTTCAATTTCAAAGTATCACCTTGCAAGTGCAACCTTTTCTGATATTGCCTTACGCTTGATCCTTTCGACTAAACGTTACTATTCAAGTTCACCTAAAGTTACTGGGCTGAAATAGCTAAATTACCGTATTAGCGGTGACTTTCCTTGTTCTAGACTTATTGTGCTAAAAGCATATTCTTCTCATTCTTATCACATAATCCTAAACTGCTTCGATTTCCGTTTCTCTTGTATTTCGAGGTTTGAAATATCCCTCGGCTTAACTCTTAAAATTTCCTCCTAGAACTTATAACAAGTTCGAGTCGTCACTGCTCACTGATATTCCGTGGTTCAAAAATTTGGGCGCTTATTGCCTTTCTGTGGTTAATCTGACAAGGACTTCACAAGCATCCTTGTTCTCTAAGCTTCAGCTTAGAATCGTTCATTAACTCATCCTTAAATCACTTTTCCGCTGCGCAACTCTGATTTAAACAAATCACTTCGGAGGAGAGGTAATACACCATTATAAAATTCTCTGGCTTACTTGCTCTTTTATGACCCGTAGCTATCACAGCAGAATCATCTTACGTTTGTTTATTCTCTTGTGGCTTAATCCACCTGTTTAACTTATTGACTGATCGTCATCGGACTTTGGGTTTCCTTTCGGACTTAAAGAATATAATTGTTTTCGCGAAATTACGCCCAAACCTGTAAATAGCTTTCAGCAACAACTACGAACCCAGCAGTGATTCCATCAAAACAGCGCATACACTGGTTCTTACTTATTCTCCATGTTCCGATTTCTGTGACCATCTCATGGTCAATCCAACATGTATTATCGTTTTAACATTACAAAAACCGACCTCAATGTACACCTAGAGCAGCTTAAATTTCACACTTAAATCACTTGTGGCAACTTCTAAAATGACTTATGGTTTTGGAAGGTTCACATCTTTCATTCACTGGATCCACTGAGGATCTGAGTCCCATTACTAATCGTTCTATATCTATCCATAAGGATTTCATACCCATAATCTTTCCGAGACAGCTACGGTCTCTATGGTTTTCTATACCTCTTAAATTACCTTCGAATCCCTCCAGTTAATTGATCTTGAGCTTCAAAACCTCATCATTATCTTTTGTTTCATTCAACAACTCGTTACTGCATTCACAATTCAAATCTTGATCTTAACATCTGAGTAATTCTGCATATAGTTAAACAGTTCAAAGTCTGTACCTTATTACCGCCCTCGGAACTTATCAACACGAGGTGATCTCTTCAGCTTCTAGTATAACTGTGGAAGGAAACTCATCAGTTGAAAACTTAAAACTCTTTTACGTTAACCACATTCTTACCCTTTTGTATCTAAGACGATCCTCCATATAATAAAGTCTCAATATAATTTCCCGGCTAAAATTCTGATTATCCTTCACACTGATCTACTACAACCATGTGTCCTCTTACACTCGTCTTCTTCATCCAATCAAGGGACTTCACCTGATTATTAAATTTCCTGTTCAGAGAACTCATTACTTACTACTGAGCTTGCGTTTCTCGTATAAAACATCTTGATAGTTCATCATAATAAAATAATCCAATTCACTTCTCTTGGTATAAAACTTTTCATTAGACTTAGCTTATTTCAAATCTCCTTACCAACGGAACATATCCTAAAACACGCTTCGATGTGCAACGGGTATTATCATTACAACTTACTCATCCATTTTGGGTCCTAGATCACATATCATCTTTTCTTCTTAAGGAGTGCTCCACTGTCATTCTCGTGCCACTTCTGAACTACGGTTCCAATTATGATTCCATAATTTTCTTACTGTTCATGTCTCATCCTATGAGACATCTCTTAATGACGCGTCCAACTGTATTAAGGTTCTTCACCTTATCCTTAAATATTTCTGGCATTCCTGAAACTCTACCATAGACAAACTTAGTCACTTTACGGTTCGATGGCCACCATTTGGCGTTGATTACTCCTTCGCCAACTCCGTCAAACAATTCTACCACCTTAGTCTTCGCCCTTCACAAACTTCATTCCTCCTTGGTCACATTCAGCTCTCGGACATTTATCCTAACTGTCATATACTAGACTGAGTTGATCAGGCTCAACTAGATGTGACCTTTAGAATAATATCCGGAACCCAATGATCCCACTACTTTTATTGAATCTTTAATGACCCAAGGCATGGTCTGAATCGACCTGCTCTGATACCAATTGTAACACCCATACTAAATTATCTAGAATATTTAGCATGCGTATTAATCTGATACTGGGTACATTAAATTTTTCAATAATAAAAACAATAATACATACAACTGAATGAGTACAAGTTGGCTCGTTATACAATTATCCAAATATCATAACATACACTTCTATATACATATACAATCTGTCAGCCTCCTGAGCGTGTCCTTGACGAGCAACTGCACTCCATCCAGCATCTTCCTGAAGATCTTCATCTGAAAGCCACTTGGCTACCTAAAAACCTGCACCAGAAGGATAGGGATGAGACGTAATGTCTCAGTGAGCTCCTACCCTACCTACTGTTGGCAACCACAGGGAACCTAGGGTCGTCGTGCCTACCTCGGCAATCTTGGGGGATACCTATGATCGCCAAGTCTTAACCTTACCCATAGAGGGCTTCCTGACTGTTCCTGCTAAACTGTGTAGTTATAAACTGGACTACTTCCTGCTAAACTAGTGATCAAGGAACTACCTAGGATCACTGTCTGAATCTGATGCTGAATAGTCATAAGATCTAGACTATATCCGGATAACTGGGTGATCGAGGGGAAACCTAGGATCACCGCCTGATAACTGATACCTGTCTGATAACTATTCTCTGTATGATAACATAATAAAATATTAACTGATATATGTCTTTATGTTAGCTGTTCGCGTTGAACAAGCAATATTATCTGGGTTCATTTTACGGAATGCCCCCGGGTGGAGTAACCCCGAAGCACATTCCCCTGATAACCGGTGAAAATTCCTATCATATCAGGCTAACACCGAACTCCTCTTGTCGTCGTGCGGTCATCCTTGCGGAATAACACGTCCCACTGGCGTGAACCTCCTGTGTCCCACTGGCGTGAACAACAGAAGACACGACTTAATAATAATCTTAGCTTACGCGTATACCCCCCGTGTCCCACTGGCGTGAACGACGGAAGACGCGAATTAATATTCTTTAAACTTATGCGTGAACCTTTCAAGTTCCACTGGCGTGAACAATGAAAGTCACGACTTAAAGGTAATAATCTTATTCTTTACTTTGCGTGGACCATTCGTGTCCCACTGGCGTGAACGGCGAAGACCACGACTTAATATCTGATTAATTCTTGTTCTTATTCTTCTTATACATATAACTTATGTCTATTGTATATCTGATGCATTCTTGAATGCTTAGCCTATTAAAGGTTCTTAACTATGACTATAGTTCCATTCTTGTGCTTAGTACATGATGAATTTCATTCTAAATCTCTTTAACCTATAAAGGTTCTAAACATAGCTAATGCTTCATTCTTAAACTTGCACAAACCAAAAGGTGTGTATGAAAATGTTTAATGAGGAATAAACCTATTACTAACTCCTTTGCTTCTCTATATGTCTTAGGGAATCAAGTATTCATCTCCCCTTACTATACCTATTCCTCTTCCTACCCTTAACTTATACATAACCTCAATGGCATAAAATCTGGTGGCTTTAAAATCGGGGGCCGATTTCTTAAAATCGGGGGCCGATTTTTGTCGTATCAACCTGGATGGTTGGACAGCAAAATCGGTGGCCGATCCCCTGATTTCGGTGGCCGATTTGGCTTCTACAGAGTTCAATTTCCTGCCTTCTTGGCTAACCCAATCCCATTCAATCATCATGACAGCTTATGGAATACATTTCTAAAGCATAATTGGTAGATAATAACATGATTAATCAAGAATTGCAAGAAAAGGAACTAGGGTACTAGAATTACAATCTTGCTCAAGAATGCTATAAGCATCAAAACTTATCCAAGTGGGTTCTAATAACCCTAGGGAGCTCACCTTGATTTAGCTAGCTTTCTTCCTTGCCAAGCCCTCCTTCAAATCCTAGCTTGATCTTTCCCAAAACCCTAGCTTGATTCTTGATATATCCTTGCTTTTCCTTGCTCCAAACTTTCCAAAATTGGGAGCTAGCATAAGGCTTGAGAATTATAGATGAAGATTGATGAATTTGGAGGATTAGGGTGAGGGATGTTGCTGGCCGAATTTCATGAGAGAGGGAGGAGAAGGTTCTAGCATGGTAGAGAGAAAAATGAAGAAGATAAAAATGAGGGAAAAATATCTTGGTTCCCTTGTTTAAATAAATCCTCCATTCTCACAATATTACAATAAAGCCATTGCTTCATATTTGCAAAATTGCCATGGCTTGCATAATAAGTCTCTAGCACTAATAACTGATACTCATAAGCGGGATATCACACTTACCATATAAATAAACCCATTAACTGACAATTTACCAAATTGTCCTTTGCTCAAACATTTCTGATACATCGTCTCAATATTAATAATTATTCGAATCTTAGGCGGGATATTACAATCTACCCTCCTTAAAGAAATTTCGTCCTCGAAATTTAGAATCCACTATCATACATGAATGAATCTCTCACACTACTTCCTCTACTTGCCCGAAACTCCAGTTCGTCTTACTTATCGGAATCCCTTAGATTTCCAACTCTATAAGTCGAATATATTCGACAATCTTTTCGTGGACTGGAATGCTTGATGTGCACCACACAATTCTTGCGTAGTAGAATATGAGGTTATCCGAACCATCGTATCCAACTCGCTGACTATATTCCTTGTATAAGCAGGAGGTTTCACCTCTAACACCTGCTCCTTTCTTTCTAACATCCCGATGTGCTTCTTATCGCAATCATAATCATTACCTACCTCGAGTTCTAGCCGTAGCGTAAATATTTCTGCGTCGATAGTCCAGGACTCATAGGAGTCTAGCCCAAGTGATGAATGGTATAAGTCGTCTTACATTTTATCACATAGTATAATTCATAGCATATAGTTTGCATATATAAGCGAGCACGTGTACACTACTGACGGGTACACAATACATCACCTCATCTTTGTCCGACTAACGGGACATCATTCTTAATCTTAACATATTTGAGGCACTACCCCATCAATTAGGAATCTTTTCTTACTCTTAACTCATCTTGTAACATCCGGGATTTGCCTTTCAACTGGCTTGCCAGGTTTGCCCCGCCAATGTTACTCATGTTTAGTCTTAACATACATTATCACCTAACATAGATCATGATTACACTTATCGATATAGTGAACTCATTTCTCATTTCTGAACATCAGGTCCAAGATCCTTATTTTCAAAAGAAAGCTCTACTTGATTGCTACCAAAAATAGCACACTTAATCTTTAATTCTTTAATCAAAACTTGAACTTACGTAGCCCTTTACTGCAGACTACGAGTGACTTTTAATCTTCATAAAAGTCCTTCTTTCTTTACTAGTGAACATTAAGTACAATATTTCCGAACTCTTCTGCTAAGATATGGTTGATATCAATAAATCTGTTCCGGTAAAAACCTTCATACTTATACATTCCTGATTGCGTACCACCATATCCAAAACACGTCACATAGCTGAAAATCTGCTACACTACTATCTGAGTAGTTTAAGTATTGCCTGATAAGTATATATAATACTAACATAACCCGGTACCGGCGACATATTAATATAGCGTGGTTACAACGTGGAATAACTTACACGCCACTGCATTGTCGTTTCTGATCAATGCTTCAATTTCAAAGTATCACCTTGCAAGTGCAACCTTTTCTGATATTGCCTTACGCTTGATCCTTTCGACTAAACGTTACTATTCAAGTCCACCTAAAGTTACTGGGCTGAAATAGCTAAATTACCGTATTAGCGGTGACTTTCCTTGCTCTAGACTTATTGTGCTAAAAGCATATTCTTCTCATTCTTATCACATAATCCTAAACTGCTTCGATTTCCGTTTCTCTTGTATTTCGAGGTTTGAAATATCCCTCGGCTTAACTCTTAAAATTTCCTCCTAGAACTTATAACAAGTTCGAGTCGTCACTGCTCACTGATATTCCGTGGTTCAAAAATTTGGGCGCTTATTGCCTTTCTGTGGTTAATCTGACAAGGACTTCACAAGCATCCTTGTTCTCTAAGCTTCAGCTTAGAATCGTTCATTAACTCATCCTTAAATCACTTTTCCGCTGCGCAACTCTGATTTAAACAAATCACTTCGGAGGAGAGGTAATACACCATTATAAAATTCTCTGGCTTACTTGCTCTTTTATGACCCGTAGCTATCACAGCAGAATCATCTTACGTTTGTTTATTCTCTTGTGGCTTAATCCACCTGTTTAACTTATTGACTGATCGTCATCGGACTTTGGGTTTCCTTTCGGACTTAAAGAATATAATTGTTTTCGCGAAATTACGCCCAAACCTGTAAATAGCTTTCAGCAACAACTACGAACCCAGCAGTGATTCCATCAAAACAGCGCATACACTGGTTCTTACTTATTCTCCATGTTCCGATTTCTGTGACCATCTCATGGTCAATCCAACATGTATTATCGTTTTAACATTACAAAAACCGACCTCAATGTACACCTAGAGCAGCTTAAATTTCACACTTAAATCACTTGTGGCAACTTCTAAAATGACTTATGGTTTTGGAAGGTTCACATCTTTCATTCACTGGATCCACTGAGGATCTGAGTCCCATTACTAATCGTTCTATATCTATCCATAAGGATTTCATACCCATAATCTTTCCGAGACAGCTACGGTCTCTATGGTTTTCTATACCTCTTAAATTACCTTCGAATCCCTCCAGTTAATTGATCTTGAGCTTCAAAACCTCATCATTATCTTTTGTTTCATTCAACAACTCGTTACTGCATTCACAATTCAAATCTTGATCTTAACATCTGAGTAATTCTGCATATAGTTAAACAGTTCAAAGTCTGTACCTTATTACCGCCCTCGGAACTTATCAACACGAGGTGATCTCTTCAGCTTCTAGTATAACTGTGGAAGGAAACTCATCAGTTGAAAACTTAAAACTCTTTTACGTTAACCACATTCTTACCCTTTTGTATCTAAGACGATCCTCCATATAATAAAGTCTCAATATAATTTCCCGGCTAAAATTCTGATTATCCTTCACACTGATCTACTACAACCATGTGTCCTCTTACACTCGTCTTCTTCATCCAATCAAGGGACTTCACCTGATTATTAAATTTCCTGTTCAGAGAACTCATTACTTACTACTGAGCTTGCGTTTCTCGTATAAAACATCTTGATAGTTCATCATAATAAAATAATCCAATTCACTTCTCTTGGTATAAAACTTTTCATTAGACTTAGCTTATTTCAAATCTCCTTACCAACGGAACATATCCTAAAACACGCTTCGATGTGCAACGGGTATTATCATTACAACTTACTCATCCATTTTGGGTCCTAGATCACATATCATCTTTTCTTCTTAAGGAGTGCTCCACTGTCATTCTCGTGCCACTTCTGAACTACGGTTCCAATTATGATTCCATAATTTTCTTACTGTTCATGTCTCATCCTATGAGACATCTCTTAATGACGCGTCCAACTGTATTAAGGTTCTTCACCTTATCCTTAAATATTTCTGGCATTCCTGAAACTCTACCATAGACAAACTTAGTCACTTTACGGTTCGATGGCCACCATTTGGCGTTGATTACTCCTTCGCCAACTCCGTCAAACAATTCTACCACCTTAGTCTTCGCCCTTCACAAACTTCATTCCTCCTTGGTCACATTCAGCTCTCGGACATTTATCCTAACTGTCATATACTAGACTGAGTTGATCAGGCTCAACTAGATGTGACCTTTAGAATAATATCCGGAACCCAATGATCCCACTACTTTTATTGAATCTTTAATGACCCAAGGCATGGTCTGAATCGACCTGCTCTGATACCAATTGTAACACCCATACTAAATTATCTAGAATATTTAGCATGCGTATTAATCTGATACTGGGTACATTAAATTTTTCAATAATAAAAACAATAATACATACAACTGAATGAGTACAAGTTGGCTCGTTATACAATTATCCAAATATCATAACATACACTTCTATATACATATACAATCTGTCAACCTCCTGAGCGTGTCCTTGACGAGCAACTGCACTCCATCCAGCATCTTCCTGAAGATCTTCATCTGAAAGCCACTTGGCTACCTAAAAACCTGCACCAGAAGGATAGGGATGAGACGTAATGTCTCAGTGAGCTCCTACCCTACCTACTGTTGGCAACCACAGGGAACCTAGGGTCGCCGTGCCTACCTCGGCAATCTTGCTGGATACCTATGATCGCCAAGTCTTAACCTTACCCATAGAGGGCTTCCTGACTGTTCCTGCTAAACTGTGTAGTTATAAACTGGACTACTTCCTGCTAAACTAGTGATCAAGGAACTACCTAGGATCACTGTCTGAATCTGATGCTGAATAGTCATAAGATCTAGACTATATCCGGATAACTGGGTGATCGAGGGGAAACCTAGGATCACCGCCTGATAACTGATACCTGTCTGATAACTATTCTCTGTCTGATAACATAATAAAATATTAACTGATACATGTCTTTATGTTAGCTGTTAGCGTTGAACAAGCAATATTATCTGGGTTCATTTTACGGAATGCCCCCGGGTGGAGTAACCCCGAAGCACATTCCCCTGATAACCGGTGAAAATTCCTATCATATCAGGCTAACACCGGACTCCTCTTGTCGTCGTGCGGTCATCCTTGCGGAATAACACGTCCCACTGGCGTGAACCTCCTGTGTCCCACTGGCGTGAACAACAGAAGACACGACTTAATAATAATCTTAGCTTACGCGTATACCCCCCGTGTCCCACTGGCGTGAACGACGGAAGACGCGAATTAATATTCTTTAAACTTATGCGTGAACCTTTCAAGTTCCACTGGCGTGAACAATGAAAGTCACGACTTAAAGGTAATAATCTTATTCTTTACTTTGCGTGGACCATTCGTGTCCCACTGGCGTGAACGGCGAAGACCACGACTTAATATCTGATTAATTCTTGTTCTTATTCTTCTTATACATATAACTTATGTCTATTGTATATCTGATGCATTCTTGAATGCTTAGCCTATTAAAGGTTCTTAACTATGACTATAGTTCCATTCTTGTGCTTAGTACATGATGAATTTCATTCTAAATCTCTTTAACCTATAAAGGTTCTAAACTTAGCTAATGCTTCATTCTTAAACTTGCACAAACCAAAAGGTGTGTATGAAAATGTTTAATGAGGAATAAACCTATTACTAACTCCTTTGCTTCTCTATATGTCTTAGGGAATCAAGTATTCATCTCCCCATACTATACCTATTCCTCTTCCTACCCTTAACTTATACATAACCTCAATGGCATAAAATCTGGTGGCTTTAAAATCGGGGGCCGATTTCTTAAAATCGGGGGCCGATTTTTGTCGTATCAACCTGGATGGTTGGACAGCAAAATCGGTGGCCGATCCCCTGATTTCGGTGGCCGATTTTGGCTTCTGCAGAGTTCAATTTCCTGCCTTCTTGGCTAACCCAATCCCATCCAATCATCATAACAGCTTATGGAATACATTTCTAAAGCATAATTGGTAGATAATAACATGATTAATCAAGAATTACAAGAAAAGGAACTAGGGTACTAGAATTACAATCTTGCTCAAGAATGCTATAAGCATCAAAACTTATCCAAGTGGGTTCTAATAACCCTAGGGAGCTCACCTTGATTTAGCTAGCTTTCTTCCTTGCCAAGCCCTCCTTCAAATCCTAGCTTGATCTTTCCCAAAACCCTAGCTTGATTCTTGATATATCCTTGCTTTTCCTTGCTCCAAACTTTCCAAAATTGGGAGCTAGCATAAGGCTTGAGAATTATAGATGAAGATTGATGAATTTGGAGGATTAGGGTGAGGGATGTTGCTGGCCGAATTTCATGAGAGAGGGAGGAGAAGGTTCTAGCATGGTAGAGAGAAAAATGAAGAAGATAAAAATGAGGGAAAAATATCTTGGTTCCCTTGTTTAAATAAATCCTCCATTCTCACAATATTACAATAATGCCATTGCTTCATATTTGCAAAATTGCCATGGCTTTCATAATAAGTCTCTAGCACTAATAACTGATACTCATAAGCGGGATATCACACTTACCATATAAATAAACCCATTAACTGACAATTTACCAAATTGTCCTTTGCTCAAACATTTCTGATACATCGTCTCAATATTAATAATTATTCGAATCTTAGGCGGGACATTACAACAACGTTGATAAGGTTCATAGCGACGTGATTCTTAGCGGCGTCGATGATGAGGCAAATGCCCGGAGTCAGTGATAGCGGCATCAAACAAGGCGGTTACCTCGTCGGCATGGACTGAAGTGTGGCCCAGGTCAGTTTTATCGGGGCCCACGCTGGGCGCTAACTGTTCCTGCTAAGAAAACAATGGTACCAACCCCTCGAGCAATTGATGAACTCAAGAGCTTGGTTCTAGGTTTTTTCTGTAGAATGAATGTCCTTCTTGTGTGAACGTTCTGAGCTCCTTTTATACTTCCTTTGACCTAAGGGAAGCAGGAGTGACCTTTCCGGGGTTCCCAAGCCACCTGGTGCTGTGACTTGGTCCACCCCCGGGGATCTCGGCCTAAAACGGGAACGTGGGGAAGACTTAGTAGACGGGTCGTAACGAGCCGTTGAGTTCGGGTTTCATCGTGGGGAGCCCGCTCCGAATGCGTTATTGAGGCCCTCCTTCTTTCCGTGTTGTTCCAGCGGGACCCTGACTTCGCCCACGTGGCAAACACCTGGGGAGTGGGCTCCAGCTTATTAGGGGAGGCTGCCATGTGTCCTTTGAGGAATAGGATGACGGTACACTCTTAGAGAAACAAAACGAAATTAATCACATCAACACTATCAGATTCGGATTGAGTTCTTCTACATCTGGTTTGTTCTTCTGCATCCAGATTCAATTTATTCACATCAAAACGAAATCAAAATGGAAATGATGAGAGAAGGAGAGTGAGTTTTGTTGTGTTGTATGTGGGTTTTGTGATTTAGTTGTTCTGCATCTGGGTTTTGTATTAATTGTGTATTGTTGGTGGTTTTAATGGGGAAGAAATGAATCTGAGTTTCAAATTTGTGATGATTAATGTAATGGAGGAAGAAATGAACTAGGAAGAAATGAATATGTGAAATGTTGCATTTTATTTCTAGGTTTTTTTTGTTAATAATGGGATCCAATTAATTTGAGATTTTAGTGAATTGTGAAGAATTCAATCAATTCTTATTTTTTCTGGGCTTGTTTGTTCAAAAAATTTTGGGTTTATATGAACTTGATATTTAAGATGATGAAGATCAAGAGGAAGAAGAGGGGAGGAGAAGAAGAAAAGGAAAAAAAATCAGATGTTGGTGGTTCACTATTATATACAATGAACATGCAATCGAATGGTTTAAATCATATCAAAAATATTAGACATCAAAAAACTAACGGAGATGACTAAAATAGGTAACGACAGAAGACATAAGGGACCAATTTAAGACGTTTTTTAGTTAGGGGACCATTCTAAAAAAAAGAATTAAGTTAAGGGACCGGATGATCAATTAAGTCAACCTAATTTTAATGGTCGAACATATAAATATCTATAACTATAACATACATAATTTATCTAAAATTGTTATCCTCGCCGTTTTAGTTTACGAAAATGTTTACAATTTTTCGGTGTTAGGTTATATTTAAATCTATTAAAAATATTATTTATAAGAAATTCTGTTGGAGAATTTTATAGTAAATTTCTGTAAAAAAAAAAAAAAAATTGTTATTTTTTGTATATGGGACGGTCTGTTTAACCCGCGTCCTATATAAGGTCGGACTCAAGTAGTTTTTAGAGTCTATATTTTAATAGGGCTTTTAGGCCCGACCCCGATAAAACTTGAAGCCCGTTAGGGTTGGCTCTAAACGGACTGAGTAACCTGTTTTAACAGATCTAAATATCGAAAGAAAATTGCTCTTCCCCCAACCAATATTGCTTCCTCCCAATGAAAAAGACGAAACTACCCCTGCGCGACTTAAGTCACGCTCGGTAGCATTTGTGTGACTTAAGTCACACTGCCTTCAGCGTGAGTTAACTCACGCTAGGTACATACCAGCGTGACTTAACTCACGCTGCGTTCTGTTATAGAATGCACATCCATAACACAGAAAGCCATTGTGTTTCAAAACAAAGAATACGAATTTGAGAGCTCCAAGTGCGATTTCAACCATTCTTGTGTCAATCAACATCAACTTCAACCCCAAATCAAGTAAGTGTTTATTATCCTATTGCATTGGCTTTTTATGGTTTAAATTTGGTTTTTTTTGGAGGAATTTCACAATTTTAGGTTTATAGAAATTTGGTTTGCATGTTAGTTTTTAGGATTGTTAATGATGAATTAAGTTAAGTGTTGTAGTTTAGATGTTGTTTAGAGTAATTTTGACTCCAATGTGGTAGTTTAGGGTTTAGAAATTGTTAGATTTTATGTTAATTGAATGTTGCACTCTAGGTGTTTGATAAAATGTCTCAACAAAAATTTGTTTGATTTTTGCATTGTTAATGATGAAATTAGATAGAAATTGAATTGTTAATGTTGATTATATTGAGTTTGAGTGAAATGTGGTAGTTTAGGGTTTAGTTAGAAATTGGATTGTTAATGTTGATTGTTATTTTTGCATTGATTTTTATTTTTAAAAATGTTGTGTAGATATGTCTCAGAGACCGGACATGCTTAGAGGTGACAGGGAGAGCATGACTAGTAGTGCACATGCCCTCCTGCTACTCGACGGAGACAAGGCAGTAGGAGACTAGAGGAGGTGGGGTCGTCGTCTCAGGCGGGTGCGTCCCAGATAGTGGACCCGACTCAGTATCAGCAGCAGCCTCAGTACGAGGAGGTGGCTCACCAGCAGGAGGGTGAGGCCCAACATCAGGCTGAGGAGGAGGCAGGACCGGAGGAGGGTCAGGCTGAGGAGGAGGCCGAACCGGAGGGTTTTCCCAAGGGCCCTACTGACTTGTCACTCCTACCGGGTTTCGGTAGACATGTGGCATGTCAGCTTTGGAGCGATGCTCAAGTAAGTATAATTGTTTAATTTTATTTAACTACGCATCAATTACAATTTATTTTATTTAGTGGCATGTCAGCTTTACGATTTATTTTTTATGTTAAAATATGTTAATGACGCGAGTACAATTAAATTAACACGCATAATTTAATGAACACACTTAATTTAATTGGTGCACATAATTAAATTAATGCGCTTAATTTAATTGTCACGTGTAATTTAATTGGCGTGCGTAATTTAATTGGCGCGCGTTTTTTTTACGATTAAATTGATTATGTCTTTTTTAGTTATTGAAATGTTTATATTTTTAACGGTTTATTGTTCGTTTAATTTTTTGTATTTCAGTTGCAGATGACGCGTAAATGCAATGCTGTTTCGCAAGGGAAGAAAGTTAGGAAGATCCCACTCCCGACTCACGATCAGGCCTGGTTCTGGACCCGGGTAAATGCATCTGGACATTGTCCCTCTCCTTCTCACTGGATACGAGAACATCAGTCATGCCCTTATCACCGCCTTCTCAGAGAGATGGCATGAGGAGACCAGCAGCTTCCATCTGCCTGTTGGGAACATGACCGTCACACTCGATGATGTAGCATGTCTTCTACACATCCCCATACATGGGAGGCTCCTGGAGTTGAGACCTGCTGATGTAGGATACGATAGAGGTGTCGAGCTGCTGGATGTCGGTTTGGGTATGACACATGCAGATGCTGACGATGAGACAAAGGCACAATGAGGTGCTTATATCAATATCACTAACTTGAGGATGCATTACGACACACTCTTGCATAGGCGCAAGGAGTTGGAGCATCCTCCTGCTGATGATGAGGAGGCTGAGGAGCAGGTGACGGTGAGGGCGCAGTGCACCAGGGCGTTTCTAGGTGTACTTGGTTGGCATCACCATTTTTGCCAACAGAAGTAGCATAAGCGTTCATCTGTTATGGATGGAGATGTTCATGAATTTGGACACGTTAGGCCAGTGGTCCTGGGGCGGAATGACACATGCTTACCTCTACCACGAGCTTTCTCATGTTACGGTCCTGAAGATGAAAGTCATTGGCGGTTACTCGACTCTACTTATGGTAGCATTTCTTTTCTTTTTACTATAACATTTTTTAAATGACTTACGATATTATTGTGTATGTTTATGGGTTTGTGATGATGAAATATTGTTTGTAGGGATGCATTTTGGCGCATTTTAAGAACAAGTATACGAGGAATCCGAGTCCGGGGTATCAGGTTGGCGCTCCGCTTACAGCTAGTTGGAGACCGCGCCCAGGGGTCATGCTGATCCTGCACATTATCGTGGCCTCATTGATCTGATGGTCAATGCTGATGTCACCTAGATGTCGTACGAGGACCGGCAGTCAGATTATGCACCTTCACTTGCCAGAGCGGGTTCTCCGGCAGTACGGTCACGTGCTGACGGTCCCCAGATCTCCTACTGATCATCAGGCTTTTCAGGCTGCGGTGGTTGTTGTGGCCTTTCAGGACTTTCTGCTCCATGTACTTCCACAGGCACTTCGGGGTCAACGGACATCAGAGGCTCGACGGTGGAGGTGTTAGGAGGGGTACATTAGATGGTTCTACATGGTATCTCATCCCATCATGATCGACCCTGCTGTTGTTGCAGAGGACGCCCCTCCTGTCCCTCCTTACGAGGAGGCTATTGTTGAGCAGCAGTATTGTAGACAGGTCCCCGACCCACTGCAGGTTATTGCGAACATCAGAGACAGAGTGGATAGTGTCATGGGTCGCCCTGATGTGTTTGGGAATCTAATTGTCTTCACTATTATGCAGGGCATCGAGTCTGAGTATCGTATGATGTAGGAGCAAGGGGGTTCCCCGGATGAGGACTAGGAGCCATAGTCCAGAGGAGTAGGGTGTTGTGACGTTTGTATATTTGTATATTTTTAGTTATATTTTTATGACATTCCTGTATTATATTTACACTCGCGCCTTTGTGCATTATTATGACATTTTGGCACATTTCTGGTTTAATTTTTGCGTATTTTAACTTTGAATGAATGAATGAATGAATGATTGAATTATTGATTGAATGGATGAAAATGGAATAATGAATGGATGAATAGAGGAATGAAAATACACAAGTACGCGTAATAAATTCCTAAATTAATAGAATACGACAAATTTATTTAGTTATAATTTCATCCCTGTTCAAATAAACGAAGCGTTACGTTACATTACATTACATTAAATCCCTAAGGATGTTGTATCATCATGATGTTGGATTTATAATACTACCTAAACATCTTCATCCGGCCGAATCAAACTCTTGAGAATATCTTCAGGCGACCTCAGGCAATGTAGCATCCATCTCGATGGGGATCATGCCGTGCTGGGCAAATATTGAGAACATGCTCCTCACGTCGTCGTCGTTCGTTAACTCCGGCCGAGTAAACGACAGATTCCCCTATGAGTCGAACGATGGACTGTGGTACCAAACGTATTCCACCCTCCTTATGTCTCTGCTGGTTGAGTCGTTGGTTGATTTAACGTGACATCGTCCCAAACCTCGAAAAAACAAGGGTTTCCCACCGTTGAAGGAGACTTGAAATGAATTAGTTTTTGTGGTTGCAGCGTCTGGTTTACCTTAGCAAAAATTTGGATTAGATCCGACTCGTGTGTAAATTGTCGGACACGACAAGGAGCGGCCCATTAACCTAACCAAACCAAGGAAGTTTCGTTTTTTGACATCATCGTACGTACTCTTCTACCACTTCACCCGTACTTTGCTAACAACAAGAATCATTCACATTCACCTTCTTTTCCCATCAATTTCTTCTTCTTTCTTCAACAACAACAATGGAGTCGAATGAGACCCCACAAAGGAACAACACCCTTGTTGTAAGGAAACCATGTTTTGGTCTCCCAACCGGTTGTCCTCAATGTTTGTCTGCTTACATCTTCCTCAAACTCTCTCAACTTCCCTTCCACTTGGATTATCATCTTAACTACCCTGATTCTGGTAATACCCTAATCTTCATCTCTTTTATGTACGCTAGAAACAAAACATTAATTCATTATATATTTTTCATTTTTAACAATAGCCCTTTTAATTTTTTAGTGTTTTGATTCCAAAGTTTTGTCCATTTAATCATTTGATTGTGTTTGAGCATTTTGGGTCATCTTACATTCTTGCCCATTTGATGAAATTTTGTTCTTTTTTATGTTTTGGTTCTTTTTGTGCTAGGGGGTATTTATTTGAGTTGATTTTAGGTTTAATATGATGTTGCTTTCAGGTCTATGTAAAATTTGATTTTGAATGAATTAGTTTTGGAAAATTGATTCCGGCAGAAATTGAGTTGAAGAGTAAAGAGATTTATGTTTGGATACATTCGTGTAAACTGTAAAGTGAGTTGACCAATAAATTTGAGTGTAAAAATCATTTCTAGAATTTGAAGTTACAATTTCTAGCTTTTAAGTAGAATCAATTATGGAGGCTAAACCAATTCTACTATAGAGAAACCAAACATGTCAAAATCAATTCTACACCTCTAGAATCAATTTTGGCTCCTCCAAAAGTGGAACCATATATTCACTTAGTCCGTAAAATTTGTTCATGTTGGAGTTAGTTCTTGTGCTATGTGTGTAATATATATTTTAGTCATTGTGTAGTCAGTAGTATTGTAGGGACCAAAATCAAATGATCTAGATATCACACAGATCAAATCTGACCCAACAGAATATTTTAGGGACGAAAAGTAAAAAGTGGTATATTTGTTGGGAATTGGGATAAAAGCATACTTAAACATTGATTTTATATTTTTAATGATTGTAATTTTGTTTTTTGATTGGTTGTGGTTTATGGTGCATAGATCAAATTCCTTACTTTGAGGCTGGTGATTCTGTGACATATAATAATGAGAAGGAAGGGATCATCGAGTGCTTGAAAAGGGATGTAGGTGATTTAGATGTTGGTGTATCTTCACTCCCTGAATGGATACCAACCAAGGTGATGCTCACAACTTGGCTTGCTGATGCACTTGAGTATGAACTTTGGGTGGGAAGTGACCCTTCATCTGCTTACAGCATCTATTATTCTGATCTTTCATGGCCTATAGGAAAGGTCTTGTTTTGGAAGAAAGCTCGCTGGGTGAAGCAGAAACATGAGATAAGTAACGACAATGCTGACGTAAAAGAAGAAGAGGTTTGTTTCTCTTGATACTTGCTTTGATAACATTTAGGACTATGGAAAGTTCTCCTTTTAATTTATTAACTTCACTTACTATCTATGTAGCACCGACATTTACGTCTCTGGTGTTCGGCATGTGTTGGCATCCGATACTGTCACGACACTAATGCATGTAGTTTCATTCAATCACTAGTCACTACTATTTTTCAAATCATTACCGGTGACTGTCAATGTCAGTGTCATATCTAGTGTTGATTTCAATGCTTCATTGGATGCTATGTATGATTTTATTTTATCCTTTAACTTCTTACATTTTGGTCACTAATTTCATTTATGTTTTTTTGGATGATTGTTTCAATGCTGTATGTGTTTTCTATCTGGTTTACTTTTGGTATTCATACGTATTTGCTGTTGATCAACAGATTTATCAAAAAGCAAACTCTGCATATGATGCTTTGTCAACTTTGTTAGGGGAAGAAAACTACTTACTTGAAAACAGGTGAACCCGTTAGTTTATTATAAATCAGTTTGTCACTTTATCTTATGTTAGAAACATTTTGGTTAGTTTTTCATTATTAGAGCAAAGTTTGACTTCGGCCTCCTCGTCATTCCATGCGTATGTGCTGTTTATGCAGGCCATCAAGCTTGGATGCAATTTTTCTCGCACATGCATTAGTAGTTCTTCAAGCTTTTCCTGTGAGTTAAGTTACACTTATGCCGTAGTTATGATATTTGCTGATCGATAAAGTTATTTCTAGCGACTAATGGCCAGTAGGCCACTTGGGTTATAGCAGTTGCTGATCGATAAAAACTGGACAAAGAATCTGTGTGTTGTGGTACAAGAGTCGAAAAGAAACATGCTTTCTTGCTAAAACTCATTTTGCAACAATGATTGTGATGCTGAAAAGATTCAACTGGCTTAAACATGCTTTGCAAAATATGTTCATCAACGATTAATGGAATTCTAATAGGGAAAACAGTGTTATGTAGTTTATTTGTCCAACCTAACACTAACTCTAGCACATCAAGAAATAACACATTATAACTTCCAACTTGGTTAATCAAGAATGAAGAAACAACTCTGCTCATTCTAATGAAGATTCATCAAGTCGATCATTTGATGATGTGCATCTCCATTAATACATCCTTAAACATTATTTTTCTTTATTAAACCTTCATTATCTTGATGGGAACTTTCCTAAGCCACTTTTCACTATAATACCTATACATCAAAATAAGTATAATTAAACTGTGAAATAAGATAATTTTTTATCCAAAGATAGAAAACTAATATGAAAAAATCACCTTGGATTAAATGAATGGACCAAACAATGAAGTGGAGTACAACTCTTGCTCCGTCCAAGAGTATATTATGAACAACATCATAGAAATTGAATATCTCATTTGCTTCCTTTTACTAATTATGCCCATATATGGTTGCCCTTACTGTGAATCCCACATCTCATAAACCAAATGAAGAGCAGAAGCACTCATGTTACATATTCCAAGCATGTTAATATATGGGATCTGTGAGAGTAAGAATGTAATCTATTTTATCCCACCATAGATCATAAAAATTTCTTTTTCACACGCGCAACGCTCCTAATATCATCTTGTCTGTAAGCATTCCATTGATTACTAATGACCATATTCTGCAAAGCTATTTCAGCAACTCGAGTTTTTTATTCATCATCATTGATTCAAAATGAGTTTCGGCAATATCAAACTTGTTAAGAGTTAAAAATTCATTGAAAATAGCCAATCTCACATAGTGAGTCATTATGAAAGTCTTGATAAAAAAATGTATTATCAGACATCAGTGGAAATGTATTAGTATGCAAGTGGAACCTTAGGTAGGTTTCAATCTATTTTTAGCCTCTTCACATATTCTTTCTTGTCGACTTTTGGCCAAGCAGTGACTCCAACACTAGGAATTCGAAGTAGATACTTGGTCACTTTGTACGATAGAACCTAGGTACTTAAATCAAGAAACTTCCTGTATGATGTGATTCTCAAGTTTTACACATGAAACATTGCTATACTCCTTACTCTTTAACAGAAAACTCTTAATTTCAAAGTTTCTCTCCTTAACTATAGTTTAAACTTTGGTTATTCTCTAACTCTTGAGAAACTTTTTCTTGAATGTGCCTAGTAGGTATGACTATAGCCGTCAAACTCTCGAGTTAATTCCTGTACTTGCAGTGAGTACAATATCTAAAACTAGGGTTTAGAACTGTTTAGGTCATGCCTTGAGAATGCTTTCAAGGGGGCTATTTATAGCCTTTCTTGGGCTTGGTTTTCCGTGACTTAGGCCCCAAATAACTTGGGCCCTAAGTCATGTTTAGAGTGTTCCAGATGCTTCTAGAAGCTCTTAGAAGCGGCAACTTTTGAGGGGTTTGCCCAGGGCTCTTTCGGCCTTTCTTGAGGGCGTTGTGCCCTTAGTTACGTATTGGCAGTCCACAACCCCCCAAGCACGAGTCTTGGGACAAGGCGAAGTGATTAATAGTGAGATTGATAGTCCAATTCCCAACATTGTACGAGTTTGCGACCTAAGGTATCAAAATTGAGTTAACTCATACGAATCTGTTTTGTTGTAAACCCGGGTAGACTTGCGTAGATTCATATAAACTCACATAGAATCGTGAGTTTGAGGATGATTGAACGAATCCACAATATAATGAGTATCTTCCCCTAGACGCACCTGAATTGATATTGGTTCGATGTTTTAAATAAAGAACTCATTGCATCAAGTTACGAATGAATTATAAGGTTTGTAGTGCACAAAACACTAACCTCGCAATTGTAGCACTGAATTCCTCAAATTCCTCTTTCATCTCAATATAAAGCCTTCTGCAAAGGAAGTAAGAATGTTTTATCGAGTCTTGACCCTGTTGCCTCCAGTATAAAAGAAGCCACAGTAGAAAACATGAACAAACCCACCTATTGTTGCAAGTTTGCAATAGACCCAACATGCCAACAAGGTCAATGAGCCCAACTCTGATGAGTTGAAAGTTGCCAACTTTAACGAGGGAAACCCAATCTCATCCTCCTTATCTTTGTTAGTGACTTTGAGCCTTGTGTTTCGTCAAATTGTTCATGGATTTTGAACGTGTTATGCTGCTATTTTTGTTTGATGTGTTGTAAACCTATACTGCAGAATGTGACTTTTTCCTCAATTTTGAATTATGATGCTATGTTTGTTTATTCATTTAACTCATACGGATACGGTGTGAATTATTATTTTGAAGAACTATTTTAACTTAGGTTCCTGCATTTATGTACCACCAGGAATCATCAATTTTGCGGACCAATTTTTTGAAACATGCTAATTTGGTGAAGTATGTGCAACAACGTAAGGGAGAACTTATAGAAGCTGCTGGTACGTCTCCGTCTAATGTTCCATATGTTGGTGCTGATGCATCATCATCATCATCAACTTTTGGAGGTGGTTCAACTTCAAGTAAGATATTTTTAAAATCTTCCGAATCCCTACTTCTGGATTTCATTTTATATGCAAGAATATTTAAGTCAATGTGTTTAAAATATTTTAAACCTATCTTCTCTTCCCTCCAAATCCCTCAAATATTGATGGGGAGCCAAAGTTGATGGAGGAAGGATTTTGTTCCCCTTCATTTCTCTCCCATTCTTTCCAAATTATTGAACCAACCAATAAAGATTCATAAAAATCCCTTCCCCCCATTTCCCTCCAGTTACACACTGTTAAAGAATCATGTCATCTTAGATTATTTTTTTAGGACTAGTTTCAAAATATCGTAGTTATTATTATGTCTTGTTTTCTTATGTGATTAGGATTTGGAGTCTTGTATATAATCAAGGGTCGGTGTTTATTAATTTCGGCTCACCATGAGTTGGCAAAAAAGTGAGCCAACCCAACCCAATTGATTTTTTTGGGCTAAGAAAACACTATAAAAGATTTGTGGGCAAAAAGTTATAGTTGTTTTATGTTAGCCTGCTCATTATGATGTAGTGTATGTAACTTTATATAATGACACAATTTGTGATAGTACATTGTAGTGCTGAATAGTCACTGTCATTGACTTTCGACGCATAGGGGGTAATCTGTTTCGTTAAGGGGGTGTTTGTTTCAACTTCAAGTTTAAGAATGACATTCCTGGGAATACATGGCTAGGGAATGACTATACCCATGTTTGTTGCAAGGTTGGGAAAAAATTATTCCCGGGTATAAAGGTCCCCGGGAATGAAGTAACTTCCTATAACTTCCCTTATTCCCATGGATTTATTCCCACGTGAGAAGGTAGGAATGTGCATTATCATGGAATTCTATATAGATTTTTTTTTTAAAAATAAAATAAAATTGTAACTTCCAATTTTCCTAGGAATGTCATGTTATGCGCCAAACACTTTTTAAAAAAATTACCCAGGAATCAAATTTTCATATCTACATTCCCGGGTAAGTTATTCTTGGGAATAAGTAAGTTGCTCTAGGAAGCTTAATTAAGCACTTATTCGTAAGTCATTGCGATAATAAGTTGAAACCAGTTTATGAATGTGTGATAAGTTATTTTTAGCAATCTAGTCAAATACTAATATAAGTTTTTATATTTGATTAATGCCTTTCTTCAATGATTTGGTCGTTTTCAACTAGTGAACTTTCTTTCTGTGTTGTTAAATAGCTGCTATAGTGGCGCTATAGCACTACAGCATAGGAGAGTTTAAACAAATTGTTTTTTTTTTGTTTTCACGATACGTTATTTAGTACAAAATATTGTCAAGTAATGGCTATAGTGGCGCTATATTGCTATTGCATAGCGAAATTTGAACAAACCAATTGTTTCTGCGATCTGCATTGACAACACTGCATTCGTTAGTATTTTGTAAGGATATACTAATTATATGATAAATGTTATATTTCCTATTTTTTGTTGAAACTTTAAATTACCATTTCAAGATCTTACATTCTGATATTCTTAATTTGTAATTTTTTCTATAAGGTTCAAAGTTCAAGAGAAAGCCCAAAAAGGAGCAGCAAACAAAGGAGGATAAGAAATATAAAAGAAGAGCGAAATATTTTGTGGTAGCACAGCTAGTTGCAGTTGTTCTTTTTCTCAGTATCATGTCTGGAATTAGTGATGACGGTGAAGTCGAGTTAGATGATGGCGATCTAGACTTTGGTTATGATGGATGAAAATGCAAGCCTAGGCTGACCTTATTTTTGATGATCTACATCCTTTTCTGTTGTATCATGAAAATTTCCATTCATATCAAATTTTGCTATAATAGGATCCATTTTTTTTAATATTGAGTTGATTTCAGGAGATTGATCATCAGTGACATTGCCTCAAGTAGTTGACATGCTTTTTCACCTGAGAGGATATGAATCTGTTGGCTCTGTACATGTAAATTTTTTGGAGTGATTTTTTGTTATCATGTATGAGCCCTTTTATAATAGAGATAAGTATGCTAAGAATAATTATGCTGTTTCAACCCATCTCTATATTGCTTTTGTTTCATGTGCTATGATTAAACTCGTGTATTAATATATGATGACCATGATATTATTGAAAATCAAATGTTGCACCGTGCCATAAATAGAGGCTAGTATTTGAAGTTGCTGGAAATCACAGCAAATACGCATCGGAAAGCGTGCAAACTTGTGCTTATGTGTTGTATATGAGAAACCAAACAGACACTAATACTAGTCTTAAAATTTTAGTTTTGCCCATCTAGTTTCCTATAATCATATTGTTAGATCATATCTTATCAAATGTAAAACTCTTAGCATATCATAATTTCAAATTGATGGGAAAATTTACATACTACTATATATATGTTTAAGAGAATAGCGCTCAGCAGTGATTAGACGGTTGCGTTGATCTCAATGTGATTTATGGATCAATGTTTGATTATAATCAGAGGGCGGTGATTTGATTATAGAAATCCTTGTGTGTTGCTGGAATGCATTAGTACTTAGTCTTTTGTATATAAGATTCACTTGAAATCCAGTCTAGGAACTTGAATTAAATTATACTCCCTCAGATCTTGAATATATGCAGTAAAAAATCAAACAAAATAGATATATCTGGTTCAACTTTTTAATCAGATACATCAATTTGTTTTTTTTTTCTTCTTATATTTGAGACCAGAGTAATATTATAAAAATGAAACGTTGCATCAAATAATACATATACTACATTATACTTAGTTAAAATAATAATTAGTAAATGATTATTTTGGGTTTCAGTAATTTAGTTTGGTGAGAGTATTGAGTGGAAAGATATTACAATTCACCAACACACATAGGAAAAAGCTTTTGCAGGCAATAGTTGAAAAATTACTAATTTCCTAATGATTGACGAGTCTCTAGATAGAATCTAATCATTATTTTTTTAATTTTTTCTAAACATTTATTTATTTATAAATATTTTTCCATTTACTGCAACCAAAGAGGTTTTAAGAGATGCATGAATTACAACTCCTTTGAAATAACTCATTTGAGTTTATATATTGACAAAAATATTTGTAAAACTACTTGAGAGAACTAGAGAAACAATTTATGGAATGTCCATAAGTTGTTTTCGGCTTATTTCCGAAAGCTCTATAATATAGCTTATGAAAACAACTTCTAGATTAATAAACAATTTAACTTTATTTTATCTTTGGTTATAGAAATAGCTTATGCTTAAACACTTATCCAAATATACCAAAAAGTAAGAAAATTGATTTGAACAATAAAGGGTGTGCAATGGCCCTTGCTATCTACCTTTGTATTGATTAGCTAAATGCATAATTACATTGATAAAAACACATAGCTAAACAAGTCTAATAAACTAATTAACTAATAAGCACACAAAATGTGAGACAACTATGTTCTAGTCTCACTAGAGCTATGCTGACCCTTCACACTGTCACATTGCTTCACAACTTCACAATATGCCTCAGCAGATTCAAAAGCAAACTCTGCTAATGAGCTTATTGCAACAGACATTCCAGCACAAAGCACTTTAATAGCAACTTCAGCAAGTTTTTCAGGCGCCATCGCATCTTCTTCCACATGACCAACTTCCACCATTTCCATACTCCCATCAGTTTGTTTTGATCCATATGAGTTTGTTCTTGAATCTTGTCTCAGTTGATGCGCATAGAGGGATCCCATCCCAGCTGCAAAAAAGTCCATGCCGTCAAGCACTGCCTTTTCGCGTACACTGTCAAGACGCCTTGACCATTGAACAATAAGTCCAAATAACGGGTGACTGCTGCTCGACCTATGAGGAGAGCATGGTGACTTTGATATGTCATCGGGTTCGGATCTCACACACCGAAGAAGCCATCCGGCCAGTGCTTGAATGTAGGACCTTTGAGAAGTGATCCATGACTCGAAGGTGATTCGCCAGTTCCTTAACTCGATTTCAAGATTTGAGGCTGACCGGGCTAGCCTGTTTGGATCAGCCATTGAAATGGAACTCTGTCTTTTTGAATGTAATTTGGAAGGTGTGCCAGCTAGAAGAATCTTAGCTTCATCTAAGGTTCTCTTCTGTGTTTGATGACATTCTGCCATCACTTTCCACATCTTTTCAAGCCTGTCATTTGTATATAGTTGAAGAATCAGCAATCACAATATTTTATGATTATTATAAATTGTTCTATTTTTCTTTTATAAGACAATTACTTTGTCTCAACCAGGGGCCTTACAGAAGTATACTCCATATATTCCTTTTTAACTGTCGCTTTTGTAGAAAAATTGTGTACCTATTTATTTTTTCTTTTTCAAAGTTCAATGGAACATTAACTATTGTTTTGTCAACAATACCTTTAACAAATTATTGTAGAGAGAATGGAATGTGATAATAAATAGTTAATGATATTATAGGGGAAAAATAAAATAATTCCATAAAAAATAACAAAATTTATTGGTTTTCTTAGTATGTGTAAATAATCTTAAAACGACAATTAAAAAGGCATGGAGAGAGAGTAAGTTTGCAGTTTGAAAAATACTTCAAATTTTGACAGAAAAGGTTCAGCTCCTGTGAATAACAATGACATATATTGATGAGTTTTATACATACCCTTGTACCAATTCAAGAAGTTGAGGATATAACTCTTCGTCCCTTAGAGTTTCAATTCTCCGGGAAATAGCTTCAACCGAGTGTATTGAAACTGTTATCTGAGTATCAAGATCTCTAATGGCTGCTCTTGTTTTATCTGCAGAAGGGTCCTCTCCTTTTACTTCATAGTTACTTAGTTGCTTGCATTTTTTCTCGTATGCAATTCGGACTCGTTCTCCAGACTGTTAAAGATGAAAGTGACCATAGTAAATAAGCATATTGACCTTCAACAACAATAAATAATGTAAAAATTTAAAGAAGTGGAAGACCGAGGTTAATCACTTGTTATATCTCCTAATTCTTTTGAAAAGCATCTAATAGAAAAGGTTTATACTCATTAGTTGGAGCGACTATTTCACTTCATTTTGAAGATGAATTTGCTTATGATTTCTAGTAAGACCATATAGAGTGCATTTGCAATTGATGAATCCAAAAGGTTACATAATTTTGAACCGATAACAAGTGAAAACATTTAGGGCTAGTTTTCTTCGGCTATTTTCAGGTAGCAACTATATCTGTATCTATGAAGCACTACTACACACATACACCAGACACAACTCTGACACATTATCCCAGTACTAAATTGAGGAAATGAAGCCTCTGTTTGTTCCTGCGGCAAACAAGCCACAAACGTGCGTTTCAGCTGATGCTATGAATTTTATCTTCTTAAAAATCACATTTATTTTGTCTGGGACACGAGAAACATACAACAAACGCTGGTCCAAACACACTAGAAAGTGATTGAATGTATCCACATGTGAATGTGTTTGACATCAACACACGTCGGACACCAGACACATCTTCAATATGAAGTACTACCACATGTCAAAAGGGATTGAATGTATCCATATGTGAATGTGTTTGACACCAACATATCGGTCACCGACACGCCTTCAATATGAAATGTCTATACTACATAAATCTGTATCTAAGATTGTAACAGAGAGAAGTATAGTGAAATTCTTTTTTAGGAAGCTTTAACTTCCTCATAGATAGAAAGTTCGCTAGTTCATTAATGTACCTTCACTTCCTCATAGAGCTTCTTCTCCCATGCATTTAACTTGTCCAATGTAGATTGGTGACTACCAGAAAGCCTACAATGTTCCTCTGAGATATCCTTAGTTCCCTCATTACTTTCCATCCTAGTGCTTGAAGAATTCACTAAAAATCTTGACGAAGAAGACCGCGAAGAAGCTGTCCGGAACAAAGCGACCGGATTCAATAATTTTGATGCTGCAAATGACAATATTTCAAATTCATATTCATGAAAATTTGAAAGCTTAAGAAAGAAAATTTCTAGATACAGGACAATCATATTATATTAGCAACCATAAATAAGAATTTTTAGAGTGGAGTTTGTTGTCAAATGAACATGAAAATAAATTTGCAACATATGAAAATAATAAATTGCATGCTTCCATCAAACCTGAATGTTCATGAGATGTTAATAAATACTGAGCTTTCTTGGACTCTAACAAAACTGAGACATCATTAGCTGCATTGCACACAGTTTTGAATTGAGCTTCAAGATCATTGATCACTTCCGCCATGCTTGTTGGCCTTCGGTTTACGTATACGGTAAAACCTGCCATTTCTTCCTTATCTTCTTGTTTACCAATTGCCATTTCTCTATGGCTGGACTCCATATGACCTGCAGCTTGATTTTTTGATACTTCAAAACTTGGATTGTCACGAGCTTGTTGTGAATCTTTTGCATCGTTCTCGGTTTCAGTTTCATCATCTGATCCCTCTTCTTCATCCTCTTCCTCGTCCTCCTCTTCTTCCTCTTCCTCATCATCATCGTCATCGATATCTTCAACAATGACTTGTTCTTTGGAGAAATTAACATCATTTCGAGTTCTTTCTTCTACTACATTTCTCCTGGAGGAACTATTATCATTACGAGTTCTTTCTTCTGCTACATTTCTCCTGGAGGAATTAATATCATTTCGAGTTCTTTCTTCTGCTACATTTCTCCTGGAGGAACTAATATCATTTTGAGTTCTTTCTTCTACTACATTTCTCCTGGAGGAATTAATATCATTTCTAGTTCTTTCTTCTATTACATTTCTCTTCACAACATAATCTTCATGTTCAGTTTCATCTTCTTCAAGGTCCGGTATTCCCTCTTCTTCTCGTACCTGCCTCAGTCCTCTATATTCATCATCCATACCGCTTTGATCGACGCTACTCCGGCTAGTATAACCATAGTAATCCAACGACGAAAAGGGGTTCCAAAAGAAATCCCATTGAGCATTTTGAGGTGAAGGTGGAGGGATATTAGGCCTAATATTCGGAGGAGAATAAGGAAAAATCGATGGATTTGTAGGTGGTGACTGCATTGTAAAATAACCATCAGCGGTGCCATAATGCTGCATTGGAGAATACGTTTCAATTCGGACGGTTTCGGGAGGTGGAGGCCTTTCCTCAACCGAATTTGCTGGATTACCACCTGGCCAATAATAATTCATTCTCGAAGTAATTTGGACGGTTTCGGGTGGTGGAGGCCTTTCCTCAACCGAAATTGCTGGATTGCCACCTGGCCTATGATAATTCATTCTTGAAGTAATTCGGACAGTTTCAGGTGATGGAGGCCTTTCCTCAACCAAAATAGCTGGATTACCACCTGGCCTATGATAATGCATTCTCGAAGTAATTTGGATGGTTTCGGGTGATGGAGGCTTTTCCTCAACCAAAATAGCTGGATTACCACCTGGTCTATGATAATTCATTCTCAAAGTATCATCTTCTCCAACTCCAGAAGCAATTGCTGATGGTGTGAATGATTTTGCTGATATAGGAATGAAGCCATTGCCATTGCCAATCCTAGGCTTAGTTTTCTTCTTCACAGGCGTAAAAGGCTGCGTAATCACTGAGTCTAATGAGAACTCACGAGGCTCGTCTCCTTCGATATAATCACGAAGAGCGGCGGAAACTCTTTTCATAGATTCAATGTAAGCAATATGACCGGTCGCAAACCGAGTTCTTTGCTCAACAGCTTGTTTAATGAATCTCTTTCTATCTTTACAAAGCTGAACTGACTCTTCATCATCCAGCTTTGATTGTGAACATCCCATATCTTACTTCCTCCTTACGAACAATAATATCCAATTTCTAACCTTGCATTGAAATTGAAATCAAAGAAGAGAATCCTTCTTTATGTTTCACTAGATTCATAAAGAATTCCCAAATCTGACACCAAAAACAAAGAAGATTTATATCAGTATATTATAGGAAATCTATATCAAACATGAGTATACTTACCAACAATAAAAATTAAACATTTAATATCCTACTTGAACTAAATAAGCCTAATAATGTCAATGAAGTTAGATTATTTTCTTTATATGAAAAATTTAGACATGCTTAACAGAAGCTAGTAATGTTAATTTTATGGTGTTTAACCCTCCAGTTCTCGGTTGAATGCCCCCCCTCCTTAAATCCGGAGTTCCGCAGTCTGGCCAAGAATTGTTCCTCTCATGAATTAAACATTACATTAAGAAAACCAAACTATACTCTACCAGAATTCACACAACTTTTCATCTGGGAATTTTTCTAAAAAAAATATAATAAAAATAAAAAACCAGCTTAATCTCCAAGAAAAGCCATTTTGCAAAGTGAATAAAAAACAATAAAAAATAATTAGCTGAACTACCAGAAAAAAAAAAAAAAAAACAGCATCCACATAAACAAAAACACAGATGAAGACATATCAAGAATCACATTGCATGAATATGTTAAATAAATAACATAAAAAAAAATTCAGAAAAATTTCATAGAACAAAAAAATAAAGAAAATAAAAAAGATGAAATTTTTTCTTAAAAAAAAAGTCATGGGCTAATCATAAATGAGCTTATAAATATAAAAACAAAGTACCCATTTGAAGAAAAACAAAAAAAAAATCATCTTTTTTATTTTGCTTAGATGAAGAACATGTTGAAGTTGAGAAGAAGAAGAAGAAGAAAGAAACATTACCTAAAAATGGCGTTTGAGAACATGAGCATGAGCATGAACATGAACAAGGAACAAAACAGTGCTTTTGAGCAATGACAGAGTGTAGAAGGAATCAGTGAGAGAAAAGAGTGTGAACAGAGAAAACGTTAACAAGAAAAAGCAACGGTCAAAACAAAACACAATGCAAGAAGAAGAAAAAAAAATATATAATAAAAAAATGAAAAGAAGAAAAAAAGAGACAAAATTAAAAGCTTTGTAATGAGGTTGGGTTAGATAATAAAGGAGGATGAAGATGAGATGAATATGACAACCTTAGTATGATAGGTCTTAGTGTTGTGTTAAATTTCTATATTGCCATTATCATATGGTGATGGTTTGATTGTATTTTTTGTTTTTTTGTTGGGGAGGTTTTTTTTATGATAATGACTGGTCAATATTTGTCATTAATGGGACCCAACTATCTCATATGGTGAATGAAATGATCAATGATGTTGCATAACTGAAATTTGTTTGTATTGTTGTGCTTGGAACTTGGGTTAATTTTGGTTCTCTTACTCATTAAGTTTACATTATATTTTCCACTCAAACAGAAAATCTACATATTTTTTATAAGAGAGTATCGTTACTATTTTTTTGAATGGTATAAAAGAATATTAGTTGTTTACTTAATATCATATATAAGTAAAATGTCAAATGTATTTAGTTTAAATTTGGACTAAATACATTTATTTTATATATATATAAGATTAAAGAGAGTATGTTAAGTGTCACCGTAAACTTAGCTTGGTTAGTTGAGATTGTATAATATATTTCGGGGTGGGGGTTTGAACTTCAAAGGTGAATTTTAAGACAATAGGCTACTTGATAAAGAAAAAGAAAGAGTATGTTAAGTTAGTAGTTAAGATTTGAACTTTAAATTCATTTTTAGATTTAAGCTTAACAACTTCCGAACTAAAGTCGGTTTTTCCGAACAATTCATTCTTTAATGAAATTTAATAACAACTTGAATCCAATCATTTATTTTATTTATTTTTTTAATTAAAAGGAAAAATATATTAAATAAAAAGAATGAGATACAGAGACTAAGGGGACATTAAACCTTGCCCAGGTAAACCCAAAACGGGGATACATCATGATAAATTAGACCAAGTGGATCAACCCTAATCTATCCTAACAAAATTCACTAATCACAAGTGCAACTCAGCGAACCTGCATACAGACGCGAAACTAGGTTACAAAAAACATGAAAAAGTGAACATTTGCGAAGGATAATTAGGGTTGAAATTCGGCGAATGGATAGACCGCCAACACGGTAACAAAATCCAAGTGCCAATAGCTCGCTGACCAAAGCAAATCCAATCATTTAGTTATAAAATGTTTATTTATTAAATTCATTGTTTTCAGCGAAACATCTATTCTTGGGCTTGTAATTTCTTTGGTAATATTTGGCATCTTGTTCAAAATTGGGTTGGCATTTCCTTTGTCTCATTTTAATTGTCATTTTAATATTTTTTTATTGTCTTAAAATAATTGTCATTTTAGAATATTAATGTAACATTTATTCTTTTTCACTAATATACATTTATTTATTGAATTTCACAACACTTAACTACTTCACTAACTACATTTAATAGGAGTGTTTATTAAAATAAACCTAACTAATCATTTCCTTAAAAATTGTGCACAAACCTTAAGGCTTTGTTTGGATGAGAAAAGAAAGTTGAAGGAAAGATAGTAAGAGGAAAGATTGCTGAAGGAATGAATGTGGGTACATAGTGGAAGGAAAGTGAGAAGATTTTTTAGTTGTTTGGTATAAGTGAAAGTGAATGATAAAGTGAAAGGAAAGAAAGTTATGAGTTTATTAAATGACATAAAGGTCCTTGTACTAATGTATGTATATATGTATGTATGATATTATAATTAATATATATATATATATATATATTTAACAAGTAGCAGAGTAACTACGCAACAAAATAATAGCTTATAAAAAAAGAGAAATAACTGTGATGCTATTTTGTAATTGAATATATCTTGTTGCCAGAAGCTATATGACGTGATAAATTTGTAAAAGGAACTCATTGGTAAAAATTAATAAGTCTTAAAGTCTTAAAAAGAGAGGGCTATTTTGTCATTTTATGGAACTGAATGTGCTTTCCCAGCTTTCTTCGCATACGAGGGGAAAGGTTTTGAAAGTGGGACCCACCAAGATACCACTTTCTTTCCTTTCTGACAATGCAATCAAACGGTGGAAGCACACATTTCAATAAACCTTCCATCCTTTCTCCTTTCCATCCTTTCACTTTCCTTAGAAGCAAACAATACCTAAAAGACAATATAATGAAACGTAGGGAGTATGATTCAAAATCTGGACCAACTACATTAATCCTGATGTCTATTATAAATAAGATCGAGAGAGTATTTTATTTTGTATTTATGATAACGATAAATACATCATAATTGTACTTTGGTAAGAAATATTATTCTCTTTCATTTATATATTTTTCTTAATATGTGTAAAATGACTAAATAAATTAGTTAATTTGAAACGAATGTGTATACCTTATTCTTAGGATCATACTAACTAGTACCTATGTGAGATTTGTTAATGAAACAATAAAAGTAAATTTTGTATTAAAAAACAATTTATTTGCATTAAAAAAAATTGACTACATTCCAAAAAAAACAAATTGACTAGTATATAAGTTAGCATTTTCCGTGTCAAAAAAAAGTTAGCATTTTCCTATTTTTAACGGTAAAATATAGGAAATTTAGATGAAAAGAAATTGTGATGACTTATGTGCATCTTAAAGTTTAGAAATTAAAAATGAACTACATAAATGACATTAAAAATTTGTGAAGAATTTTCACATTACTGTTGAAATTGTTGATTTTGTTCTTGGTTTATGGAGACTCATCAGTTACTACGGGTACCCTAATGGGGGTCGTAGGCGAGCTGCATGAGATTTTCTCCATCATTTATCTGGTCAATATGCAGGTCCTTGATGTATTTTTGGCGACTTTAACGACATTATGGATGAAAGTGAAAAAAGGGGTCGCACTTCTAGACTGCGCTGGTGATTAACGGATTCCGCCTAGATTTCTCTCAATTCAGGTTTGTCGGATGTTCCGGTTGAGGGGTACCCTTTCACCTGGTTTAAGAGTCTAGGTACGCCTCGGGCGGTGGAAGATAAACTAGATAGAGCCCTTGCTAATATGTCTGGTTTAATTTGTTTCCCAATGTTAACCTTGAAAGTCTCGTGGCACCGGCGTCCAACCATTACCCCATCCTTTTGAACCGCAACCATATGCCTCGGCCTCACCTCCACAAGCGTAATTTTAGATACGAGAATGTGTGGCATATTGAACCCTGATTTTAGAGAGCTTGTGACCGTGTCTTGGAAAATGCATGTGCATACTAGTATCATTCTTAAGCTAGCTTTTTGTGCAGATGATATGACCTCTTCGAGTAAGGACCACTCCAATAGGCTATAAGTTGATATTGCAGAATGCCGTTGCCAAATGCACAATATCAAGCTCAAAAGTTCGGGTGACAGTCAAGCTCAAATGATAGAGGCGAGAAAGAGAATGAATATGTTGTTAGCTCAAGATGATGCTTATTAGCGTCAACAAGCAAAGACACATTGGTATAAAGATGGGGACCGTAACACAAAATTCTTTCATGCTTCTGCTACAAGCGCTAAAGAAGGTTAACCGTATTCTTTCTCATGAAGACAATGGGGGAAATAAAATCACTGATGATCAAGGAACGCGTGAACTTGCAAAGATTTATTTCCTTGAGTTATTTCAAAAGCATACTAGGTGCTGCTGCACCAGTAATTGATGTTATCCGTCAGTTTGTATCTGCTCAAGACAATTTGAGGCTCACAACCCCTTTTACTAAAGAGGAATACCAGATAGATATGTTCTTAATGCATCCGGACAAGTGTTCGGGACCTGATGGCTATAACCCCGGTTCCTACCAACATTTTTGGAGCCTTTGCAGCGACGACATACAAAAGAAATTACCGCCCGATTTGAATATGACGAATATTGCTCTCATCCCTAAGGTCAATTCACAACATAACATGAAGGATTGAAGACCTATAGTTCTTTGCAAATTTCTCTATAAACTTATTTCTAAAGTGCTTGCCAATAGACTAGAGGTTGTCCTCTCTTAATGTATATATGATCCCCAATCAACTTTTGTCTCAAGTCGATCTATCCTTGATAATGCAATGGGTATGTTACTTTGAAGCTGGACATTAGTAAAGCCTATGATCGAATGGACTGGGATTACTTACGGGAGGTCATGATAAAAATGGGTTTTGATAATAAACAGATTCACTGGATGTGCTTATGCGTTGAATCCGTGGACTATTATGTTCTTGTAAATAGTGAAACGGTTGGACTAATAATTATGGGACGTGCTTTAAGATAAGGGGATAAGGGCGTCATCTCTTATACGAGACGCGGATGATAAGGGTGTCATCACTGGTACCCGTGTTTGTAAGAGGCACACCCGATTTCCCATCTTCTTTTCGCTGATGACCGTTTCCTTTTATTTCGAGCGGAAGAGAGTCAAGCTCAAGTTATGAAGAATATCGTTCAAGTTGTACTTGGAATGAGAAAATACTTAGGGTTACCGTCTATGATCAGGAGAGATAGAACAACCACTTTTACCTACATAAAGGACCGAGTCTAGCAGAAAATCAACTCTTGGAGTAGCAAATGTATGTCTAAAGCGGGGCGTGAAGTTATGATCAAGTCAGTGATGCAGGCTATTCCCTCGTATGTCATGAGTTATTTCCAACTTCCCTATACTTTAGTTAACACTATTGAAAAAATAATGAATTCATTTTTGATGGGGTCATGGTCGCACAACTCACCGCGATATTAATTGGTTGAGTTGAGAAAAATTATTGATGCATAAAACTCAGGGGGGGATGGGTTTCAAGAACCTTTCGACTTTCAACTTGGCCATGTTAGGAAAGCAAGGATGGAAATTCCAAATGGAACCCTATTCCCTTGTTTCTCGCATTTTCAAGGCGCGATACTCCCAAAATAAATCTTATCTCACGACCATTATTGATCATAATCCTAGCTATGTGTGGCAAAGTATCCTTCGTACTCAGTTCATTGTTCGCGGCAGATCTCGATGAAGCATTGATTCAGGTAACCATATTTCTATTATGGATGATCCTTGGTTGTCAAATGGTGAAAGTATCGATGGTAATATTGTTGGGGCACACTTTGTTCGCCATGCGTCTACTAATAGCCTAATGGACCCCTACATTAAGAGGTGGAACGAACCTTTTTTCGGCAAGTTTTTATTGAGAATATAGTTTCTAAATTTTTAAACACACCACTCATTGATCATGTTTAACATGATCGTTTAATTTGGAAAGCTGAGAAGAACGGTCGATATTCTGTGTGTAGTGCTCACCAATTGTGTATAAATGGGCTCATTGACTTATCTCATCTTTAACGACCGAGCTATTGGTCTGAAATTTAGATGTTTAAAGCCCAACCAAAGGTCAAGAATTTGGTTTGGCGGATGTGTCGAGGTTGTTTGCCAACCCGAGTCCGACTTCATGATAAAGGCGTTCAATGTCCCACTCATTGTGTAAGTTCTGATTCTAATCAAGAAGATTTAGCTTGGACTATGGCAGGACTATGGCAAGAGGTCGAGCTCGCTGTTGTAACTATGCCTTCGGCCGTTAAGGTTATATTTTCTCTGGTGCAAACTTTGTATGTCGAACATACTTAACGTCTGGCTGCGCTCCTATGGATTTTATGGAAACATAGGAATCTAAAAGTGTGGGAAGATGTCACGGAGACGTGTATTATGGTGGTTGAGAGAGCCCAGTCCATGATCGAGGATTGGCAGCTTGTGAATGCTCCATGCGTGGCTGGGCAGTTTGCTGCACAAGGTCTAACACAAATCCCTTATGTTGGCGCAAGCCTAGCAGCTACTACAACGACATCTGCTGTTTCGGCTTATTTCAGGTTTGACGATAACCTCATGTGCAAGGTAGATTGAACCGACATTGGTATATGTCTTTGAGATGAAGACAAAGTGTTTGTGTTGGTAAAACCATAAGTTTTGCAGGTTTGTACTCCGTTGACGTAGGCGAAGCATTGGGACTTTATCATGCTATATAGTGGATGAGCGATATGCAACTTGATAATATTGATTTCGAAGTCGATTCCAAAACCACGAAAGACGCATTTTATTATGCACGAGAAGACATATCTGAATTTGGTAACATCATCATTGCTTCCCGCACTCTCTTTACTTCCAAATTTATCAACTTTCGAGTGAAGTTTATTAGGCGACAAGCAAATGCGGTAGCTCATACTCTTGCAGGAGAGACCACATTTCTTGCTAGTCCCACTGTTTATTTTCATATACCCAATTATATTGAAACTTTGATCATTAATGAAATGCTATAAACACATTCCTTTCAAAAAGAAATAGTACAATATGTTGGGGTCGGAATTTAAATTCATAATTTTTCACTTATTCACTTTAAGAAGTGAAATTAGTTTTTTTTTGGTGAACCAAGAATAAGAAGAACATCAAGGAGAAACTGGTATCCTGACTAGGTCGGCAACCTTAAGAAACTCTCATCCTCTGCCACTTACTCATAATATAAATTATAGAAAAAAGAAAAAAATTTGTACAAGAGGGACCCAAACCAAAACCCTCTAAAAATGGCCCAAAGAAAACAACAAAAGAAAAGAAAGAAAAGAAAGGCGTTAAGGAAAGCAAAAAGTAGGTAACCCAAAACGGTCCCTAAAAAAATCCTCCCGAATGAAAACATGCAAAGAATCCCACCGAACGATATTATGAACAAGGTGACCATGGTAAGCTAGCTTGTCCACACAACTGTTTCCTTCTCTAAAAATACGAGACCTCGTCGAATCACTTTCAATCCAAATAGAGGACCAATGATGAAGGGCGACCATCTCAATCTTTGTGATAAAACCCAACATCTCAGCTTCCAAAACAAAGAGAGCGCCTAAATTGGATGAGAAACAACCCATGAAGGCTCCACTATGGTCCCGAAAAATACCACCACAAGCCGCATGAGAAACCCCAACATATTATAATCCAACAGTAAACACCAATTTGATTAACACAAATAGCTGGACATTTTGCTCGGACTAACATATTAACACAAAGGAGTGGTCTTTGCTTTGCAATGGGGGTTGCGGGAAACTTGGAACGATTTATCATCTATTCATGGAGTGCGATCTTTTTGTGTGTATTTGGTAAGCTATTTTGCAGTGGTTGGGAATTTCTAGTGTGCTTCCATTTGACATTGGTATGCATGTCATTCGATTTGGGGGTGCACATTTTTCTGGTTGGTTTGTACTTGGATCATTGAGAAGGAGCGTAACATACAAATTTTCCAAAATAAGCAGTTATCCATTACATAGATGCTTAATAGGGTGAAACTTCATTCTTGACGGTGGTTGAAAGCGCATCGACCAAATTTCTTTTTTGATTTTCTTGTTTGATGGACAAATCCATCTACTTGTCTAGGATTCTTCACTTCATAATGTTGGCTTTTAGCTATCTTTTTTTTGCTAAGACTTTATATTGAACATTTTTTAGGCACACCTTATTCTTAACGTGGTCTTCTTTGTTAGTAATTAATAATATCTTTTGGCTTCTAAAAAAAATAACTTGGCAGGGAACCATCAACCCTTATATGAGTCATTGGCAATGAGAATACTACAAAATTCTTATGAGTTAATGACAATGATAATAATACTACAAGCTAGCATAGTATCTAATGATAGTCATATGAGGATCGAGACTAGCATTATGATTGTGATCTTTAGAGCTTTTTAGTTGGAGAAAACACATTTTGTTTTTATTTTTTGTTTCTACTTTTAATTTTAAATGTCACGTGATCTTACTCTGTTCCTTATTTTTAAAAATTTGCCCAATAAATAAAAGAAAACGATTTTTACTCGGTTAAAACATAAAAAAATAATGAACAACTTTACAATTTAAACTGGAAACCACAAAATGGTACTCCCAAAATAAATTTTCTCCAAAAACATAAATTATCTGTCTCACAGTAATCGACTATAGATATGATAAATTCATGAGTTAATCAATACTAGATAAGAGTAATTTAATAAAAAAATTCACCAGCATATGGTTGGTCTAAGTGGTAATTAAAGGATTTAAACACTTTAAGCAAATTATCATGAGTTTGATATGTGACTTGCGTGTGAAGAAAATTCGATTAAGATAAAAAAAAATTCTCTCTAATATATTCTTCGACGGAGATAGTTACTCTCAAACAATCGAGATTATATATGTTATAAAAATAAAGAATATGTACATAATTCTACAATTAATAATTAAATAACAGAATATAAACACGTATATGTATATAAAAAAATTTAAAATATTTGTTAGATTTAAAGACGAGTGTAGGACGGATATCGACATCTTTAACCTCACATCGCCCAACTTTAAATATCGAAAAAAACTCATCTAAACTCGACCAAATTAAAGCGGGGATTTCTCCATCAAAATCAGGGCGAATTCGGGTGGTCCCAGATTATGTTGCCACCTTGTTTTTTTCTTAACTGACTCTTAAATGAATTTGAGGTTATATTTTCTAGCTCATGCTAGCTAGATGAAGCTGTCCTAAGATCATGTGGGATGAATAGAACCACCACCACAAACAATAAGGACCTCTCACCCCACCTCTCTCACACACACACACACACTCTTCAAGGTGAAACAGAAAGAGACTCACAAGTTCCATGACTTTTGTAGTTTTGTAACCGGATAATATGGGTGATTGTTGTGGGACCCACAGTTTGTACTTCACACTATTCTAACTTTTGTAGTGCACTAGGCACTAGCTACCTCTTGTTTTTCTTTGTAATTTGTAGTGGAAATAAGGACATTTTGGTACTTTCAAACATTCCAAGTGTTTAGCTTTTAATGTCTTAAAGACTATGAAAGGAAAATAGACAAAGAATTTAGAAAAAGCAAAAAAGTATGTAGGTTGGCAAAAAGAATCAAAAGATCGAACCTTGAGATATTGATTGGTGATATTTGTTATTTATAAATGAATATAGAAGAAATTTCCCTTCTTTATTAGCATTTTTCGTGGTAATTTCCTTGTAGGATACCAACATATATTCCACCACCATTTTTTTGGTCTAATAGTCGAATTGCTAAAAATTCATCTATATATATTATGCATTATCATTATCGACTGAGTTAAACTCACGAATACATCATCATTTTCTATTTTACCCTTTTGAGATAAGTTCAGATTCTATTTTTAATTAGAAATTTCTGTAATTCAATCCATCAATTACAAACTTATACTCCATGCAATCGGTCACGCAGTTAACTCATTGCACACATCTTGATTGAAATTGAACGACACATAACTAACACACAAATAATTATTGATAAAAATCGAATGGTGGAGAAATTTATCTATTTGGCCGTAGGAAATTCATTTCCGCCGATTACAAAATTATACGTTCTTACGGTCCAACAAACTTCAAAATAGAAGCTATAATTTGTAACTTAGATAAAATCACCGTAAATATTGCATGAGGATGCCATTTCAACTGTGCAAACTCTTATTATTAACCAAATAAAAGCTACACCATATTGTATTGAATTGATATTTTTTGAATATGTGAATGTCGCTAATAGAAGTTTGACACAAGTGGTTAAAGATTCAAAGTTAGAACTATTAAATTTATCAAGGTAAGATAATCTTTCACATACTTATTAAAGAACAGTTGAATAGTTGTGATCGAATGCAACTATTTGTGATTTGAAACATTGTATATTGGTTGAAATCTTTTAATCAGTCCCGATGTGTCATTGTACTTGACATATATTCTCTAGCAGCAAAATTTTACTAAAAAAATTGAATGTCTATGTTTAGGATTTAATATTGTTCAATAATGTTGAGGTTGAATTTTTCGGGCAACATGCTTATTTTTTTCATTTATATATTCAATTGCTTTTCTTCATTTCTTTTTATATGCGAATGAAATTTTTTGTTAGTAAAATATGTTATCAACTAGTCAAAAATTTTATCTTCACAATGTATATCTCATTTTCTACATTACTTAAAAGAAGCTACTTTTTTAGTCTCACTTTTTTGGCAGGTGTCTTAAACTAGAATAATCCTTAAATGCCACTAGTTACCACATGTGAACAAAACTAGCATAGTTGACGACTTTTTACACTTTTTTCTACCACATTCACCTTGCATATATATGCCTCAAGATATGCAAATCTTATTAATTTTTACTTGATCTTACTACTTGCTCACTTGGTGTTATCTTCCTAATAAGATATCTTACGTAATGTTGTTGTCTCATATTTCAATCTATTCACCATCTGAAACTTACCTAATTAGCTATACGTAGCTACTTACATCACGACTGAACCGTCACATTGAATCATATTCAACCACTATATATCCAAAATTCACTTTGATGTTGAAATGTTAACAAACATCTGTGTGGGGTCCTAGGTTATTCAATGTTTTGGATTTGCTTATATAGGTAATATGTTGTCACAACTTGTCACCTCGTTAATGAACATTAATTGTAGCTATGTTTACGTACTCTCTTTTTTGTCTTAGATTTTTCTTTTAATTAATGTCAGGTTGTTAATTCTTGTATAGAGTTTTGGTCGTAAGGACTAAACAAAGTGCATGACAATTGGTCAAAGAAAAACTGACAAACATTTTAATTATTAGACAATTTTGTGTTCTACATGGTACTTGATCATTTTAATGGACTCACTGATCATGAATCGAAATGCAACCATCATGAAAGCAACTTAACGTGAAACAATTTCTCAATCAAAAACTCACTAAAAAAAATAAAGATTGTAATACGTACACACAATTCTTTATTATTATGCTAATTGCTAAAGATCTGTAATATTGAAGCGCATCAACGACAAAAAAATCACAGTGCAAGCAAAAAAATGGGGAAAACGCAAAAAAAAAGTTGAGAATGTTTGATGTCCTCAAAATAAAATAAAATATACAAATTTATCTTTTACTGATAACATATCACTTACATATAAATGTTAAGTAGTCTGATTACATGAATCCCTAACCCTAATGCAACCCTAACACCCAAAATGACACATTTGAGTTGAACCACAGACCAACTTCTAATAGGTCACAGCTGTAACCACTGGATCACTAATGGTTTTTGTGACTTATAATTGCTTTTATTTTATATATATCTACGGCAATTATAAAAAGGGGGTTTGAATGAAGGAATTAAGTAGTGTTTTAATTAAATCTAAAATATTTTTATGCACAATCTAATATATTTTGGTTTGTGATATGAAATATATTTTAATACTCAATAATATATTTTTATACTGAATATGATATATTTTGGTACTCAATTTGAGATATTTTTGAATTAAATCTAATATACTATTTTTATATTGAATATGTTAGAAAGTGATTTCTTAGTCCCCAAGTTTTGCTAAAATATTTTTATGCACAATCTAATATATTTTGGTTTGTGATATGAAATATATTTTAATACTCAATAATATATTTTTATACTGAATATGATATATTTTGGTACTCAATTTGAGATATTTTTGAATTAAATCTAATATACTATTTTTATATTGAATATGATATATTTTGGTACTCAATTTGAGATATTTTTGAATTAAATCTAATATACTATTTTTATATTGAATATGATATATATGATATATTTTGGTACTCAATTTGAGATATTTTTGTACTAAATCTAATATATTTTTGTACTTAATAATATATTTTAAAATTGAAGAGTAAACCCGTTAAATAGTTATGAGAGAAACCTAGCTCAGTTAAAAGGTTATAAATAGAGGAGAGCATTAGAGAATTAGGATAGTCTTGACAACCCTAATGACTAACCCTAACTTTTCTTTTGAAATAGGGTTACAATAAACAAGAAAAGATTAGAGATCAAAGGAAAACTAGGGTTGTGGAGAGAAGAAGCAAGGAGACAAGTGAGAAGAACCTGGAGAGAGATTTTACCGTAGGAATATCAAATTCTGCAAACCAAAGGTAAGGGGGAGTCTCTATTCATCATTATATATAAGTTATTAACATATCCTTTTTATTATTATTATTATTTTTCTTTCGATTACCACATAACAGTTCCAGCTTTTACATTTAAGACCAATTTCTTTGTGCAAGCTTTTATATATATTTTTTATTTTGATTTGTCATTTTTATTGTTGTCCATCTTTTGTTTTTGCTGTTTTTTAAGGTAGTTTGATAACATAATATTGAATATAATTATAAAAGTAATAATATAGCAAATTTGATAATTATATATGAAGCTCTACAAAACCCGTGCATCGCTCGGGTTAGAGTCTAGTTTTAAATAAATAGAATTAAGTTTTTGGTAATTTTTTTTATTATAGTAGGATTGTTAATTCGCTCCTTCAATTGAGAGTAGATTTGTTAATTTACTCTTTCATTTTTTTAGGAGAGAGTAAATTAACAAGTATACTTTCATCTGTTTTTGACCAAAATATATACCATATATAAAGAGAATACATGATTTTTGGTTGACTTTTTCACTTTTAATTATACTCTTAAACAAATTTGATTATAAAAATGTTATTTTTGGTGTTATTTAAAAAAGTAAGAATTTATATTATATTTGTTATATTTTTGTTATCATTGAAAAAGATAAGTATAGTTTGTTACAATATGAAAATGTAAAATATCTATTATATTTATCTATACCTATAACTTTAATGAAAAACAAAATAATTTCAATCAAAATTTCATAAAAAATAATTTCAATCAAAATTTCATAAAAAATAATTTTAATCAAAATTTCATAAAAAATATTGTTCGTAATTTATACACATTAGCGGAATGAAAAGAGCGGACAAATGACCAAAATATATACCATTTGTATGAGAAAGAAGGAAGGAGGTATGGGGGTTTGGCGGTTGAGGGAATTTAATGTTGCTTTGTTAGGTAAATGGTGTTGGAGGATGTTGGTGGATAGAGGTGGTTTGTGGTTTCGTGTGCTAGCGGCAAGATATGAAGTGGAGGGGGGCTTGTGAAGGAGGGGGGACGGGGAGGGTCGAGCTGGTGGAAGGAGATGGTGCGGATTCGCGACGAAGTTGGGTTTGAGGAGGGGGAGTTGGTTTGAGGAGAATGTTACTCGCAAGGTTGGCAATGTGCCTAACACTTTTTTTTTTGACAGATAGATGAATTGGGGGATATTCCGTTGTAAGAGGTTTAGGTGGTTGTTTGAATTGACGAAGGATAAGTGAGTGTCGGTGGAGTACATGTTTGCTTTAGGGTGGGGTGAGTGTGGTGAACTTGAAAGTGGAGGAGGCAGTTGTTAGCGTGGGAGGAGGAGTTGGTTGGGGAGTTGTAGATCTTCTTTCTAACGTTAATTTGCAGGTTGATACTTTTGATCAGTGGTGGTGGCAGTTAGTCCGGGATGGTGCCTATTCAGTTCGTGGTGCGTATCTATTTCTTACTTGTTCTCAACAACATCAGCCTACCGCAGTTTCCAATTTGATTTGGCACTAAGATGTTCCATTGAAGGTTTCAGTTTTTGCATATCGTCTTCTGCGTAACAGGTTACCTACCAAAGATAATTTCGCTAGGCGCGGTGTAATTATTCATGAGGTTAATCTGTGTGTGAGTGGGTGCGGTGTGGCGGAAACGACAATTCACTTGTTCTTAAATTGTACTAGTTTTGGTTCTCTTTGATATATGGTTCGTGGTTGGTTGAGTTTTTCTTTGGTTGACCCCAATGTTCTTCACGATCATTTTATTCAACATGCTTATTTGACAGGTGGCTCTAAAGTGTGACGCTTTTTTATGCACTTAATTTGGTTTACCTGTGTTTGGGTCCTTTGGTATGAAAGAAATGATAGAATTTTTAATAATCAGGAAAAATCTATGACTCAATTGCTGGACAAGGTTAAACTTCTTTCTTTCTGGTGGCTGAAGTCAAAGGTTGCAAGTTTATTTGTAGGTTTTCAAAGTTGGTGGCAGCATCTTTTAGATTGTTTGGGTGTTGGTTGATTTTTTTTTTGTTCGCGCTCGCTGTATTGAACTTTAAAAGCTTTTGTTTGGCACATCTTGTGCTGAGGAGAATGTTTGGTTGGTTTCTTTAATATAATTTCATTTTGGTTTGTTAAAAAATTGTCCTAATTGCATATTTTTCGTAGGAAATAACTAGTAAGCATGTAAATCCTGTAAAAAAAAAAACTAGTAAACATGTAAAAAACTATATTTGACGAGTAACATTGTAGTAGGCAAAATGAAAGCGTAAAATGAGTAATATCAATCATTAATTAACAACTTAATGGTAGATATTATAAGTACATAACCGAGGAGCGGTAGACTTAAATGTAATGTTGATGCCTCTTTTTCTAACTCCGATAATAAGGTAGGAATAGGCATGTGCATTCGAGACTCAGAAGGGAACCATATTCGCTAAAAAATCATGTGGTTTACTCCTTTGTGCTCAGTTTGATGTTGGAGAAGCTTTGGGGCTTTACTATGCAATTCGGTGGATTCATGAACTTCAGCTCACAAATGTTGATTTTGAGGTTGATTCGAAAAAAGTAGCTGATTATTTTAATAGAGGTCGCGGAGATATCACTGAGTTTGGCTCCATTATGGATAACAGTGTTCACTTTTGTAATTCCTACTTAACAAACTCTTATGTTGAGTTTATTAGGAGGCAAGCAAATGCGGTTGCCCATGAATTAGCTAAGACAACCACATCTAGTTCTAGCTTCTGTAACTTTGATGAGATTCCAACATGTATTACTACTTTAATTCTTAATGAAATGATATAAGTTTTTTCTCTTAAAAAAAAACAAATCTTGAATTTGTTAAAATAATAACTTTTGATTTGCTAATTTTACTCGTTAGATAAAATGACGATTATCAATCGAATCTTTTTTAATCATATGAATTTATAAACTATAAACATTAAACTTAAAAAACACGTCTTACCAAATAGAGTCTCAAGCTTTGTGTGGAAGTTTGGTGGAGAGGGGGAAGAGAGGACTTTTGGGGTTAGAAATTTAGGGGAAAATAGAGAAATCATTCATATTTTTGAAAGAGTATATTTTCTAGAGAATGATAAATTAATGTATGATTAATATATTTTTAATTTTAAAAATATTATAACAATTCTTTACTAAAAATATTATAACAACATAGATTGAATTTGAAGAATTCATATAAACTCTCCAAACCCCCTCAAAATCTTCCACCAATACAAATTTTGAGTTCCTCTAAATAAGGAGGATTTTATATTACGAAGAAAAATGAACCCTCTAAGCTTTCCCCTCCCAATTTCCTCTATTTTTTTTTTCCACTTGCTCATTCTTTTATTTCAAACCTCTCCATTCCTTCCCCTCCAAACTCGCAAACAAAACCTTAGGAGTCTATTTAAATGATCCAAATCATTAAATAGCTCACGACATTGTTTTTCTAGTAAAATAGTTTTTAAAATTAAGTAAGTGATTGAGCCCAAATGTTTAATGAACTCCACCAAAAAAAATAATTATTTTGAAGAACGTGAATGAAACATGACATATTAGTTTTTTTTAGAACATTCAATTTAGTTCCTTACTAGTTTTAATGGATTTTTGTATATTTAGAGGATAATAAGTCCAAAAGAAATGATAATTTTTCATTCCCACTCCTATTTTTCTCCTTTGACAAACTTTGGCATTGCTCTGTTTTTTTTAAAAAACCACAGTGGTTCTAGAATCGCGCGCGCGCATAGATCAAAACCTCAAAATCCAAAAAACCAAAACATTGTTGTTATCATCACACACACACACACACACATGCTGATCTCAAAGCACAAAATCTTCAAAACCTTAAACACAAACATAAACACAAACACAATCCAATCTCCAATCTTCCTTCTACTATCCCTCCTTAAACAATGTCCTTCCACAAAAACCCTCCAACAAATCCACACCCAATTCACAATCCACTCAATTCACAAACCAAATCACCTCCTCTCACAATCCATTTCCCTCAAAGACTTTACTTATTCCACCCTCATTTTTTCACACATTACCCCCCACCCTAATGACTATGCTTTCAACATCATGCTCCGTGCCACCACCACTACTTGGCATGATTACCCTCTCACCCTTCACCTTTACCATCAAATGAAAGCCTTCAACTTAATACCTAATAACTTCACATTTCCATTTGTTTTCATCGCGTGCGCGAATTTAGAAGAAATTCTTGTGGCCCGGATGGCTCATTGCGAGGTTTTTAAACTTGGGTTGGATAATGATCATCATACGGTGAATTCGATGATTACGATGTACTTTAGATGTGGTGAAAATGGTGTTGCACGTAAGGTGTTTGATGAAATTACTGAGAAGGATTTGGTGTCGTGGAATTCGTTGTTGTCTGGGTATGCGAAGATGGGTTTTGCGAGGGAGGCGGTGGAGGTGTTTGGTAGGTTGAGGGAGGAATCGGGGTTTGAGCCGGATGAGATGAGTTTGGTGAGTGTTCTTGGTGCTTGTGGGGAGTTGGGGGATTTGGAATTGGGGGGGTGGGTGGAAGGGTTTGTTGTGGAGCGTGGTATGAAGGTTAATTCGTATATTGGTTCTTCCTTGATTAGTATGTATAGTAAGTGTGGCGAGTTGCTTTCGGCTAGAAGGATATTTGATGGCATGCCGAGTAGAGATTTTATCACTTGGAATGCAGCTATATCAGCGTGAGTAAATATATTGCAGTGGATAAAAAGTTAAATTAGTTGCTGAAAGATATAGTGTAAATTATGTTAGTCCTTTGTTTAAGGATGTGAGTTACGCTTAAAGTCCTTAAAGTATATTTATATGATCAGATTAATTACATATTTTGCAATTCAGCGACTAGTTTAGCTGTTTAGGTATAATTTATATATCAGGATCTGTGTTCAAAAGTTCACACAATCGTTGCACTTGGCTCATTTAGACAGTTGAATAAAAATCACATGGTCACATATAGTGATTTGACTTCTCTAAGACGAGAAACTCACCTTAAGATAACGTAAGTAATCTCAACCGTTGAGGTGAAATCATATAGAAAGAAACACAGACAAATTAGAAATGTATTTCCTTAATTTGGTAAATAATACATGGGAGGTATTTATAGAATACAATGGACAGAGAAATTAATCTCCCTATAAATGCAATTAATCTCTATAAATGCTAATTCTAAAATATGATAAATACATACAAAGACAGCTAATAGTCAACTAATTATTATTATTTACATCCTGTAAGAGACAGTTAAAGGTCAACTACTCTTCATCTGTCAACACTCCCCCTCAAGCTGGCATGAATATGTCATTCATTGCAAGCTTGCTCACCATGTCATCGAACTGTCTCTTTGGAAGACTCTTTGTGAGAACATCTGCTACTTGACTTGTGGTAGGTACATAGGACATACAAATCTCACCACCATCAATTTTTTCTTTAATGAAGTGTTTGTCCACTTCAACATGTTTCGTTCTATCGTGTAGGACAGGATTATGGGCAATGGAAATAGCTGCCTTATTATCACAATAAACTTTGATTGGTGTTGGACCAGATATCTTCAATTCCTCCATGAATTTTTTAATCCATAATACTTCACAAAACCCATGGGCCACAGAGCGGAATTCAGCCTCTGCACTGCTCCTAGCTACAACATTTTGTTTTTTGCTTCTCCATGTAACTAGGTTTCCACCTACAAAGGTACAATACCCAGAAGTAGACCTCCTATCATTGATATTACCTGCCCAGTCAGCATCCGTGTAAGCTTCAACCTGTATATGCCCTCTGTTTTTGAACATCAACCCCTTTCCTGGAGTTCCTTTCAAATATCTCAATATTCTAAAAATAGCTTCAAAGTGAGCAGGCCCTGGTGCATGCATAAACTGACTTATCACACTTACTGCAAAGGCTATATCAGGCCTTGTATGTGATAAATAAATTAGTCTACCAGCCAATCGTTGATAGCGTTCTCTATCTACCACTTCATCTTCAGATGCTGTCTTTAGTTTTACATTGGGATCCATTGGTGTTTCTGCTGCCTTGCACCCTGTCATCCCTGTTTCCGTGAGTAAATCAAGTATATATTTGCGCTGGTTGAGAAAAATTCCTTCTTTAGACCTAGCAAACTCCATTCCGAGGAAATACTTTAATCTTCCAAGATCCTTGATATCAAATTCAGCTTCAAGTCTTCTTTTTAGATCACTGATTTCTTCAACATCATCTCCTGTCATGATAATGTCGTCAACATATACTATTAAGATAGCAATTTTACCTTCACGTGAGTGTTTAAAGAACATAGTGTGATCTGCTTGACTTTGAGTGAAGCCATTTTTCTTAACAACACTTCCAAATCTCTCAAACCAGGCCCTTGGTGATTGTTTTAATCCATACAAGGATTTTCTCAATCTGCAAACTTTATCTCTTCCAAGCTTATCTTCAAATCCTGGGGGTAAAACCATATATACTTCTTCATGTAATTCTCCATTCAAGAAGGCGTTTTTAACATCATATTGGTGTAGTGTCCAGTTGAAATTTACTGCAAGAGAGAGAAGAATTCTGATGGAATTGATCTTAGCAACCGGGGCAAAGGTCTCCTGGTAATCTATACCATGAGTTTGAGTGAATCCTTTTGCTACTAATCTTGCTTTGTATCTTTCCACACCTCCATCAGCATTGCACTTCACTGTAAAGACCCACTTACATCCTACTGCCTTTTTGTCTTGAGGTAGATCAGTGATACACCAAGTGTCATTTTTGTTCAAAGCATCCATCTCTTCTTTCACTGCTAATTTCCAATTCGGATCACCTAATGCTTCATGAATAGTTCTGGGCACAAACAAATTAGAAATCCTAGACACATATGCTTTGTGAGTGTGTGATAACTTGTCATATGACAAGTAATTAGACATAGGATGTTTGGTGCATGTACGAGAATGTTTTCTTTCAGCAATAGGGATATTGAGATCAGGAATATTTTTTCTCACCGAAATTGGAAGATCAATATCAGGAAAAAACAAATCAGGTAAATCATTGGATGAGTGAGATGAATTACCGGATGAAGAAGAAGAAGATGGATTATCCGTAGGACCTTCACAAGGTAAATCAGATTGGATTTCTGCTGGAGAGACAATTGGCCCTGTAGTATCTTTGTGAAACTTTTTTCGGACATACACCATAAGTTCAGGATTATGATCCTTAATTAGTGTTTCTCCCCCTGTTTCAGATACGGTATTATCTGACAATTCAAGCATTTTAGGTTCCATTGTCTTAGCAATTGGATGATTTGTAATCACAATATCATCTAGAGCTGGTAAAGTTTCCCAAAAATTATCTTCTTTATTACTACATTGACTCTCCCCCTGAAGAGAATTTGTATCAAAAAAAGGTTGGTTTTCAACAAAGTGGACATCCATACTTTCAAAAATTTCTTTGAAACTGGGTTAAAACATTTGTAACCCTTTTTATTTGAAGCATAGCCGAGAAAAACACATTTTTCAGCTTTAGGGTCCAATTTAGAACGGAAAATATTTGGGATGTAGACATAACAAAGACAACCAAACACTTTTAGGGGGAGATCTGTAATGATTCGAGATGTGGGAAAATAATTTTGTAAAATTTGCACAGGAGTCTCATATTTTAAAACCCGTGATGGCATTCGATTAATGAGGTGACAAGCAGTTAATAAAGCATTACCCCAAAGATATTTAGGTACATTCATAGAAAACATAATAGCTCTAGTAACTTCAAGGAGATGTCTATTTTTTCTTTCAGCAATGCCATTTTGTTGTGGAGTATCACGACAAGTGGATTGATGAATTATCCCCTTAGCTACTAGGAATGTACTCAAATATTTATTGAAATATTCAGTGCCATTGTCAGACCTTAGAATGCCAATTTTGGTTTGAAATTGGTTTTCAATCATTTGAAAAAAATCTTTGAACCTTTGTTCCACTTCTGATTTTTTTTCCATGAGATAAACCCAACACACCCGTGTATGATCATCAATAAATGTCACAAACCATTTTTTTCCAGACAAAGTTTTAATTTTGGAAGGGCCCCAAACATCACTATGAATTAAATAAAAAGGTTGGGAAGCAGAATAAGCTTTTGAAGTAAAAGACACACGATGATCTTTAGCTAAGTGACAAGCTTCACAATTAAATTGTGAGGAATTTATTTCTTTGGAAAATTCAGGAAACAAATACTTAAGATAAGGAAAACTAGGATGGCCTAATCTTTTATGCCATAACATAACCTGATCTGAAACAGGAGGTGAACTTGTACTGTTTAAACCAAAAATTGTTTGTTTTTCAAGAGGAGTTTCATCAAAGTAGTACAAGCCATTCATCTCTCTAGCAGTTCCAATCATCTTCCCCGAGTTCTGGTCCTGAAAAACACAAAGTGAGGAACGAAAAAGGACAGAACAATTAGTATCCTTAGACAATTTATGAACCGACAGAAGATTGCAAGCAAATTTAGGAACATGTAAAACAGATTGCAAAGTAATTTTCTCTGAAATTTTTATGCTGCCTTTGCCTGCAATACTGGAATAACTACCATCAGCTATCCTAACTTTTTCAGACCCAGAACTAGGAAAATAGGAACTGAATAAATGAGAGCAATTAGTCATATGTTCAGATGCCCCTGAATCTATTATCCAAGGGTTGGAGTGGTTTTGGACAGATAGTGCCCAAGAATCCTTACCTGTTTGTGCCACAGTTCCAACAGGAACATTAGGGGATGAATTGAACTTTAGAAGTTTAAGAAGGTGATCCATCTGCTCCTTAGTAAATGGAGACGAGGCAACCTCATTCGCTGTAGGCATAGGTCTGTCACCAAACTTACCAGCCTTGCCATTGTTTGGCCTACCATGTAGCTTGAAACAAGTTTCCCGAGTGTGACGATTGCGACCACAGTAGTCACAAACTAAATGGGTCTTGTCACCACCTCGTGGATTAGGGAAAGATTTGCGATTGACTTGAGGAACGGCCAATGCAGATCCTTCGACTAGTGGCGGGACAGCGGCTGTCTTTTTTCCGAGCATCAACTGCCTTCGACTCTCTTCGCGATGCACTTCCGCAAAGACCTCAGCAATTGGAGGGATAGGATTCCTACCAAGAATTCGACCACGAACCTCATCAAACTCAATATTTAAACCTGCAAGAAACTTGAAGACACGGCTAACATCCACCATCTTCTTGTAGTGCTTGCAGTCCTCAGGTGACTTCCACTCATATTCATTAAAGAGATCCAGATCTTGCCAAATACGTTTGAGACAATTGAAGTATTTGGTGACCGAATCTTCAGCTTGACGAATTTCTCCAAGCTGGAGAGTTAATTCGTAAATTTGGGATTGGTTTTCCAAATCAGAGTACATTTGAGAGACACTCTCCCAAAGCTCTTTTGCAGTAGCATAACAGAGATAGTTTGCACCTATCTCTTCAGTCATGGAATTGACTAACCATGTCATGACCATGGAATTTTCTGCATCCCATGTATCATAATCTGCGCCTTCCTTGTCTGGTTGTTTCTTGTCTCCAGTAATATAGCCAATCTTTCCTCTCCCCCTGAGATACAACCGAACAGACTGTGACCAACGAAAGTAATTAGCACCGTTCAGCCGAATTGTTGTGATCTGAACAGGGTGGTTTTCATGGTATGTCCTGACAGGTTGAGATGATTCAGGTTTGGGTGAAGAATGTTTGGGTGAATGCTGGGTCTCAGTATCAGACACGGAATCAGACATTATGTGGGATGGAAAAAGAAAAAACGGAAGCAAAAGAAAACCCTATGGATTTCTTGCTGCAACTGATACCATATAGAAAGAAACACAGACAAATTAGAAATGTATTTCCTTAATTTGGTAAATAATACATGGGAGGTATTTATAGAATACAATGGACAGAGAAATTAATCTCCCTATAAATGCAATTAATCTCTATAAATGCTAATTCTAAAATATGATAAATACATACAAAGACAGCTAATAGTCAACTAATTATTATTATTTACATCCTGTAAGAGACAGTTAAAGGTCAACTACTCTTCATCTGTCAACAAATCATATAAATGGTGGAGTAGTGTAAATTTCATACTTTATCCTATAAAGTGTGTTGTTCATATTAGAGGAGCTAAATCCTACATTTTGACTTTCGTAAATCAGGTTCAAAACAGAAATTTAGAATGTGAGCCATCTGATCTTTCGTCCAATAGTTTCAATTTGCTAAACGCAGTGAATCTGCGAATCCAAATTGCAACTTTACTACGTACTTAAACTCTTTCTTGATCTTAACCAAATTAATTACTATATTCTGTATCTTTGTGCGAGCACCATTGTGTATAGTATTTTTATATATATGGATATGCATAAGCAACAACAACAACAACCAAGCCTTATCCCACTAAGTGGGGTTGGCTACATGGATCAAATTACGCCATAATTTATATATGGATATGCATAAGGAGTTAGAAAATATATTTTATAATCCTTTGGTCGTTTTCATATTGTTTTTCTATGTGACTATATTAAATTGGTTTTCCTACAATCTCAAGTTTTTTTTTTAATTAATTTTCATAATTTATACATGCATAACAGATATGCTCAAAATGGAATGGCAGATGAAGCAATATCTTTATTTCATTGTATGAAGGAGAGTGGTGTTGATCCAAATAAAGTTACCCTGACCGCGGTTCTGTCTGCGTGTGCCAGTATTGGGGCTCTGGATTTGGGGAAACAGATGGATGAATATGCAACACAAAGAGGATTCCAGCATGATATTTTTGTAGCTACTGCATTGATCGATATGTATGCCAAGTGTGGAAGTTTGGAGAGTGCACAGCGAGTTTTCAACGACATGCCCCGAAAAAATGATGCTTCATGGAATGCAATGATCTCTGCTCTTGCTTCTCATGGTAAAGCCAAGGAAGCACTATCACTGTTCGAGCGCATGTCAGATGAGGGTGGTAGTGCCCGCCCGAATGATATAACATTTGTAGCGTTGCTTTCTGCTTGTGTGCATGCAGGCCTGGTTGATGAGGGATACAGGTTGTTTGATATGATGAGCACATTATTTGGATTGGTACCAAAAATTGAGCATTACTCTTGTATGGTCGATCTTTTGTCACGTGCTGGTCATCTATATGAAGCTTGGGATCTCATTGAGAAAATGCCTGAAAAACCAGACAACGTTACATTAGGTGCTTTACATAGTGCATGTCAAAGAAAGAAAAATGTAGATATAGGTGAACGAGTTATGCAGATGCTACTGGAGTTGGATCCTTCAAATTCTGGAAACTATATCATCTCATCTAAAATATATGAAAATTTGAACATGTGGGATGATGCAGCAAGGATGAGAGCATTGATGAGAGAGAAGGGTGTCACTAAAACTCCTGGTTGCAGCTGGATTGAAGTTGGTAATCAACTGCGTGAATTTCTCTCTGGTGATGGCTTAACCCTCGACACTATAGATATACGTAACATAATAGATTTGCTCTATGAAGAGCTCAAAAAGGAAGGGTATGTCCCAAAAATTGTTGAATAATCTTTATGAGGAGCAGAAGAGTTGTTTTATTGGATATTGCGGAAGTGGCAAGATTGGACTCTCTGGCACTCATCAGTTTCAGCTCAACTATTCATGTCTGTTGAATTGGTTTCATCAGGTTAGTATGTTCTGACAGCACATACTAATATATAGTGGGAACCTTATTTTTGCGCTGATGCTTGTATTCTTTTGAACTAGAAGCTCAAATTTATATAATTTAATGTGGTTGAGCCCTATGAAGCACGGACACCTTAGATTGAAAATGTGTCCGGCGTCTCACACGTGTCAGTGTCCGACACTTACATAAGTAGTTACGTTCAATCTCTTAAATTATTACTGGTGTCTACGTGTCAGTGTTGTGTCCCGTGTGTGTGTGCGCTTCATAGGTCGAGCCTCTAGCTTTTACATCAGCTATTCTCTGGACACTTTTGTGAACCTTTGGCAAATCTGTTCAGGGAGGCGCTTTGGGCAAAATCTGGCAACTTCTGGAGGAGAAAAGAGTTTATATTGTGAGGAAAATAGTTGTTGCCAATGGGATCCAGCAATTGATCTTGCTTTTAAGGATGCTTCTTAATGTGTCATATCATTATCAACCAGACATTGACGAGTGCTTGAAAATTTTGATACTCAATTTTAAAATTTATTTTCATCAGTGAAGGCTTAGATAGGTCAATATGTTACAGCTGCAACAATTATTTTAGATCAAATGAAATAAAGGTTTTTCCTTGGCATGCAGATTCACAAAGAATGATTATATATGATAATCAAGTTGATTTGCTAAAATGACATGAGTGTAAGAAAATATTTGTACCTTAGGTTTTCTCATTTTGTTCCTATTTATTTTCATTTAGTTTTTCTATAATGCGACCAAATTTTTCAAAATCATGATACTCTAGAAAAAGAAGTGTTGAAAATTGACTCAAAATTTGATGGATGAAGGAGTAAAAAATCGTGGCCCGATTTAGTACAATCGTGGCACGATTTTAACTGTGTATTGGAGCTTTTGGTTTGCAAATTTTCAGGGCACGATTTGGTAAAATCGAGGCTCGATTTTGCAGATAACGTTCGAGTTCGTACTGTGTACGAATGGAAAATCGGGGCACGATCTGTGTAAATCGGGGCACGATTTCCTCGATTTCTGGGTTTTATAAAAGACTTCATTCTTCATGTTTTTTTTGTGTGGCTTAGAGAGAGAAACTTGGGAAACCAAAGGAGGGAACTTTAAAGTTGAGTGTCTTTGGTGAGAGTTGATTTCTTGGGTTGGAAAACATTTGTAAACACCTTGGGTTGTGAAATTTTACCATTAGAAGGATCAAAAAGCTTCCTTTAGTGTTTTATCTTAGATTCATTGAGAGTGTGGGTGACTTGAAAAATGGGTAGAAATTAAGTTTTTGTTTTTTGTGAGCTTTTAAGCTAATTTCTTGTAACCCCTTTGTACCACTTTCATCTTAATGGATTGGAGAGCTGTTTTCTCCTCCATAGTAGGTCATATTGGACCGAACTGGGTAAACAATATTGATGTGTTTGTTCTCTTCCTTTATTTACTTATCTTTGTTGCTTTGAATATGGTTGTGGTGTTGCTCTGCACTTAGATTTAGGTCTATTTGTTCTTGTTGTTGCTTGATGCTACTTTACTCATTGATTACTACTTCCTTTACTCCACACATCATTGTTTTATTGGTGTGATTTTGTCTGAATTCACAACAAGAAGCTCTCGTTAAAAAAGGAAATTCCTCTCCAATGAAGAAATGTGATGGGCCACAAACCAATTTTGGCCCATTTAGCAAAGCCCTAATGAACCATTGGCACTTGGGATTTTGCTCATCTCACGTCAAGAATTGCTCCCTCACGCCCCAAAATACCAAAATACCCCAGCGTCGGTTTTTTTTTATTTTTTATTTTTTAAAAAACTCGGTATCCAACCAAAGAGCCAACTAATCCGAGGGGTCCAATCCCACCGTCTACTTGCAGCGGGTGCCATTTAAAGCCAGAACATAGCTTTGTATGGACTTAGCCCACCAAAATTGCCGCTAGGGGGAATTGAACCTGAGACTCCCCAACAACAGTTAACTTCCGTTGGAAGGCGTTTGGTAGTGAGCGGTATTTAACTGTCATTGATGGTATTTTGGTATTTTTGAAGTGTGAGGGAGCAATTCTTGATGTGAGATGAGCAAAATCTTGGTACCTGAGGCACGACCTTTGCTGGCCCAACATGACCAAAGTCTTGCGCTTTCCTCTTAAAACCTTGGTGACCGCTCTTTAGGCACCTAAAAAGTGTCAAACAGTAGTTAATTACCATTCAAATCACTAACCGATTTAAAAAATGCAGAGCGACAATTGACTACCGTTTGGTAGGTGACTAATGAGCAATCACCAAAACCTTTTCACGTTCCCTTGTTGTCATGCACAAAGAAAAATTAGATGCACAACGTATACAACTTAAAATTTGTGTGGTTGATGATCAATTTTGAACTTGGTTTACATTATAAAAATGAATGAGATATGGATGGGTGTAAAGCAATGTATGTGGCAATTTCTGTGCATGGCTTGTAGTCACCGCCACCGTCTTCACCGTTCGGAAAGTAGCAAGAGAAAAGAGTATGAGGATAAATACAAGTTGCAAGAGAATCTTAATTATAGGTACGATACACTCATGTGTCCCCACTTTTGGCTATATACGTATGTTATACTCCCTTCCCTTCCTTTCTTTAAGAGACTTTCTATAGAAGAAGAGTTATGTTGTTTGAACAACCATTTGTGGGATAACTTAAGAGACCACCAAAGATATACAAAGAAAAGACACGAAAACCAAAACAATAGAGAGAAAATGAAAACAAAATGTGAGTATGAAAAAAAAGTTATCCAAAAAATTGTTATAAAATAGTTGTACAAATATCATTTCTCATAAGAGAAATACGATACACGTCAACAAAAGTTGATCTATTTAGTCCATGAACAAAATACATCAATCTTTGTTGACTTGTAATGTCACAACACTCTTTTAAACACATACTCATGAATTGAAATTGTATATTAGTCCACTAAATTACTCTTCTCTTTCTTTTATTTATAGTGTTTCTTTAATATATGTAAAATAAGCAATAATGTCACTCATTGTAGAACGGTGAAGTAATAATAATAAGTAAAATATTTCATGGACACAGATACATTTAAATAATACTTTGAGACAGAAAGAAATAGAGAATATGATATGATATGTATGTTGGTGAAGTGAAGTGGAAAAAAATGTTAAACTAGTGCTAGAAAATTATGTGTGCAAATGTCATTTCTAATATTAATAATGCAAATATTCATATTTTTGTGTGCATTTGTGCCTCTGCACGTGAGCACAAAACTAGGTGCATGAAGGATCGAAGAAAGTTGCTCATTAACTTGCATAAATAGCTAGGTTTTGTGTACTTCTCGATCAGTACATATAATGAAGTGCAATGTTCCTCTTAGCTCACACCAAGAGGCAGAAAGTGGAATGCAGCCAAGGGTGATTTGCCGGCAGATATATATGAATATTCATAGAGATGCCCATGTCGGCAAGTTCCTCTTGGCTACATTTCGCTTTCTTCTTCTCCTGTGTGATGCTCTCTGTGGATTCCGTTGATATATCCAGTTACATTGTTATTGTAGCATCACTATTCATGAATTTTAGTTTTTGAAAAGGTATATCTAAAATTGAATTCTTGATCTCCTTATTATTCACCTCAACCACCTATAATATTTAGATCTATATATTAACTGTGTCTTTTCTGTGAAATTTTATTATATATTCGTTTTATTGGTTTGGTAGAGAGATATTATATGACTGGATTGTAGGTGGGATTGTAGGAATTATTGTGTGTTGTCGTGATTTTTACAAAAACTATATTTATGTTTTAACAGAATATCGATTCGTTGTGTTATTTATTAAGGTGAAGCAAGTTTGGTTTATTTGAACGTTGTTGACTATATAAGAAGTTTTCTTTGTCTTTAATTATTTGCTCGTATTTGTTACCCTTTGTAATCTTGTATAAAGAATCCAGATTATCTTCAAAACGATACAAACACTTATGTATCATTCACTAATATACCAACGTTTCAATAAAATTATAGTTTCTGGCTGTCACATGATTCAGAATTGTGATGTTAAATATATGTAATGATTGTTTGTGAAGACTTTTTAAATATTAATGTTATATATTCTGGTTGTAATTAACAGACTATATATGATTTAAAAAGCTTAGCTTTACTGTGGCCTTGTGACCGAGTAGAGATATAATTGAAAGGCTTACTGCGACTTTCCGGTAAAATCTCTGCAATTGGATTATCATATAGTAAATTGGATTATCAGATCCCAAATGAAAGGCCTTACTATATTACTTATAGTTGGAAGACTTACTGTTACTTATTTTTCATTTAGGCTTTATTTAGTTAAGCTTTTTTTGCGAGTTTGAAGGGGGAATGAAGGGGAGAGTTTTGGAAAAAAAGAAGGGGGAATGAAGAAGAAATTAGGTGGGGAGGACTTTAGGGGTTCATTTTTCTTCATAATATCAAATCATCCTCAATTGGAGGAACTCAAAAATTGTATTGGAGGAGAGTTTATATGAATTTTTCAAATTTAATATTTGTTGTTATAATGTTTTTAAAATAAAAAATATATTAATCATTACCATTAACGCATCATTTTCTAAAAATACATTCTTTGAAAAAATGTAAAAGATTTCTCAATTTTTCTCAATATTTCACATCCCCCAAAGCCTCCATTTCCCTCCTATCCAAACTCCCAAACAAAGCCTTAACAAATAAATTTGATAAATGTAAGTGCATGTTTGGATTTATAGTGGAATTGACAGAATTATGGTGAGCTGCCTCCGTGATTTTGACAAAAGCTACACTTTTTAACTTGTACAAAATAACGGTGCCAACATGATTTTGCCATCTCTACCACCAATTCAAACATATACTCTAAATAGAGATTTATGTCTTTTGGCTGATACATGGATCCTTTGGAAGGATAGTACGGTGTGTTACAATCTCTACGAGTGCTTTTTGATAGATAGTAATCAATCGACTCTTTCTTCGGTTTTGGTAACTGGGATCAGGATAGCACTTGTGTACCATTGAGCAACCAATGTTATATAACATTGGCCAACCAATGTAAGGAAGGGCCATGGGTGTGCCACATGGCACACCCTAATTGGCCAATGTTATATAACATTGGTTGCTCAATGGTACACAAATGCTATCCCTGGGATCAAGGGAAGTAGGTGTGAGATTCAGGTGGAAGCAAGGTATTTTGTTTGAAAAGTTGTTCTTTTATACGATCTTCGTGGATTACTATCTTCGATTTCCTTGTCTCGTGAGGAGGATAGGTAACATTGGGGCGGTGGAGTTGGAGGGGAGTTCACAATAAGATCCATTTTCTCCATCATATGTGTTGCTTTTCTTGACCATTCGAGGATATATGATGGGACATCTGTGTGTTGGATAATAAATAATGAAAGACCTTTGCTCCTTTTTAGGTTATTATAGATGAGATCACGACTAGGTTAAACCTTTTGAGAAGAGTTATTCCACTTCCCTCTAACTCATGTTGTGTCTAATGTTTGAATCATGATCATGGTGAATAAAATTTACATTTGGTTAGGGATTTTGCTGGTAAAGCCTGTTAACCTTTCCATGCTTTTGCTTTGCTCTTTCGAGTCTCATCGGAAGGTATCAATGTTAATTTGACATTCGATTTTGCGGTCAATTTGAGATATCAATAGCGACTATATTTTCTATGAGTTGTGAATCCTAAATGTATACCTAGAAAATAGTTGGGAGGTGTTTTTGGGATTGGTTGCTTAGTTTCATGTCCTTTGAACTATTCATACATATATTTAGATTGAAATACACCTTATATTTCTTTTTTTAAGAATTTTTTGTTGTTTAAAAAATAACGATGGAGTCTAATACTAAAGAAAAATATTATAGTCAAATATAAAAAGAATTTTTTGTTCCAAAAATGAGATCTTACTATTTGAAATGAAAAGACCTATTATGGATGCACAATGACAACTCCATTGACTAATTAGGAGTTCCGAATACTTTTGATTGTAGGTGTAGGTGTGTATGATGTCTGACATTGACACATATAATTACATTTAATTAGTTTATTTTCTCATTTTTTTATCGGCGTCAACCTATTATTATCAGGGTCGTGTCTCTATCAATGTCATATATCATGAAATAGGGTACAAGGATCCAACATATTCCTAATTCACACGGAAAATCCATGATATATAGATCTCATCAAATGAAATGACTGATTCTAAACAATCTTTTCAACTGCCATATTCAAAGATAGCCCGAGGAGAAGGAAAAGTAAATTCAGAAAGTAGAAAAGAATATAGTGGCTAGTTGGGAATATGTATGGTAACTTTATTGATACAGTGAACACATTGACACCTATACAACTATTTATCGTAACAAAGTAATGTACCTATGCTCATTGACAATGCTATAACATAAACATGGGTGGCAAACACTGTTAATCTCTTACCTTATTTTATTCTATTCCCATAACAACAGTAATTGTTCAATCAACACAACAGTTTTGAGAAGAAAATGTGCCAAGTCAACTTATGTTTGCTTGTTCCTACATATCCATCCAATCCTTATAGCTACACGTAGAAAGATGAAAATTGATTCCAGATAAGAAGAACGGTTTTGGATAAGGAACATTATGGAGATTTGTTCTTTTTTGAATCCAAGTGTGAGTGGCAAATTACACAGTTCGAGCCTATCAAGTAGAGCTCATTTCACCTCATTTGTTTTGTAAGGAATATATATATATATATATATATATATATATATATATATATATATATATATATATATATATATATATGGACACACACCAAGTCCAATAGTGTTAGACTTGGTTTAAATTACAGGCTACATCCACAATTGCGACCACAATATTGTTGTTGTACTCTCTACAACGGCATCACACCACTGTTGCCGTGTGATCTTAAATCACGTGTACGACCGCATCAAGAACTGCATCCGACAATTTCATCCATGTTTGTTCAAATCTTCGCATAAAAAATAAAAATTTAAGAACCCCAAATTCCAATCTAATTCATATATTGTCTTTTACGGTCTTAGTCTCTCAAATATAGTATATTTCAAGTAATTCTCAATCTATATTTACATAATAAACTGAGATTCTGCTATGATGGATACATAGTGTAGTGGCACGATGGTGCCACTTTATAGTTTGTAAAATTTTAAAATTATTTCACGCTGCAACAATCGCAATGCGCGTTGAAGCAACCACAATTTAAAACCACTGTTAGGTGTGAGATATACTATTGAGAAAAATTCTAGTTCCAACTAAAAAAGAGATGAGGCATGAATGGAAACATGCAAGCATATCAAAATCAATTTTTATCATTTTAGAATTATTTTTGCCTCTCCCAAAGTTGAATGAAACATGCACTTAAATGGTCAAAGTTTGACTAAATGAGAAAAGTGAAATAAATTTGGTAAAAACGAGTTGTCAATTTCTCAAACTTGGTATGTTGCATGATGTTAAATTAGGAATTAAGGGGATGAAGTGTGGTGTGGAATATTTTCTCTAGGGAATCAAGAATATGTTGATGAAATAATGTATGTTTGGAATTTCAACCTTTGACATTTTCAACTTATAAATACATTGACAACCATGATACTCAAGGGTATAGACAATCAAATAAGAATGTGATTGTTTGTTTAATTAGAAGTAGTACTAGATTAGTACTAGTATAGTATATAGGTGAAGTTACAATTAATGCTCAAAAGTCTTGCATGAAGAGGCAGAGAGAGTGTATTTGAGCCAGGATGACTTGCCGGCATTTGCTGTAAATGTAGAAGAATCCCTTCTCACAATCAAGGTGTTGCTGGCGAGGAATCTAGGCTCATATTTGCTCTCTTTCCACTCATATGAGACTCATTCAAGAGCTTCAAAATATTCATTTCCAATCTAACTTTCTTTGTTGAAATGCATCATATAATGTTTGATTTTCTATTTTTTTATAATAAATTTTGTGACTTTAGATTTCTCCCTCAATGTGTAGTATAGTACATTTAGGTGGTTGGGGGGTGGGAATTAACATGTTGTCTGATCCATTTTGTTTATTTTCTGGCTTTCTTCTTTGGAAGTGATCGTCAGTATCAACAATGACTAACATTGGTTTGATATTTGGCGGTGTCACTCAAGATTTTGTGTCTTGAGCAATTGACGGACCGACATGAAAGGACCTACCTTAGTCATTGTGAGGGTAACTACCCCCATTAATTGGAGTGAGTTGAGTAGCTCATCTGATTTGAGTTAATGGTTAAAGAGTTAGAGGTCTACTGTTCATGTTCTAACAAGAAGAAAAAAAAAACTAACATAATAATTAACATACTAACATTTACCATTAAAAAAAATACCCCCATTAACTTTTTGATCTTCCTCACATTTGTTTTACATTATAATAGCGAAAGGACGGACATTCACGTGCCCGTCTTTCTATTCTTTTTATTGCGCTAACACGTGTAGATTATCAACGATATTTTATAGAAATTTGCGTGTAAATTACAAATGATATATATATATATATATATATATATATATATATATATATATATATATATATATATATATATATATATATATATACACACACACACACCCTCCGGTCACTATTATAAACAAAAGTCCACTTTGTAGGTTCATTCAATAAATGATGTATGTGATCTATTATATAGACCACATACGTCTTATTGAATGAACCTAAAAAATGGATTTTTGTTTATAATAGTGACCGAAGGGTGTATTAAAATGGTACACTAATAACATTACATGTACTTATATATATATATATATATATATATATATATATATATATATATTTTAAAACACTCCATAAAAGCGGGTTTTGTTCTTTCATACTTGCAACCAAGTCATAACTGTGAGGCCTTTTGATTAGGCCTTTTCCCACTTTGTTCCCTCTGGCTTCCCTTTGGTCATTTCTAGTCTACTTCTCAGAATGATTTATACTGGCTCAGATTTATGTTGTGTTTCTTGTTTTCCTTTGGTTGGTATTGGCTATAGTTAAAAAGTGTGTGCAATCTCTTATCTCTATCTATTTCTTTAGCCATTATAAAAAACTATGCTTGAATGAAATTTTGCCAAAATTCATGATTTATTAATGGGTGGACTAAAATCATGTTTCAGTTAAAATAATTGGACTAAAATTGCATTTAAGTGGGGAAAAATATATTTACAATGTTAAAAGAAAGAAAGGCTATACAAACCCAATTTAAATTATTGGTTGAAACACGTTTTTTCTTTGATTTATTCTAATAACAACCTATAAACTTCAAGTTATGGAAAAAATTTAGGTACAATTCCTTAGGTGCTTTTCGTATGGTTCTTAACTAAATTCACCATGATTTCCTTAAATCCATAATTTTCTCAAAGTTTGTTTTATCCAAAAAATTTGTATTTTTAGTTAAGAACTATACGAAACGCACATAAAGAATTGTACCTAAGTTTTGTCCTTTGTAAAGTTAATATGAGAACAATGATAATTTTAGTATTATAATAAGATATTAATGAAATTTTAGATGTAAACGAATGTTTTAGGGATGTAACTAAAAAAAATCTTTTTCTTTGAACAACAAATTGACTAAAAAAAAGTGGATTCTAACGCCCCAAAAAAAGAAGGAAGGAAAATAAAAAAAATAAAAGTTTTTGACACGTTGGGTCCAAATTGGCCAATTTGTTCATTTTCACTAAAAATACAATAAAAGATAAACAGATAATAAAAATGTTATGAAATTAAGAAAGTAAAGAAAAGGAGGACAACCAATGATTCTTCTTCTTAAAAAAATAATAATAGATTGATTCAAATGATAAGGGACTTGAATCTTTTAAGCATGTGGTCGGGAGTTTGATTTCTTATTTATGAGTATCGAAAAAATTCGGTTGAAAGAGAATGACTCACCTTATATGTCCCATATGTTTTGAATAAAAATTAGTCACCGTAAAATAAAAAGAGGACATATTTTGGTACTACAAACCCTCTCACTTTTTTAGAATTTGAATTCTTGTCCTATTTTTGTTTTATTTTGACACCTCTAGAAGTTTAAGTTTGCACTCTCTACCTTGACACTCTTTTGTTTTTTTCTTCTTCTAAAGATTGTTACAAAATAGTATGAGTCTAAAATGCACGGCCTAACTATTCTATGAGGAAAATTGCTCTATATGCATGTAGTATTTACTCACAGACACCTCTAACTGACGAAAATATCCTCAACAACAATTAACTACATTTATTAGAAACGGTAGTTAGGAATGAGTTATAGGGAGAAACGTAATGCAGAATTGGAATTCAAAACCAGGACACAAAACAACATATCTAGACACACTCAACAAACAAAACACCATTCAACAAGTAGTAATTTATCCAACAAGTAAATCCCTCATAATTCAACACCAATACATCATCATTCATAATTCAACAACATTACACCATAACTTAAAATTGATCAACAATACACAAAGGATTTAATTCAACAACAATTCATCATTATGAAAATTGACAACATTACATCAAATAACTTAAAATTTCACAACATGACACCAAATCTCTATACTAACAATTTGGATACTTGCAGTTTTTTATGAACCAAAGATATAACTTATTATCTTCAAATACCATCTAGAAAAACATGAATACTACATCGTCATCATCCTTAAGTGTCTCAGGATGATAAATAACAGTTTCTTTGTCGTTATGTGTGTTATTTGTAAACTTACATGACACACGGTATGAATTTCACCAACATGAACAAAGTATTGGTTAAGTTGTGTCTTCAACTCATCCAACTTGTCGGTGGGGGTTTAATTTTTTTTTTTGAAAAATGCTAGCGAATGCCCTAAGGACACTCCTTAAGAACTTTAAATAGTATACTTTTATGGAAAATTGTGTATTTAATCCATCGGAAATTGAAGTGTTAAACTTTTTTAAAGAATAATTTCTTAATTGGGAAACCTTAAAGAGTGCCTTTAGGGCACTCGTTAGCAAGACCTCTTTTTTAACCGTCTTATTGAAAGCTTCATATCTGACATGACCTTCCACTTTCTCATCCTAAGACATAATTTACTTGAGAGAAGTAGATACAAGAGAAAATATCAAAATAAAATGCAATGAAAGAAAGGATAAAATGAATTGTAGATTAACTAGAGACATATATTTATATAAAATCTGATGCAATTTATTCACATAAACTATCGGTGCATTGTCAACCATATAAAACATAAAAGACATATATTTATATAATGTTAGTGATATATTGACAAAAAAAAATGTTGGTACATAATTGACCACAAAAAGATGTCAGTGCATTATCCAAAAAAAAAATGTTGATGCATTATCAACCAAAAAAACAGTGGCGAAGGGAGAGAGGGGGTCTTTGGAGGCCATGGTACCCCCTATATTTTTAATATTTTTTTTATATATACTATAATTAAACTATATTAGAATGTTTCATAAAATATATATTAGGCTATGGTCCTCCCAATTAATTTAATTATAATGTTTGTCATGTTATTAGATTAATTGACAACTAATATCATTAGTTTTATATGTTATATTATTTTAAATTATCTCATATGGTCCTTTCCACAACATATTTTAAATGGAATGAAACACAATGATATAGCTTTGCAAAATAAAAGACTATTTTAAAGCAAAAAATGAGCAAATTAAAACCTAAAATAAAAATAGGGGATTAAAATATAATTTAGTCCTTAATCGATTTTATTCTCCAGGGACAACAATCTCATGTCTTTCACACTCGTACAAAAGTTCTTCTATTTAGTCAATTGTCGTTCTCTTTTTGTATTAACCATTCGATTCTCTTGATAAAGCGGTCATGCTGATTTAGAGTTCGGCCGAGAGGTAAAAAAGTTGTTCTACTCAAGAATCGAACTCAAGTTGTTTTGAACAATTTGTCATTTACTAAAAACACATTTAACCCTAGAACGTATGCACTATGATTTTTCTATTTTTATACAAGGGTGTTTTTGTGTTCTCTTCCTACTTAATGTTATTTTTTTTTCTACTATTAAGTCAATACTTGTATGATAAGAATACTTACCTATTAATGTCTCTCATACCGAATATAGTTATAAATTTCTTTTAGAAAACAAGAAAATATTAGTTTAGGCCTTTAGGGTTTCTTATATATATTTTGTATTTAAAAAATTATTTTTTTAATCAAATTATGTTCTTTGTTCGCTAAAAAAAATGTTCCTTGTACTCGGCCCCCATAACTTTAAATTCCTGGCTCCGTCCCTGCAAAAAAAAAAGTATGAACGCAAAAAAAAAAGTGTCATTTCATATATAATGAAATTGCTTCTTCATCCTCACTATCCAATGAAATTGATTGCCTTTATCTTAAGAACAAGTAAAATTTCGTCTTCGTCTTCATATTCCTATCTATTGAAATTGCTTCTTCTAAAGAATAGTTTTTAACCATAGTTCCGTTTGTCTTGACAGGTTCAAATAAATGCATAAAAAAATTCAACAATGTAAACATGTTAAAATATGCAATACCTATTTCTTGACGTCAAATGAGTGTGGAAACCCTTTAGCAAACCTTCTTTGATGATTTGAGACACTCTTTTTGCAACAAAAAAAAAGTTTTGGATATAGATGAAATAGGTTAGAAAGGTGATGAGGGAGAATTGAGGTACAAGTGAATCGTGTCTCTTATATGATCAACTTGGAATGAAAGTTAATAACTTTTGCGAGCGAAATACCATTAACTCTCGTTCAATTGCGAACAATGGTTAAATATAGTTGGGAGTATTTTCGCCATTTCGAGGTGCCTGTGAGTAAACACTTGCCCAGAGAGCAAATTTCTTCTATAAGTTGTTCAACAAGAAAGCCCAACCAAAAAGGAGCAGACAAACCAATAACTGGAACAACAGAGAGCCAATCTAAGGTGCCCACCTCGCCTATCAATGAATGAAATATCTACTTGTTCGACAAAAAAAAGGTGCCCATCTCGTCTCAGTGTTATGAAGCACATAGCTATACCTCCGGCATCATCTCAGGAACCACCTCGTTTCCACATCAGAGTTCATCAGGCATCGACATGCTCTACCGCCTTAAGCATCAACAAACTATCAAATAATTACTTGATTGTTCCTATTAAAAGGAGGTTCATTCAAATTAGATAGGCAATAACGCGTATCTCAGATTCAATTGCTCTAAACAAATTGGATCATATCCGTAACAAATTAAATTGGTCTTATATTACAAAGATCAAAAGTGCTATTAACCATAATTTTTTTCTCCCTAAAAAAACCATTTTTTTTTGTATCTTGCTATTTAGATGGACATGAGCATTATGGTTTAGAAAGCTTGTTAGAGCACCACATCCATAGCAAAAAATAAAAAAAAATTGTATATCTCTTGTCTAATGATGAAAACAACAACTGGGATAGAACGTACATATCATGATTTAATGAGGAAGAGTAGGAATGTCAATTAGCCTATATTCTTATGGAATCCATTAATTAAGTCAAAATCTTTTAAGATACGATCTTCTGATCAGCTATATTTTGTGAGAACAAATTCATATCGACAATGCCATAACAGAAACATATGGGTAACCACTACCTTGATTATCTAGCAGCTTTAATTCCCCTTGTTATATTCTATTCCCATAACAAGAGTAATAATTAATCAATCAACAAACAACTTTGGGAAGAAAATTAACTAATTGTCAACTATTGTTCTTTTTTCTGTAGCAAAATAAAAATTTATTCTATATGTACAACAATAACGGTTTTGGATAAGAAGAATCAAGGACTGACACGTTGGTAAGGGGTCAATAATGTCTAATATGGAATAATTTTTTTGGGGAAATTGAAACAATATTGCTTTCACTTTTATTTTTGTGCTTATAAATACATAGCCTAATGAAGGGTGTAACATATATTTGAGTTTAGAAGGTTATGGGTTAAGTTTTATTTGATGTTGTTGATTTGCTCAAATGTCTTGCATGAAGAGGCAGAGAGAGTACATGTGAGCCAAGGATGACTTGCCGGCGGCATATGCCACGAATGTAGAGTCCCGTCTCATTTGGGTGTTGTCGGTGAGGTGTCCTGGCTCACTTTTGTTCTCTTTCCTCTCATATGAGACTTATAATAGAGCTATAAATTAAAGTTTGATTTGAAATATATATCATGTTTGTTGTATCAATGTGGCGTGAGGTACATAATTTGACATGGAAAGTTACACTTACAGCCAGAAGGTTGTGTTTTTTGCCATTCCATTTTGTTATCAACATTCAAATATATGAAATACATGGAATTGTGTACTACTACAATAGTAACTTAAAACTCATTCAAGTAAGAAATATCCACACTATAACACAGCTTATGAAATTTTCATTAATGCACATGTTATTTAATTTTCCTCAATTTGATACAATGTTGGCTGTTCTGTTGGTGGGAAACTCCATAGGAAGTGAAGAAGCACTATGTAACTAGCTCTAGATTAGTTACTAGCTCAAGACTCATGAGTATTCTTTCACCTAATCATTTCTAGACTAAGTATCTGGGTGTCTTGGTGTATTATGTTCTTTGTCTCATATTGAGTGTCACGTTTAAAATATTTGTTTGTCTCGTATATTATTTTTCCAAATGCAAAGAAAACATTAATTACATTTTTTTTATTAGGTTTAATCGTAGTTTTGGTCTCTCGAACTTGTTCAATATAGATTCATTTCTAATTTCACAAATTTAATCCTCTTATTTTTTAAAATTTCATAAATTTGGTCCATCGTCAAGATGTGAAAAAAAATTTGATGATGTAAAATATTTTAAAGGGAAAAAAAATTGATGATGTGAAATATTTTAAACTTATGTGATATGCATTAGGATGTCTTTTTTTTTGGGATACATTAGGATGTTGTGAATGTCATGTCGCCATTTTTATTTTTACAAATTACTTTTATTATTTCATTTAATTATTAAAATAATTAGTAATTAATTATTTTAAAAAAAATTATTTATTTTAAAAATAAGGGAAATGCTAACAAGCGCCCTTAGGACACTTGTTAAGAAGTCTAAAGAAGAATTTTTGTCTTGAGATTGATGCATTCAACTAATTAAAACTTGAAAAAAGTAATTTTTTTCTACATAAAACTTACCAATTATTTCTATTTTAAAATCTTTAACAAGTGTGATTAGGACACTTGTTAGCAAAATCCTTAAAATAATTAGGATCTATTGTATTTGTCTACTGAGAGATCACTTGGTTGCAACATTATATTTCATTTTGTGGTCCTCCGTTCGAAACCTAGCAACTAGGAAACTCTATAGTAGTTTCATAAAGTGGTGGCTCTTGCTCTAAGAAGGATAATAAAAATAATCATCAGAACCATGAGGCATTGGAATAGAACCATCGACCCAAATTTATTTTTCGTATTGAGAGAAATGATCATTGCACGACACCAAGTGTTGTAATTGCTTTCACCAAGCAATGGATGCGATACAAGAACAATGTTAATTGTTAGGAATGTGAGATTATTTTCAAGAGAAAAAGAAAAAGGGATCAGCAAGAAAATGTGAGAAAATTGGAACGAGATTTTCTTTCTTCTTATACCATATCAAGAATAAGTTGTATTGATGAATTCTCTCATCTAATTCTGGTTTGAATGAAAAATTAATTACAAAATGAGTAGGGATCATATACGATGGTAGTGCTGATGAACTAACTAACCACTAACTAAATGTAACTAATTAACTTGACATAGAAGTATCATTGTACTCCCTCCGTCCCAAAATATAAGCAAAAATTGGTCAACAAAAGTTAATGTATTTGGTTCAAAATTTGTACCAAATACATCAACTTATGTTGACTCATTTTTGCTTATATTTTGGGACGGAGTAGTATATAAAGTACATTCCTGCTCATTTTGTAATTAAGTTTTCAACGGTTTTAGATATGATAAGATAGTTACTCATTGTAAATGTAACCAAACAACGTATTTAGATAGGATAAGATAGTTTTGTAGTATTCTGTCTCTCTATCTTACGCACTAAACAGATCATAATAAACTGTAGTAAGTAGTGTTAAGAAGAAACCAACTTTGATGTTGTTCAAAGCAAGCCAAGACGAGTCATTTGGGCCAGAAAGTTGTTCGACACAATAAGTGGCCCAACCCATGTTACTCAATACGAACTGCATGTGACTCGTTCAACTTGAACCCAGTGAATCTGACCACATCCACGAACAATGTTGATCCACATTTTAGATAGCTTCGACTTGGCCCAGACTGGGTTTTGGGCCTAAACCCATCAAAACCATATCGTTGTCCACCCCTAATCCCGTCAAAAAAGAAACTATTTATATATACGACCTATAAAGTATAGAGTAATACAAGGTTGGGCTGCTGTTAAAATCTAAAATGTGTAGAATGATATATCTAAGTGAAAGTTATCTCTTCTGTAAAAAAAAATACAAGTGAAAGTTCTTGTTTTTTTTTAAGGAAGTGAAAGTTCTCTACTAGATCACTTATGAGAAATACAGCTCTTAAAAATATGTCATATGTTATCATCACTTTGTCCGAGAAGGAGTAGTCCATTTTTTCTTTTGGTCAAATAGCCTAGCGGCTAGAGAAATTCACCTTAAAGGTAAATAAGTGGGGTGTCCGGGGTTTGAACCCCGGCCCCTGCATATATTATGCATTATCCCTTACCAAGTGAACTAAACTCACGGGAACGAAGGAGTAGTCCATTTATTTGGGTTGAGACACTAAAACATGTAATTATATGTAGGAGGTTTATATTTCAAATTATGTCACTAATATTTTTCTCTCCTAATAACAAATTAACTACTTACATTTTTTCTATAAAAAAAAGTTAGGCTTATTTATGCAAAAGTCCATGTAAATACGGATCATTTGAGTTTTGATCCCTGTAATCACTAATCATTCAAAAATACTCTTGACTCTTTCAGGCATACGCGAATTACTATTCATCAAAACACCTTCTGTAACAGTCCGATTTTTAGCATTAGATTTATCTGTTATTATTAATTAATATTATTTATTTAATTATATTTGTTAATTGATTATTTATGTGTGATTGGTGAGTTAGTGAAATTATTAGTGCTTGAGTGACATTTTTGTAATTATGCTAGAATTAGGAATTTGAATTTTAGAGAATAGTGGTGTATAATTAATATGGAGGGGTTTAAGTGAAGTAAAAGTGTAGAGAAAATAATTGTGAGTTAAATGTGACTAAGCCCATTAGTGGAAGTGACCCTAACCCATACTATATAAAGACTAGTAGTGAGTGGTGATGAACTAGGTTAAACATTTTAACACAAAATTTTGAGAGAGACAAGTGAGAGAATAGAGAAGGAGATGCTTGGAGAAGAGGAAACTAGAAGAGCTCAAGGGATAGATGGGAATTCAACTAGAAGTAGCAAGAGAAGTGAAAAATTAAGGTAAGAGGGGAGATTACTTTACCAATTGGGTTTAATAAGAAATTGAGAGGTTTGAGTGTTTTAGATTATGATTAATTGCATGTTAATTGCTGCTGATTTTGGTGAATTTTATGCTCCTTTTTGTTGATTAAATTAAGCATGTTAAACCTTGATGAAATTGCATTTTCTTCATGTCAAAATTCATGTTTTATTATGTTAAATTGATACAATTGTGAATTTTGATGATCTTGATGATTAACAAGATAATTGAATGATGTTTGTTGATGATTAAGTGATTTTGCGAAAATTGATTAATTAAGTGAATTTGATTAAGTTGCTACTGTTTTAATTAAGTTGCTGCCATATGATGAAAAGAATGAAAATATTATGTTGGTTGTGTAGCTTTGATGTGAATTAAGTTGTTGTTGTTGGTGTTTTGCTAAAATGGCTTAATTGAGTGAAAACGAATAAGTTGCTGTTGGAATAGTTTGAATATGTGATTATGGTGATGTTGAACTTGATGAAATACCGTTGATGTTGATATGCAAGCTTATTTGCTAAGTTGTTGGTGAAAATGGATTTTTGAGACGAAGTTTGAATTTAACCAAAAAACCTTGAGAGTTCATGTCATTTGACGTTTCATTGTGTATCCATTGTTCAATTAAAGTGTATTGATCATGAGTATTGTTTGTAAAATGATTTTGGGTCAATTGAGGTGAAAAATGGAATTTTTTGGTGGAATTTGGGGCCTTCCAGTAGTGAAAACCCTGTTTTCTGGTTGCCCAGAAAAGAGGACTTTGCTAGCGAAGTCCTTGGTCGCTAAGCGACTATGAGAGTAACAACATGTGCTGTTCTGTGCATTTTGGTCCTTGGGGGATGTTTTCGGACATCCATGTGCTTTTCTTTTGTGCTGTTTTGCTGCTGATTTGACCATTCATTGATATATAACAATTGCTTGCAATGATTTGATTACAAGGTTTGATTTTGAGACGAACTTGGTGATTTTGTGAAACTTGATAATTGTTGAAATGAACTTAATAATCAATTACAACAGTATGAATGAAGTTGAATCATGAATATAATGTAATGTAGTAATAGGTTGAGGTAACCTTACTTAATTTATTAATGAAGTGTGAATTATGTGAATTATTATGAATGAAAGTAAGATGTTGAATTGTTTATGATTAGACGATGATTTAAACTTGGTGAAATGCATTAATATGAGATGATGGTGATGAATGTGGCTTAATGCATTATAGTTCTGATTAAATGATGATGTGGTGTTAATATGATTTGTGTGAAATGTATTGATTTGATAATGCAAATAAAATGGTGATGAAATGTATCATGATTTAAGATCATGATTTATGGTGGTGTGCATTGTCGAGTCCTTACGTGAACATTCCATGCATTCATAGTCATTATTGGTGCTTGATTTAAGATCAAGATAAATTATTGGTGCTTGATTTAAGATCAAGATAAATTATTGGTGAGGTGATTTAACATCACTGTGGTACCACATGCATGTAGAGTCGTATTAGGCTCATTACATACATATGAGTCGTGTTTGGTAATGTTTTGGTGTGAACTTGTGCATTTATGTGGTAAATGTCAGTTGTTGGTGTGTGAAAATTATGGAATGATTCATAATTGTGTTGTTGGTGATTTATAATTGAAATGGTGATTTAATTGTTGATGATGTATAATTAAGTTGGTAATTATATAATGATGAAGATATATTATGATTTACGAATTATGCATGAGTACTAACCAAGCTTTTGTATTGATGAATATTTAAATGTTAAGTGATGTTTTTGCCTGAAACTTACATGCGTTTATTATATCATTTTGTTGAATGTATATCTTACCCTCTAGTGGCTTTATTGTCGCCTCATTCATGGGTTTTACCCTTGGGAATGTAGACTTGCAGGTTGAGGAGTAGTGCTCGGTGAGTTGTGATGAGGATGGCGTCACGCCTATTCTCCTTTTATGTCGCATTTATTTTCGAGGATGTCTATATTAGGTGCTCTGATCTAGGAGTCTGGGATTTATTTTACCTGTTGAATTTTATGAGGATGTATTTATTTGAGATTTTTATGATGAGACCCGAGATGATTATTATGTTGAGATGATTTATTTCCGCTGTGCTGTGATGATTGTTGATAAGATTTTCATTATGAGAAATTTGTATGAGTTAATTAGTGATTTGTTAGATTCTGATTAGTTGTGTTGCATGATTTATCGCTTAATTAGTAGTCTCGGGGATCGGGGTCTTCCACCTTCCTTTTTTCATCAGAACACCCTCCTTTTTTGTGAATGTCTGAAAGAGCCATGGATATTTTCATCGGAACACCCTCCTTTTTTTGTGAGTCATCAAGTGGTTTGCCTATCCATCAATGCCACATCAACAAAATTGTGACATTAAACAATTAAATAAATTGTTTTGATGTGAGATAATAATTGATTAGAATAGAGATAGAGACAAAGTCATGAAGGTCACCGAACTCAAAGTCACTAAAGTGAAATCTATAACGGTTAGATATTGAAGCCAACATACCTAAAAAAAGGAGGGAATCGATCAAAGAACTAGCTATATTTTTATTAAATTATTAAAAGTTTATGCTTGTAAACTCACTATAGAACCATTGACATTTTTTCTGAAGGAGAACTGGACACTTGACAATTCATGGTTAGCGATTTGACATTAAACATATTCATTGCCATTTTAAATGACAATTTAACTTTTTGAAATATAAAGAAAAACCGAAAATTCTTAGCTGGAAAAAAGCATTGCACTTTCCAGCACACATTCAGACTGAGCCATAACCAAAATCTTCATAGCGATTGACATGACCATGACCAAAAATGTATGGCAATCAACGCACAAGTGCTTCATTATTCCCTGCTCTTAATTGAAAGATTATATTCCCACAAAGAGGGAATTTAATTAGCATTGAGGCCAATTGATTGAAAGGAATGAAGAATGGAGACCAAGAAATTTGATCTATGCAAAAGTGGCCGACCCAAATGTTGAAGGAAAATTAACTATGAAAAAAGTGTTGAAGGAAAACTAATAATAAATATTCACAAAATGGTTTCTTTTATAAAATAGAATCAATAGATTGAACAGGGGGTTGCCCTTTCAAAAGGAATAACTATCATTCCTCTAAAGCTCAGTGAATAGTAAGTCAAATTAAAATATTGGTGATTGATGAGGGCAGGCATCATTTTTTTTCCACTAGCAACTTTCTACCTATAAAAGGGTAGCAATGTATAACATATTATAGCAAAATAGAGCAAGCATTGGTATAACTTATAATGGATAAGTTAATTTGTGGTCAAAGAGTCTTTCATGGAGAGGTTGAAAGTGAGATGAAGCCAAGGATGACTTGCCGGCATAATACTAATTTGCCACAAAACTAGATAGCTCAACTATGTTTAGATGGGCGGTGAAGTTAACATAATTACGGTAGCATTGCGATTTTGTTGATGCTTTGAAGTGTAGTTTTTATTAAAATTGCAGTGGTTCACCGTAATTATAACAATCTCACAGTCGATCTAAATATGCATTTAGTTTCATTTTCCGGCAGGTCATCCTTCGGCTATATTTGGCTTTCTTCCTCTCATGTAAGACTCTTACGACCTTCTCATATAGGCTAATCAAGAAATACTAACTTTTGCATAATGTTCTTGGAGAAATTAATATGGCTTGAATCAAAGGAGACAAAATGTGCCACCATTTTTGTACAAACAAAATGTGCAAATTTAATTTCGATAGGTCAATATTTCACTAGTCAAACCCACCTAGCTGGCATGTTTTATACAATAGTACATTTTAAATCCTACCAATTTTTTATTATAAAGAATTAAGTTAATTTTTACTCTAACCATATGTAACTGTTAGTATTTATGATCTTATTTTACTTATTTCTATTGATCATTTATCCTAATTCTTAATTTCAAAATAGTTTTTTATACCCTAACCAATGTTGGCCTACCCCATCATTTCTCCCACATATACCTTAATTTTCTATTTCTTCGTTACTTGATTTGTTTGGTCTTTGATATAGTATGTTACTTGGTGTGGAGCTAAACTCTATGGACAATCTCCTCTTCAACTCTAGGGTTCATTTTTTTTATTCATTCATATTGATTGAATAGGGGAGGAAAGAGTTGATGAACAATGGGAGGAAGCTAGTTATGGTGACGAACAATCTTGGAGGCGTGTCAATCCATTTGGATAAAACTTGGATAGGTTGAATTCCTGATGTAATCTTGTACATATGCCCAAGTTGATAAGGCTCATTCTCTGAAATAATTTCCATTTTTTTTATTGATAAGGTACAATTTCCTTTTTGATTAAAAATAAATAAACTCGATTTATAACACCCTGGACTTTGTAACATTTTTGCAATTGACATAAAAACTTGAAATGGCATGCCTCCTTTGAAGTCGGGGACATTACTGGTTTGAACGATATTACTCTTAGGGTCATGTTAACTTGTGTCCTTAGAACACATGTTAAGGAACCCAAAAGTAAAAATATTTTTTAAAGTTTGTGCATTCAATTTATTACAAATTCAAAAATTAAATTTAATGCACACATTCCAACAAAAAGTTACTATATTTTATTTATTAACTTGTGCCTTAAGGACACAAGTTAGTTTTTTCCTTACTCTTAAATCAATTTTACTAGGAACAGGTTGTAAACATCTCATATCGTTTTAAAAAGAAACTAGTAAAAGACTTGTGTTTTCGTACATGTGACGTAACATTGCGATAATTATATAAAAAATAATTAGATTGTTAATATTGTCGAATGTTTATAGATATTAAATAAAAATTATGAGTATTAATATAATGTTTCTATTAAATATTTTTCTATTTTATACTTATATCTGCATAAACAAATTTTTATATACATATATGAGAAAGTCGATATGATAAAATTTTGGAAACTCTTGACTATTTTAAAAATATCAACATTAATGTAGTGTGTCTATTAAATAAATTTTTATTTTATATTTAAAACACCGTTAAATATATAAACCGTACTCGTTGATGATTTTATATGCTTATATATGCAGAAGACAATTTTTATATACCAATATGTGATAGTCGTTATAATAAAATTTTGAAAACTCGTGACTATTTTCAAAATATCAACATTAATGCAATGTTTCTATTAATTAAATTTTTATTTTATATGAAAAACACCGTTCAATGTTTGCACCGTTTTCGTTGCAGATTTTAAATGTTTATATCTGCAGAAACAAATTTTATATACATATATTAAAAAGTCGATATGATAAAATTTTGGAAACTCCTGACTATTTTCAAATTATCAACATTAATGTAGTGTGTCTATTAAATAAATTTTTATTTTATATTTAAAACACCGTTAAATATTTAAAACCGCACTCGTGGAAGATTTTATATGCTTATATATGCAGAAGAAAATTTTATGTACTGATATGTGATAGTCGATATGAGAAATTTTTGAAAACTCGTGACTATTTTCAAAATATCAATATTAATGCAGTGTTTCTATTAATTACATTTTTATTTTACATGCAAAACACCGGTCAATGTTTGCATTGCACCGCCCGATGTAGATTTTAAATGTTATATCTGTAGAAACAAATTTTCTATACATATATGAGAAAGTCGATATGATAAATTTTCTGAAACTCATGACTATTTTCAAAATATCAACATTAATGTAGTGTGTCTATTAAATAAATTTTTATTTTATATTTAAAACACGATTAAATATTTAAACCGCACTCGTTGAGGATTTTATATGCTTATATATGGCGAAGAAAATTTTTATGTACCGATATGTGATAGTCGATATGATAAAATTATGAAAACTCGTGACTATTTTCAAAATATCAACATTAATGCAATGTTTCTATTAATTAAATTTTTATTTTATTTGCAAAATATTGTTCAATGTTTGCACCGTTTCCGTTGCAGATTTTAAATGTTTATATCTGTAGAAACAAATTTTATATACATATATGAGAAAGTTTATATGATAAAATATTGGAAACTCATGATTATTTTCAATATATAAACATCAATGTAGCGTTTCTATTAAATTAATTTTTATTTTATATGCAAAAAACCATTTAATGTTTGCTGGACGATTATCAAATTAAGGAGCTTATGAGTTTTCATGAGGATAATTATGAAATTTTTCCGGACCTTAATTTTTATATATTGTTAGTAGATATGACCATTATCTGTAATTAATTTTTTAAAAAACAAATAAATTAGTTGCATAGTTATCCGTGGAAATTGGTTACACTTGTGATGAGCATTATCCGTAATTAATTTTTTAAAAAATAAATAAATTAAATTTTGCAAAATGACCATCATGCACATAAAATTAAGGAGATCATGAGTTTTAATAAGGACGATCATGAAATTTTGCTGGACTTGGATTTTTATATATTGTTAGTAGATACCGTTCAATGTTTGCACAGTTTCCGTTGCAGATTTTAAATGTTTATATCTACAGAAACAAATTTTATATACATATATCTGCACACCTATCAGTACACTGAACTTCTTTTGATTTCAAGCGGATTCTCGTGGGCAAACAATTACGCAAGCTCTCCACAGGAAATTCTTTACCTTCGGGGGCAATTTTAAACTCCAAACATAATTCCAATTACCCGGCACACGGTGTTGTACAACTGCCACATCATGATTCATAATATCCTTGTAAGCACTTTTAACTGTATAATCACCATCCCTCTCGAACTTCCAAATAGGCACATCATGAGTCACCGAGGGAGTAACAGAGTATTAAAAATATTTCTAGCAGTAACATTGTCAAAAAAGCATTAATTAGCTCCATATTCCATTGTTTTTGGGGGTGTAACCAACAAGTCAGAAACAGTGATAAGTGGCCACTCCAAATGATGATGAGTAGACTGTACAATTCGTGCAGCATCACTGAGCCATGAGTGATCCCAAACTGGTATGTGTTCTCATGTGCCTATACTCCACTAAAAACCACGACGAATCACATCTTTCACACTCCATATTCTACGCCAAACATAACTAGGATTATGGCCTATACTAGCTCCAAAATAATCACTCCGAGAAAAATATTTAGCTTTGAGTAAGCGAGTGATTAGAGACTCTGGATTAGAAACCAACTTCCAAGCTTGCTTGCCAACCATATCCATATTGAATGCCTTAAGGCCCTTAAAACTCATACCTCCAAACACCTTAGGAAGTGAAAGATGTTCCCAAGATAGCCAATGCAATCCTCGAGAATTCGCTGAATTATGACCCCACAAGAAGGAGTTTAACATTTTTTCTGTTTCATTAATGAGGGATCCCGGAAGAAGGAAAACACTCATCACATAGGAAGGAATAGATTGCAAAACAGATTTAATGAGAACCTCCCTTCCAGCCTGCGAGAGACATCTACTGCTTCAGAAGTTGATTTTATTCCAAATACGATCCTTAATAAATTTAAAATTTGCATGTTTTCTATGTCCAATCATATATGGAAGCCCAAGATGTTTACCTGTACCCAAAACTTGACGAACACCGAGAGTAGTAGCAATGAGGTTCTTTAGATCATCTGGAGTATTGCGACTGCAAAATAATTCTGACTTCTGAAGATTAATGGCGTGCCTCGACGCTTCTTCATAAGTAGCCAAAATATTTTTCATACAACCAGCCTCACATTCACCAGCTCTAAAGAAAAGAAAACTATCGTCTGCAACGAGAAGGTGAGAAATAATTGGTGCATCTGTGCATATCATAGTACCTCTAATATCATTGTGACGTTCAGCTTCACGAATAAGGGAGGAAAGGCCTTCAATACAAATGATGGACATATAAGGTGAGAGGGGATCACCTTGACGAAGGCTGCACCCTGGCACAATAGGACCCACCGATGCTCCATTAACGAAGACCGAGTAATTAACCATCTCAACACAAAGCATAATCCAGCTAACCCATAAAGAGGAGAAACCCATTTGAATCTTGATATCTCATAGGTATTCCCAATCTAATCTATCATAAGCTTTACTGATATCCAGCTTAAGTGCAACATCTCCACTCTTTCCTTTAGCCTTTGCCTTCATATAGTGTACAATTTCAATGGCCACCATTGCATTATCGAAGTGGATCTTCCTGGGACAAAAGCTGACTGATTAATAGAAATACACTTATCAAGCACCTGTTTGAGCCTATTAGCAAACACCTTAGCTACAATATTATACACAACATTACAGAGAGCAATAAGCCGCCAATCCTTCATTGAAGTCTGAGAATCACCTTTTGGTATAACTGTAATATTAGTATAATTGACATGTGGTGGGAAAGCACCACTTGTTAACCATTGACAACCTGCCTGATAAACTTCATGACCACAAGTGTCCCAGAAATGTTGATATAAACCTGGGTTAAAACCATCCGGCCCTGGACATTTATCTGCTTGCATGGAGAAAGCTACCTGTTTGAACTATTATAAAGTGAAAGCCGCAATCAACATATCATTATCATCCCCTGTGATTGAAGTTAGAACCAAATTAATGACACTTTCATGAGAACTCTGTGATTTTTGAAAGAGTTGCATGAAATAATCACGCGTAATATGCTTCAGACCTTCTTCAGACCGACATTCAAAACCATTCTCATCTTCAAGATGTTCAATTCTATTTAACTTTCTTCTGTTGGTGGCTGCTGCATGAAAAAACTTCGTATTAAGGTCCCCATCACGGTACCAAAATGTCTTATCATGTTGTTTCCAAAAGATATCATCTTTGATTAACAATCTGTCCAACCTATGCCGTAACATGTTGAAATAACTCACATTAGAGGCATCCACATGCGAATGGACAGCTTGAAGCTTACGTTGAGTCTTGCGGATCTCTTGTCTAGTGTTTTGGCTAGCATTCATACTCCATTTAGATAGGTCCACAACATACTGTTTGAGTTTATTCACAAGAGGACGTTCACCATAACCCTGCCATCTTTGAGAAACAAAAGGTCCAAATTCGGGATCAACAAGCCACACATTCTCAAAGCGAAAGCGACATTGTCCACAACTAGGAGCGGGCTGCGGAACATAATCTAGCCAAAGGGGGTAATAATTGGAGGATGTGGTAGTAAGACATTCAAGCTTTGCTTTCTGAAATTTATCAAACCAACTATCATTTGCCATAGCTCTATCCAATTTTTCCTCCACAGCTCTATCGGTTCCTAGGCTTTGAACCAAGTGAAAGCATATCCATCCATATGAATATCAGCAAGTCCAACATCCAAAACAGCTTGCCGGAATCCTTGAATAAGCCAAGGTTGACGATTAGACCTTCCTCTCTTTTCATCAGCTGATAGAATATCATTAAAATCACCAATAATACACCAAGGAAGTTGGGAAATATTTGTCAATTGATGAAGTAAATCCAAGACTCTTTTCTCTTTCCTCCTTCTGGCATACCATAAAATCCAGTTAGCCTCCATCTGCTCCTCAAAGAGTCATTAATCTCCATATCAATATGATTTTGGAAGAAATTCGTGATAGTATAATTAAAATTCTTATTCCATAAACATGCCAAGCCACATCCCCTACCAATGCAGTCAACAAAAAAAACAGTAATCAAAAGCTAACATATATTTTAATTCTTCAATTTTATTAGAAGTTGTCATTGTTTCAGACAAGATTATTGCATCCGGTTTATAGGTCTGGACTAGGTACTTTAAATTAAGAACTGTGCTCAGGCTACCTAAAACCCGACAGTTCCACCATATAAGACTCATTTCCCTTGGCGGGCCTGGGGTCCAGGTCCTGCCATTACATTATTAATCCCACCTTGTCCCCTATCCCTCATAACAACATCCTTGCTAGCCGTATCTTGACCACCATCTGAAGCAAGAAATATAAACCAAAATAATCCTCCTTTGACAGCCATAATTTGAGAATAAATATATATATTTTTACAAGCAATATCCATATATGTGACACCAATACCCAAAATATAATCCAAAAATATGCTTGAGATTAGAAAAGAAGAGTCCTGATCAAAATATAAAAGACAAACCATTCTTCCTTTGCCATTCATAAATTGGAAGTGAATAATCAATATATTTTGAGAGTGAATATATATATTCTTGTAAGCAATCTCCATATATGTGACACCAATACCCAATAGATGATATGAAAATCAGTTGGAGAAACCACACATCGTAAGCAATACCCAATAGATGATATGAAGTTTTTGAATGACACCAACAACAATCTTTATTATAAAAAAAGTTGTTGAAGGATAGATATACTCATCTAGTTTGTTACACTTTTTAAAGGATAAAAGAAAAAAATTGGACATATATATACTCATATCATGTTTGTTACATTTTTATTTTAATATTGAATTTACTCTTATCTATTTGTTATATGTGTTATTTGTATTGAAAATTGAGGGTAATTTTGGAAAGAGAAAAAACATGCTATTTTCTTTATATATAGTATAGATGCAAAAAACCATTTAATGTGTGTTGGACGATTATAAAATTAAGGAGCACATGAGTTTTAATAAGGACGATTATGAAAGTTTTTTGGACTTCAATTTTTATATATTGTTAGTAGATATGACCATTATCCGTAATTAATTTTTTAAAAAACAAATAAATTAGTTCCATAGTTATCCGTGGAAATTGGTTACACTTATGATAAACATTATCCATAATTAATTTTAAAAAAGCAAATAAATTAAATTTTGCAAAATGACTATCATGCACATAAAATTAAGGAGATCATGAGTTTTAATAAGGACGATTATGAAATTTTGCTGGACTTCGTTTTATATATATTGTTAGCATATATATATATAGACACACACACACACATTATTGCATTTCAGTTCACAACTCTCGTCCAGCTCAACTCATTCTCTTCCCCTATTGTGTGTATATATGAGTCATACTTAACAATATAAATGGCAACCCACTTCGGTTGATCTAGTGGTCTTGGTTTTCGACCTTAGAGTATGTTCCTCTAAGGGTCTCTGGTTCGATTTGTACCGGTGTTTGTGGGCTAGTCCATGCAGAACTTTGCTTTGGCTTTAAATGGACCACCGTAACTGGACAGTGGGATTGAACCCCTCGAACTAATCGGTATTTGACCAGATACGAGGCTTTAGAAAAAAAAAAACTTATATATAAATGGGATGTCGAGTTTTGTGTAGTTTTTCCCTCTAATTTTATCTTTTATTTCACTTATTTATAATTTTATATTGTCTTACCTAATCAAAATAATTTGATTTAATCATAATTTTAAATTTGAATCAAATAAGTTTTATATAATCTTAATTTAAGTTTTACACCAAATATAATCCTGATGCGCTCTATTCAAGCTCGTCCCACTTTTAATTTGTCAAAAACAGGGAGGGACATAGTGAGCCAATTTAGACAATTGAGTTCAAAATGTCACCCCACCCCGCCTCTTTGAGAGTTGTCGGCCAGCCCGTCAAACCATTTCATTTTATTTTTTCATTCACATTAATCATAATAGTTCATAATTTGGTTTTATTGCTATAATTTTTTCTTGAGTTATTCAAATGATTTGTTGTTGTTATTACCCAAAAAAATTCAAACAACATAATTAACAATAATGAACTAATGATTAGGTGTTGTAATTAACATGTTTTCTCAATAAAAACAACATAAAATTGATAATTTATTTTTAATACGAACTCGCGGGCCGATCTGATGTGCCTCAATTTTTCAACTAGTTAAATGAGGCTGACCAACTTAAGAGGCCGAATGGAAGACCTCAACTTAGTCTATTTAAAATAGTGAGTTAAACAAGCTGGCACAACGAGCTTGACCCATTTTACCACCCTAGATCTATTTATCAATTCTCCCTACCTATATTGTCAACAATATATATTGTCTTTCCAAAATTACTCTTCATTATTAAACGGAAAAATGTTTGAGCTTTTAATTCTCCTCTTTAATTAGATGTATTTTTATGAAAAAGTAATATATCTTGTAATTTGAAAAAAAAATATATATATTAAAAAAAGACCAGACAATGTACATATCATTCGGTACAACATAGACTAACTTCGAAGAAGTGTGAGTCATTTACCAAACAACAGATGACAATAAGTCAAATAAGTAAAATTTACAATTGATATTCTATAATTTAATTTTACTCCACTATTTTTAAGGAAATTTTTACTCCATTTATAAATTTGCTTATGTGATTAATTTTTTTTTTTGAAAGATGACTAATTTTTATTGATTGTTGGATAAATTAAACACCATTATTTAAGGGTAACCTAGAATAAAACGAATCATTAATATTGAGTTGTATTGTTCAACAAATTAACATTGTGTTGTCAAGTCACTCAACACTTTTGGCCATTATTGACCAAAAAACTTTTAGTTCTCAATATATATCGGTTGAATATAATTAGTTTGAAATTATTATCAATTCCTGTTTAACTTTTGCAACAATTGATCGTTCGCAAATTTTATTCCATTCGAGTATCTAAATCTTAATTAATTGATAATCTGTAAAAAGATGTTGTGCTCAGTATGCTTTTGACCTCGTCAATACCAGTACGAATTTTATTATTCGATAGCATCATATTGTTTTCCTTCAATATTTTTTTATTTAATCCTTGATTAAGATCGTGGAGAGTTCATGTTTACACTTTTGAAAAATCAATTATTTTTTATAGTTGTAAGCAAATGAATCGATGTTTAATACAAAAGAATAAAAAATTTTGGTGTAACTTTCTCTTTCAATTTTCATTGTTATTTGCAGTTACATGTCACGGATATACTCCATGTAATCTTTTTTTTTAACGCACATTTTTTGTAAGTAACGATAGAAAGCGGGCAAACCCAAATGCAAATACATAGCATTTGCCCGTAACACAAAAATAGGCATGGCCATACATACCCATTCCACACGCCAACTTATTTTTCACATTTTTTTAGCTTAATTCCGCACCCAAATTTTTGAAAAAGATTCTATTCCCACAAATAATTAGGAGAATTGATTGAAGTATAGAGTCGTGTGCTATTGCTAAAGTTGCCGACCCAAAATGTCGAAGGAACCTTTAAGGGAAAAACAAAGAGAATGCCTAAAAACGGATGCTTTAATCATAAGGATAGAAAGTGGGATTAATTGCCTTTTAGAGTAACATCTATCTTAGCTTTGAAGGATTATGAATAGAAAGTCAAAATAGAATATTAATTGGAGAATGCACTATAGAGCTAGCATCATCATTACCATTAACATGTAATCTGTGGCTATAAAATGGTAGCAACCTGTGGCAAAATATAGCAGGGGATTACCAATCAATCCTTGTTTATATGTCAAAAGAATTGCAAACATACATGTCCCTATTTATACACTGGATTGACGGTGAGTTCGACAAAATGACGGAGCAATTTTGTCAAACTCAAAATATATTTTAACCAAAATCATGATGGCTCAATGTGTTTCTGTCAATCTCACCGTCAATCGAAACATGTATCTAGTGTTGTGTTGTGAATCCAGTTCAAAATCGATTTTTTCAACCAAGTTCGATTTTGACCTTGAAGAGCTTAAGCAGTCATATACATGTTCCAATCTATACATTTTTGGTTCAAGAGTCTTTCATGGAGAGGTTGAAAGTGAAATGGAGCCAAGGATGACTTGCCGGTATATTAATTTGCCACTAAAGCTAACAACTAGCATCATTTGTTGGGTACTCCCGGCAGGTCATCCTTCGGCTATATTTGGCTTTCTTCCTTTCATGTGAGATTCTTAAGACCTTATCATATGCCCATAGCACACCGTTCTTGGACATTAAAGTACTGGAATACTACAGAAGCAGATTTAGGTCAATTTTTTTTATTTAGATCCAATATTTATTAACAAAATATTGGCCTTTTCCTTTAGAGTTGATTATATTTTCTTGATCATGTGTTCATTATTTTTGGAACTCTGCAGGATATAGTGGTTCTAATTTTAATTGAAGTGGGATTGGTTAGTCGTCCTTAAATGCTCTACATTTATCCTCCTTGTTATTTCATAAAAAATTGATAGTTATAACTATTATTCATCCCTCTCATAAAATTGATAGTTATAACTATTATTCATCCCTCTCATAATAATGGAACTTGCCACTCTCCTCCCAAAAATGAAGAGATTTGAATGAATAAGAACAATTTCCAACATCAACGTAAGCTATTATGCGATAATAAAATAGTGTGACTCAGTTACCATTATGTTATATTTTATATTGAATCTTTAATTATTAATGAAAAGAATTTCATTAAGTTTTTATGTTATGTTTAACTCATTCTTAACAAAACTTGGTTGAAGGGTGGAGAGTGACATTTTTTATAAACTCATTCCAGGTCTTATTTTAGATGGGGCCTGAGTTTTTCTCAATACACTCCCTCACGTCTAACACTATTAGGCTTGGTAGGTGGTCCAAAATAATAGACTTTGATACCATATTATAATTTAGGTTGAGTCTAACTCATTGTAATGTGATGAGTGTTAGATCACGAGGAGTCGGGAGATCAATTTTATTTTTTTCCTTTTTCGAAGTTTTTTTCTTTAGCCTTGTAACAATAAAAAAAAAGAAGAGACGTCGCAATCCAGTTTTATAATTAATTAATATTTAATTATATTTTTTTGACAAATAATATTTAATTATATTAACTAGAACCACACTCTCTAACACATTTTTTTTTTGTTGAGAAAGCCAAAATGAAATATATTAAACTTAGAAACCATTCCACCCCCCCCCCCCCCCCCCAACACAAGGCGTACCAGGGGAAAATAAAACAATTACAAAGTCAACATAGTTCAAAACAAAAAGAAAACAAAAAACAACAAGGATTAGCCAATGCCTACACATATCAGAGGGTTAAGGCACTAGTTATTGTACTTGCTGTGAGTACAATGTATGAAAACTAGGGTTTCAGGGTTCTGTTTAGGTCATGCCTCGGGAATGATCCCAAGGTTACTATTTGTAGTCTTCACTTGGGCCTATCCGGTCATAGTTTTGGGCCTTTTACGATTTGGGCCCAAAACTATGATTAGGGCGCCCTCGTAGGCTGTTGAGGGCGCCCCCAAAGAGTGTCCTTTAGGGATGTCACTGTAATATCCCGCTTAAGCGAGACTTTTAACAGTATCACAGGAATTAAACGAAAGGAATGGCAAAATGGTAATTATGAGAGGAAAGGGTTTATAAAGGGATAAATATGAAATTTCTTCATATCTATCATTTCTTTCTCTCTCTAAGTGGCTGTTTTCTTCTCCCTCTCTCTCTAGAAATCGCCCCTCATCATCAATCACCCTTAATCCATCAAACTTCATCATAAAATCTTGTACTTCAAGCAAGCATGGTTTTGGGGAAAGTTGGAATCAAGAAGAAGTTAAAGAAAAGCAAGAGAGATCAAAGAGATCAAGCTAGGGTTTTGAAGAAAAGCTTAACCAGCACCAAATCAGTTTGAGGTGAGCTCCCTAGGGGTTTATAGAACCCACTTTGAGAGATTTTTTTAAGAGTATTGTGTATTTTTTGAGTAAAGTTTGCATTTTGAACCCTAATCCCTTTTTGCTTGCTAAATCCTTGTTCAATCCTGTTTTAATCAATCAATTCATAGTTGTAAATCATTCCTTATGCTGTTATGATGCTTGGGTATGCCTAGATACGTTAAAAATGGTGAAAAATCATGTTTTAAACCATTTCTGGGCTGTCAATTTCGCCTGGCGATCGCAGGGCGAGAATACAGCGATTTTCACCAAATTTTCCCTGCCTCAGATCGCCCAGCGAAAATGGACAGGCACTTCATGTCTTTTCTGCTTCGTTCTGTGACCTGTGCACGCGTCAGGCGAGGCATTTGATAACCATTTTCAAAGAAAACCTTATTTTATAAGAAAAACACCATTGTGGGCATATCCGAGGGCATACAACGTATACGGAATAAAATGAACAAGGGTTTAGCGACGCATTAGGAGTATAAGGGTTAACTGAATAGTTAAGCCTAAGACGGCATATGACAACGATATGTCGAATCCTTGATAGGAAGACAAGAATTAAAGAGTATGAGAGTAGGCTTACGACCTGAGAAGTCAAGAACCTATTTAGGTAAACAAATCATAGATGTATTCAGTTTAGAATACGAGGGTTATAGGAATGTTTCAACAATCATAGTTATAGATAAGCTTATAGTGTTGGTTCTCCAACAATTTAATAGGTGGCTTATGAGAACGATAAGCCAAGAATCGTAGGTTACATGTTAAGTGTTACAGGATAGTTGTTATATGATTACAGTAACAGATATGCATATTTATATGATTAAAGTTAAAGAATTAAAGATCAAAGATAATGGCGTGCTCGCACGTTTCACAGTTATAGGGCGTGTTCAGCAGACTCCGGGATTCGCCGGATGGGACTTCTCCGAGAGGGTTGTCCACACGTTTCATAGGGAGTCCGGTGTTAGCCTGATTGTCAGGAATTTCATCGGGTCATAGGGATGTTGTACTTCGGGGTTACTCCACCCGGATGCACTCCGTAAAATGAACTCAGATAATAATGTTTGTTCAACGCTAACATCTAACATAAAACTGCTTATATGTAATATGTTTCATAGTTATAGTCAAAGTTACAGTTACATGTAGATTATAGTTATAGTTATAGACAGTTACAGTTATAGTCACAGGAAATTCACAGTTATAGTTATAGACAGTTATCAGAAAGTGGTCCTAGGTTTCCCCTCGATCACTAAGTTATAGATACAGGCAGGTTACAGTTATAGTTATAGATAGATCATAGTTGCACTTATAGGCAGCATAAAGATGCAAGTTGCAGGCAGATTTACAGTCATAGGAATATAAGACTTGACGATCATAGGAAATTCCCAAGATCGCCAAGGTAGGCATGGCGACCCTAGGTTCCCTGTGGTTGCCAACAGTTGGTTGGGCTGGAGCTCACTGAGACATTATGTCTCATCCCATTCCTTCTGGTGCAGGTTTACAGATAAGTTAGAGGTTCGTGATGGGATTCTTCACAGAGATACTGGATGGAGTACAGTTGCTCGTTGTGTACCAGCTCAGGAGCTTAATGGATATTTGTATAAGTTTTGTAATAGTATTGGTTTATTTGTACAAACGAGTAAACTTGTATTCATTCATTTGTGATGTGATATTATTATTGAAAATTTTAAATGTATCCAATATCAGTTTAACGCACATGCTAATATACTAGTTAAAGTTAGTATGGGTGTGTCATACCCCATTTTTTGACTTATATTTTTATGTGTTTTATCTTTTAATTATCTCATTACTTATTTTTACCTTTTATTATTTCATTCTTGTTATAGTATTTTATTTGCATTTTATCATTATCATTATTAGCATTTCCATTATCCTTAATATTATTAATGTTATTGTTATTCTATTTTTTCTTTAATAATATCATTATTATCTTTTACTACTATTAAGGTTTTATTTTTAATTAATATTATTAAGTTTTTATTTATCCTTTTTTATTTATTATCATCATTTTCATTATTATTATCATTTACTATTTTATTTATTTTCATTATCATTTGCATTTTGCATTTTCATTATCATTATTATTATTTATTTATTGTTATTCATTTCCTACCTTTTTATTTTTAAATACAAAAAATCAAAAAAAAGGGGAGTTCGCAGTGCGAAATCACCTTCGCACTGCGACCTCTGCGAAATTTTCTGCAGAATTTTATATATTGGTCTATCCTTTTTGCTTTCAACTACAATTGTTGTTCTTAGTATTATTACTATTATTATTGCTATTTTGTGACTGATTTGATGCAGCAAGGCAAAAATTAATGTGTGACATTAAAGGTAAAAGGAAAGAAAGATTTTCTTCCAACCTATCATGTGATCAAACAAATTGGCTGCCCTTGGTCAGCTCTTGTCCCTCCAAATTGACCCATCACCCAACCTAAGCTTGCCAGCCAGCTGCTTGATCCCTTTCCTTCCCTTTTTCTCTGCCAAAACCAGTCAAACACAAGTGGTTTTTGTTGCAAAAAAGCTGTTTGGTGTGCCCTGTTTTGAGCTGGGTTTCTCCTCCCACACACCAGCCCACATGCTCATTTTGCTTCCCCCAATCTCCCTGTACATGGCAGTACACATTTTCATTGCTTGACCTTCCAAGATTGCAAGGATTGATCCCAAGAATCACCCCTTTTGCAGCTGCCCTGTTTTACAGTTTTTCTCATCATTACCTTCTAGAATTAATGGCATTTGTGGCTGAGATCAGTCAAGACCTTGCCCCTTGGCACAAGGCAAAGCAAGTTCTATCCATTAGCATTAAATGCAAAGTGTTTTAGCCTGGATTTAGCCCACAAACCAGCTAGAATCTAGAGATTTGCCATCATCACATAGATTTGCATTTTGGCCTATAAAAGGAATGCCAAGGCCCAAGGATTAGAGACCAATTCATAGAGCCATTACACATTGAAGAACCAGAGCCAATACACACGAAATCCACACAAAAAACACCACATTGCAGCACCAAGTCAGTTCATCCACAAAGCCAAAACCAATTAGAACATTGTTCTTAACCATCAATCAAGCAAGCAAGCCACTTCCAAACTTTTGCTAAAGCATTGCTAGGAGTTCTGTAAGTCTCCTTTAATCTTTATTTTGCATTGTGTTTGCTGTTTTCATCTTTAGTTTTGTTCAATTTTGCTTTGTGCACAAAAACCCCTTTTGAAACTCAAAAAGGAGCTCAAAGGGGCCAAGCCTTGAAACTGAGTTTTTTCATCCCATTTTCTTCCATTTTGTCAAGCTTTTTAACCCCCTTTAGGTTCTGAAGCTTGCTTAGAAGCAGTTTCTGAACTTCTGTTCAGAAACAGCTTCTGAGTTTGGAAATTCGCAGACTTCGCAGAGCAAAGTATTGCCCGCACTGCGAACATCTCAGAACCTGACTTCGCAGAGCCAAGTTCTGGTTGCTCTGCGAAGTATGTGAAACTCAGAACATGAATCAGGTATTCAAATGTCAAATTTTTGGGGTTCCAGCCCTTGATTCAGAACCTAAAGAGGGTTAAAACCATTTTTGTCCAAACCCTATTCATAATCATGCACAACTTGGAAGTTTTCATAAGTTCGTGCGATAAATTTTGAGTAACTTGTGAAACAAGTTATGTTCTTTAATATTTCCAAAACCAAGTTTGAGCAACGAGCTAAGTTCGTCTATTTCAAAACAAACTTGAACAACCATGTTGTTCATGATTTTCAATCCAAACGCGAACTTAAGCCGAGCTTGCTCACTCTTGTAAAACCAAGCTCGAATTGAGTCGAACTTATGAACTTTCCAATTTTGTGCATGTCTTATGATTGTGTTTCTCATTCAAACTTGAACTATACTCGTTCTTGAGTTTCCATAACTTAAGCAACAAGTAATGTTCATGATTTTTAATAAAATCGAACAACAAATTTGTTCGTGTGTTCTTTTCTTTTCTTTAAGTTTCCTTTTAAAAGCCTTGGTTCCCTTTGAGATTTCTCCGAGTAACGAAACCAAACTTGAATGAAACGGGAATGGCTTGACGTATGTCTCCCCAAACCTCGGTTGCACGAATGCGTGACGTATGTCTCGTCGCTCGGGCAACCGTCATTCCACCCTTGACGCGTCTAGCACGCTCAACCTTCCCTTGGCCCCCTTGTGGCCATTTTTACCCTTTTCTTGGCCCTCGTGGTCAATCCGAATCTTTCGCGCCTTTGCGCATTCTTTTTTTTAATCATTTACGCCTTGCGCGAGTTTATCGCCTCCGCGCGTTTTGTCTTTATTTTCAACTTTTTACGCCCCTGTGCGTCTGTTCCTCTTTTTTTTCTTTTTTTCAAAAACATTCACGCCTTGCGCGAGTTTATCGCCCAGCGTCCATCTTTCACCATGTTAAAACTTTGTACGTCTTCGTACGTTTTAAAACCTTTGTTCAAGTCCGAGTGCAAAATCCTTTTATCAAATATTTACTTTTACGCATTGTCGTCAGTGGCCAGTTCGGCAACAACCCGAACAGCTGACATTTACTTTTATGCATTGTCGTCAATAGCCAGTTCGGCAGCAACCCGAACAGTTGACATTTACTTTCATTACTTTCTTTTTTCGAGCTTTTTCGCTCGGACGCGATCAAATCTTTTTAAACTAAAACGAACCAACATACAAACTTTTTCTACCAAAGAACTACGTACGCTTTGAATTCTCCGACTACCGGGAGATACGTAGGAGCAAGATCGACATCTTGTCAAGCCCATTAATAAAAAACTTGTTTTTCCCTTTCGTTTTTTTTCATCTCTTTCTTCGTCTCGCATTATGTTTTATATTTTCTTTTATATATGTTTAAACACGCAAGTAAAACATCGAAGCATTTTAAGCCTAAGCCGACTGAGAGGTTCCCGTTGAGTACAACGGATGTGAGGGGTGCTAATACCTTCCCCTCGCATAATCGACTTTCGAACCTAAAATCTTTTCTCAAGGTAATTTAGAACTTTTTTCCTTTTTCCCCGAAAAATTAAAAGTTCAGTCGTGATTTAAATTTAGTGATTCAAAGCTTCCCAATAGCTTGACATCCGAAATTCGACGCGACAGAAATGGCGACTTCACTGGGGACCATGCATAAAACACTTTGTTTTTGCATAAACGAGTCAAACCTATCTCAGTCGGTTTTTAGGCTAATTTGTTTCATTTTACTTACGTGTTTATATTTTCTTGTCATTTATTTATTCTTCATGCTCTACATTTATATATATCATTTTGCTTCATATTCATATATATATATATATATATATATATATCAATTGTGGGGGTTACTTGAGCGATGTTACTCCACATTGTTCGGGTTAATGCCGGACGTGTGAGGCTCTCTACCCGAGCTCGAGAGAAAACTAAGTTAGAAGGAGGTTGTGTGCGGAAGCCCGCGTTGACGTATGTCCGTGAGGTAGGATGCCCAACCCCGCTTAGACGAGATTTTCATATGGAATTAATTGAAGTCATGTCGACGTATGTCCATAGACAACCCTAATTCTGTATGAGATCGATGACTCTAAGGACCTCTTCTTAGGAATCTTACCTTTAGAGCCTACACGTGAGGATGGGGGAAGTTTCAAACCTCTGTATACCATACCTTTGCATACCAACTCATTCACATTCACACATGCTTGTTGCTTTGTGTTTTATCTTTATCAGGGGCAATCAACACTTATTTGTTTATCATTTGTTTTATATGCATAATTATAGTTAAAATAGAAATGACCAATATGTTGAGAGGGAGTTTTTTCAGAATTCGAGCACTTCGCAGAGCAAAGCTACCTTCGCACTGCGAAGTTAATCTTGAGGTTCGCAGAGCAAACTTACTTCGCAGTGCGAAGCATGCGAATTTTGTCAGCCCAGATTTCAAAACTCACTAACCAGCATTAACTCCCTCCAACCACTTATTTCCACTATTTTTTATCTAACCGTTATTTTATTATTAAACTCTTATAACAAAAAAACTTTTCATTTTCTTTTCATAAACTCTTCATAAACAAAAAAAAAACATACCCATTTTTATTCTTCTCCATAAATCTCTCTTTTCTAATAACTTCAAGTTTAATCTCTCTTCACTGCAAGCAGCAAGGTACGATTTTCTCCTCTCTATCCTGCCTTTTACTTCTGATTCATGCTTTGGGTCTTGGGTTTTTTGCTAATTTTTTAAGCTTCCATTTTTAGGGTTTAAAGTTGTAATTAGTTCCTTTTCCTTCTTGCCTTGCTAGGATAAGTTATAATTCAGTAAATGTATGTTATGGGTAGTTAAAGTAATCTCATTTCCCTTTCCATCTTTAAGTAATTTTATACGAATTCACTCTACCCATTTTGTAAAAATTAGATCAAAACTAGTTGTCATGTTAGTTGTGTTCATTACCCATGCGTTTGTTCTTGATCATTAATCTAACATGCTTTGTTTGAGGTTTAGTTTAAGAGTTTAGGGTGGCTTTCTAGGGTTTTTCTTAATTTGTTCTGTCAGGGTCGCAGAGCAAAGATGAACTTCGCACTGCGACCCATCTTTCTGGGTAACCCAGATTTTTCGCATAGCTTCGCACTGCGACCATGAGTTCGCAGTGCGACTGTAGCAGAAACAGAACTCTTGTTTTTCTTATCTTTTCTTTCCAAATCCATTTGTTTCACCTCATATCACTTTTAATCATGTGTGCTATCCACTGACTTTGCCTTTTCCTTGCAGATGGCCCCTAGACCAGCAGGAAAACGCTCGAGGGGTGAGGCATCCGGATCTAGACCCCAAGGAGGATTTGACGCCTCTCGTTTCCTAAGCCTTCGGAACCAAGAGAGGTACGAAGAGCTTCTTGGCAGAACCTTCTGGCCTGAAAGACAATTCATCATAAGCGAACAGGGCACCTGGCGAGAGTTGGCCCGGGTGATAAACCAACGCCGGTGGGGAGTTTTGGTAAACCCTCCCCTTAACCTTAACTATGACATAATCCGGGAATTTTACGCAAACGCCATTCCCGTGGATCCGGAGGGGGAGTTCACATATCAGACCATGGTGCGTGGTCGGATCATTAGATTCGATCGCGACGCCATCAATACTTATCTCCACAACCCCTTCCAATTGGAAAATGACGAACTTTGTGCTTTCCATAAGCACCAAAACCGTGGTAATTGGAACCACGATCTCTATGCCCAGACCATCTTCCAATCCGGGAAGGGATATGAGCTCAATGCGGCGGGGCAACCTACCAAAGCCCTCAAGAGCAACCTCACCACCTACGCCCAAGTCATTTTTCACCTCATAGTCCACAACATAAAACCCAAAAGCCATACCTCAACCACCACCATGAACGTCACCCCCCTAATCTACTATATCCTCACTGGTAAACAAGTAGATGTGGCCAGGGCAATTTGCCAGGAGATTAAGATAGTGGTCGAGAGTGGCATCAAGCCAACGGCCAAGAAGATGTGCCCGCTTGCTTTCCCGGGTCTTATCATGGGACTCTGCCGGGAAGCCCGAGTAGCCATCCCTCCTCATGTGTCAGAGACCATTAAGAACCCCATTACGGACGAGTATATCTCTAGGCACTGCACAGGGAGGAGAGCGACGAGGGCACAGCAGCCACGGCCTAGACCTCCACCAGCATCAGGGGATCATCACACCTGCACCTTCACATGGGAGCAGAATGCTTCCACTCATCAGTACATGACCATGATGCATGATTCCATGTATCGCCTTCAGAGGCAGCTGGGTAGGCCGACAGATCCCGATGATCAGATACCGACGCCCGAGATGTTCGCAGCTCACGGTCGTTGGCCCGGGGATAGGCCAGAGCATTCAGAGGCTGGAGGCAGCGGTACAGCGGCCGGAGGCCAGGGAGGTGATGATGGAGGAGAGGATGAGGATGAGGATGAGGAGGACGAGGAGGACGAGGACGAGGAGACTGAGGATGATGAGGCTCTCACTCCTTGAGTGGCCCCCCCTTTTTTTGGTGTTTTCTCATGTTTTCATGTTATTTCATTTTTCTCATACACTCTTTCTATGTTTAGAACTTTGTATCCGTATTTGTACCACGTGCTCTTTCTCTTATTATCTGGCCTTTTAATCATCGTTATCTATGCCTGTTTAATTTTAATGTGCGTTAAATGTCATTGTTTACTACGAATTGTTGGTGTTTTGAAATTGACATTTTTTCCTTAACCACGGATTAAGCCAAAGTTAACTAACTTAGCCACGGATAATTGGTAATGATAATTTTGATCAATTTGTGCAAAGCTAATTGCATGCTTCCTATTCTTATGTGATTAAACTCAAAATGAAGGAATATACTTGACACAAAAGCTATATCATGCAATTTGCGTTGTTAGCATGTTTATCCGATGGACCATTTAGAACCAGCCCAAATGTGAGGAAGCCTCAAAATTATTTTACATATGCAGGAGACCAGCATTTTTGTTAACTCGATCTTTTTATGTTAAATCTAAACGTTGTTTTAAATTGTATAAAAGCATTGGCATGATCGAGGCATTTCTTGAATATGAGTAAAAACATCTGACCACAAAAAGCCCACCCTGTGAGAAGTGAGCATTTGTCGACCCTTTGAGCCAAGTGAATCAGAATTGTTAATTGCAAACTGCCAACTTTCATAAGCTCAATTGCTTAATAAGATTGCCAGAGTTTGTAAAAAAATCTTTTTCAGTTCATAGTTAAATCATTTTGAATTCTGTTTTTTTTTCTTTCTTTCAAATTTTGAACCCTTAACCGTCATGATTGATATCCCTTGCCAAAAGAGAAAGGAACATTCAATCAGGGTATCGCCTTCGATTCGGTTGAAAAAGGCTGTGAAAGCCGAGAAATGGTGAATTTCGTAAAAAATCTTGACAACCAAGAAAAAGAAAGAAAGAGAAACAAGTCGAGAAATCTCAAAAGAGAAAAGAAAAAAGGAAAATCAATGAAATCCAAGAGTTGTCAGGATCGGAAGAAAAGTGGTTGTATACCACTCAAAAGTTGTGATTTGAACAAAGGAGGGTGTAAATTAGAAAGAATGTTCCTTCTCGCTTGGCCTTTTGAAATTCAATTTCCCCACATATGACATTTCTTTTGTAACCCAGCCAAATTACAACCCTTGAAGACCTTGTGATCAATGCTTTCATGCTTTTAGAAACGATGATTAGATGGACACCTAACTTGATCGGAATGTTAACAAACTTGCCGGATGAGTGTTCAATACCCTTTACATTAATATTCAATTTGTTCGTTTACTTAAATGAGTGATAGGGTGGTTCATTAATATACATGTTATTAACTTGAACTGTACAATACAACTTTTTGTGTGGTATTTATTTTGAATTTTTCAGTACAATCTCGGAATAATGGGGGCATTAAAACTGCATGCGCAAATTTCATATGAATCATACCAACAAACATCAAAGCCCGACCTCGCTCGGCACCCACATTACCAAAGCCCGACCTCGCTCGACACCCACATATCAAAGCCCGACCTCGCTCGGCACCCACATTATCAAAGCCCGACCTCGCTCGGCAATCACATACCGAAGCCCGACCTCGCTCGGCACCCACATTATCAAAGCCCGACCTCGCTCGGCACCCACATATCAAAGCCCGACCTCGCTCGGCATCCAATCACCGAAGCCCGACCTCGCTCGGCAACCACATACCAAAGCCCGACCTCGCTCGGCACCCACATATCAGGGCCCAACCTTGCTCGGTACTCTCCCCACAGTTCACAAAGAGCCCAGTCATCATTTACATTCATCGGTCCCCTACAAAAGGCCCAGTTGCCATCAACCACCTAACGTAATCATCAAAGGAGCCACGCCTTTGGCAGGCTACCACCCCTTTAATGAATTTCATTTCCCAACATTACATTCTTTACCTTTAATCAATTTTCTTTCATTCATTTTTATTCTTGATGATAGTATTTCAAAAAACAAAAAAACTTTTTCAAAATTTATTTCATGAGTCTTTTATTTTTATCAAATAACAAGCACATTCTTTTCAAAACTCGTGAATATTCGGAGTGTACATCGATATCTGTCCTTAAAGCAGATAAAGCTTCGCAGGCCGAGCATGGTCAATCGCAAAAAGGAATTCCCCAACAAAATCCTCGGTGAATTAATCGGAAATTCCCCAGTGAGTTAAGAGCCCAAAAAGACAATTCAGGTAAGGACTTGCCAACCAAAGCGTAAGCATTCCCAGCGGAATCGTCAGTTCTTCTCCCCAGCGGATTAGCACAATCCCCAGTGGATTAACGAACTCCCCAGGAAGTCAACATTTGTCCTACTCTCAAAAGCCCAATTACCATTGGCATCGAAGGCTGGATATCGATCATGCTTCCAAAATGATCCTTATATCCCCAGCGAAGTCACAAGCGAAGCCCAATCTTATTGGCATATCCCCCCAGTGGAGTCTTACATCATCCAAGCCCGACTTTGCTCGGCATTCAAATCATAATCCCCAGCGTCCCACGTGACGTCTGTCATTCCCCCAGGTCAGCATAATACATGCATCATATCATAATCATTCATTAACATGCATCATATCATAATCATTCATTAACATGCATCTCATATTCATATCATGCATTTCCCACTACAAATAGTCGGATGGCATCCCCAGTCTATTTGGTCTAGGGATGTCATCCTCATTTTCGCCAAGCGGTAGTTCTTTAATGAATAGCTTGTGCAAGTTTTTCATCATATCAAGGGGCAAATCCTTAACAAACATGTTGGGTATCCCCAGTACTAGTCCATCCCTCACACGACGTCCCCAGTGATAGTCATGCATTCATACATTAATGCATTCATACATTCATACATATGCATACAACATACTACATATCATACATGGTTATTCCTAACCATCATGAGTCTCACCAATCAATCGCGAGCAATTCGTGAATTCTTTTTTCCCCAAGTGTCATCCCCAGTCTGTCTGGTTCAGAGATGTCACCCTTTTACGCCAAATGGCAGTTTTTTGATGAACAGCTTGTGCATACTCCCCAGTGTTGTGCCAAGTGACAAGTTCTTCAATGAACAGCTTGTGCATTCTTTCTCCCCGATTGAAGGGGCATTTCTGTAAGGAACGGCTTGTCAGCCGCATCCCCAGTGTCGTCAGTGGCAAGTTCGGTAACCATCCGAACAGCTGACATCTTTCTTTTTTTTCCTTTTGTCGTCAATGGCAAGTTCGGCAACATTCGAACAGTTGACATTTTATTTTCCTGTCGTCAATGGCAAGTTCAGCAACATCCGAACAGTTGACATTTTATTTTCCTGTCGTCAATGGCAAGTTCGGCAACATCCGAACAGTTGACATTTTATTTTCCTGTCGTCAATGGCAAGTTCGGCAACATCCGAACAGTTAACATTTTATTTTCCTGTCGTCAATAGCAAGTTCGGCAACAACCCGAACAGTTGACATTCTTTTCATTCTTTTGTCGTCAGTGGCCAGTTCGGCAACAACCCGAACAGCTGACATTTACCTTTCATTCTTTGTTGTCAGTGGCAGTTCGGCAACAACCCGAACAGCTGACACTTATCCCCGGTGTGGTTTTCCTTTTTTTTTTTTTTTTTATCATCTTTGCATCCATGTTTACATTACAAGCATTCATAACATTTGCATACATGCATTTATAGCATTTATAAACTCAGAAAAAATATTTAGTCAAAAAAATGGCGTACTCTATATTTAAGTCTCTTCGGCCCGTCCATTTCAAATTTCTCTTTCAATCTCCGGGACGAAGAAACTTAAATAGGGGCATTTGTCATACCCCATTTTTTGACTTATATTTTTATGTGTTTTATCTTTTAATTATCTCATTACTTATTTTTACCTTTTATTATTTCATTCTTGTTATAGTATTTTATTTGCATTTTATCATTATCATTATTAGCATTTCCATTATCCTTAATATTATTAATGTTATTGTTATTCTATTTTTTCTTTAATAATATCATTATTATCTTTTAATACTATTAAGGTTTTATTTTTAATTAATATTATTAAGTTTTTATTTATCCTTTTTTATTTATTATCATCATTTTCATTATTATTGTCATTTACTATTTTATTTATTTTCATTATCATTTGCATTTTGCATTTTCATTATCATTATTATTATTTATTTATTATTATTCATTTCCTACCTTTTTATTTTTAAATACAAAAAATCAAAAAAAAGGGGAGTTCGCAGTGCGAAATCACCTTCGCACTGCGACCTCTGCGAAATTTTCTGCAGAATTTTATATATTGGTCTATCCTTTTTGCTTTCAACTACAATTGTTGTTCTTAGTATTATTACTATTATTATTGCTATTTTGTGACTGATTTGATGCAGCAAGGCAAAAATTAATGTGTGACATTAAAGGTAAAAGGAAAGAAAGATTTTCTTCCAACCTATCATGTGATCAAACAAATTGGCTGCCCTTGGTCAGCTCTTGTCCCTCCAAATTGACCCATCACCCAACCTAAGCTTGCCAGCCAGCTGCTTGATCCCTTTCCTTCCCTTTTTCTCTGCCAAAACCAGTCAAACACAAGTGGTTTTTGTTGCAAAAAAGCTGTTTGGTGTGCCCTGTTTTGAGCTGGATTTCTCCTCCCACACACCAGCCCACATGCTCATTTTGCTTCCCCCAATCTCCCTGTACATGGCAGTACACGTTTTCATTGCTTGACCTTCCAAGATTGCAAGGATTGATCCCAAGAATCACCCCTTTTGCAGCTGCCCTGTTTTACAGTTTTTCTCATCATTACCTTCTAGAATTAATGGCATTTGTGGCTGAGATCAGTCAAGACCTTGCCCCTTGGCACAAGGCAAAGCAAGTTCTATCCATTAGCATTAAATGCAAAGTGTTTTAGCCTGGATTTAGCCCACAAACCAGCTAGAATCTAGAGATTTGCCATCATCACATAGATTTGCATTTTGGCCTATAAAAGGAATGCCAAGGCCCAAGGATTAGAGACCAATTCAGAGAGCCATTACACATTGAAGAACCAGAGCCAATACACACGAAATCCACACAAAAAACACCACATTGCAGCACCAAGTCAGTTCATCCACAAAGCCAAAACCAATTAGAACATTGTTCTTAACCATCAATCAAGCAAGCAAGCCACTTCCAAACTTTTGCTAAAGCATTGCTAGGAGTTCTGTAAGTCTCCTTTAATCTTTATTTTGCATTGTGTTTGCTGTTTTCATCTTTTGTTTTGTTCAATTTTGCTTTGTGCACAAAAACCCCTTTTGAAACTCAAAAAGGACCTCAAAGGGGCCAAGCCTTGAAACTGAATTTTTTCATCCCATTTTCTTCCATTTTGTCAAGCTTTTTAACCCCCTTTAGGTTCTGAAGCTTGCTTAGAAGCAGTTTCTGAACTTCTGTTCAGAAACAGCTTCTGAGTTTGGAAATTCGCATACTTCGCAGAGCAAATTATTGCTCGCACTGTGAACATCTCAGAACCTGACTTCGCAGAGCCAAGTTCTGGTTGCTCTGCGAAGTATGTGAAACTCAGAACATGAATCAGGTATTCAAATGTCAAATTTTTGGGGTTCCAACCCTTGATTCAGAACCTAAAGAGGGTTAAAACCATTTTTGTCCAAACCCTATTCATAATCATGCACAACTTGGAAGTTTTCATAAGTTCGTGCGATAAATTTTGAGTACCTTGTGAAACAAGTTATGTTCTTTAATATTTCCAAAACCAAGTTTGAGCAACGAGCTAAGTTCGTCTATTTCAAAACAAACTTGAACAACCATGTTGTTCATGATTTTCAATCCAAACGCGAACTTAAGCCGAGCTTGCTCACTCTTGTAAAACCAAGCTCGAATTGAGTCGAACTTATGAACTTTCCAATTTTGTGCATGTCTTATGATTGTGTTTCTCATTCAAACTTGAACTATACTCGTTCTTGAGTTTCCATAACTTAAGCAACAAGTAATGTTCATGATTTTTAATAAAATCGAACAACAAATTTGTTCGTGTGTTCTTTTCTTTTCTTTAAGTTTCCTTTTAAAAGCTTTGGTTCCCTTTGAGATTTCTCCGAGTAACGAAACCAAACTTGAATGAAACGGGAATGGCTTGACGTATGTCTCCCCAAACCTCGGTTGCATGAATGCGTGACGTATGTCTCGTCGCTCGGGCAACCGTCATTCCACCCTTGACGCGTCTAGCACGCTCAACCTTCCCTTGGCCCCCTTGTGGCCATTTTTACCCTTTTCTTGGCCCTCGTGGTCAATCCGAATCTTTCGCGCCTTTGCGCATTCTTTTTTTTAATCATTTACGCCTTGCGCGAGTTTATCGCCTCCGCGCGTTTTGTCTTTATTTTCAACTTTTTACGCCCCTGTGCGTCTGTTCCTCTTTTTTTCAAAAACATTCACGCCTTGCGCGAGTTTATCGCCCAGCGTCCATCTTTCACCATGTTAAAACTTTGTACGTCTTCGTACGTTTTAAAACCTTTGTTCAAGTCCGAGTGCAAAATCCTTTTATCAAATCATTTACTTTTACGCATTGTCGTCAGTGGCCAGTTCGGCAACAACCCGAACAGCTGACATTTACTTTTATGCATTGTCGTCAATGGCCAGTTCGGCAGCAACCCGAACAGTTGACATTTACTTTCAATACTTTCTTTTTTCAAGCTTTTTCGCTCGGACGCGATCAAATCTTTTTAAACTAAAACGAACCAACATACAAACTTTTTCTACCAAAGAACTACGTACGCTTTGAATTCTCCGACTACCGGGAGATACGTAGGAGCAAGATCGACATCTTGTCAAGCCCATTAATAAAAAACTTGTTTTTCCCTTTCGTTTGTTTTCATCTCTTTCTTCGTCTCGCATTATGTTTTATATTTTCTTTTATATATGTTTAAACACGCAAGTAAAACATCGAAGCATTTTAAGCCTAAGCCGACTGAGAGGTTCCCGTTGAGTACAACGGATGTGAGGGGTGCTAATACCTTCCCCTCGCATAATCGACTTTCGAACCTAAAATCTTTTCTCAAGGTAATTTAGAACTTTTTTCCTTTTTCCCCGAAAAATTAAAAGTTCAGTTGTGATTTAAATTTAGTGATTCAAAGCTTCCCAATAGCTTGACATCCGAAATTCGACGCGACAGGGTGTTACAATTGGTATCAGAGCAGGTCGATTCAGACCGTGCCATGGGTCATTTAAGATTCAATAAAAAGTAGTGGAATCATTGGGTTCCGGATGTTGTTCTAAAGGTCAAATCTAGTTGAGCCTGATCAACTCAATCTAGTATATGACAGTTAGGACAAATATCCGAGAGCTGAATGTGACCAAGGCGGAAAGAAGTGTACGAAGGGTGAAGGTTTAAGACGTCAGATTTTAAGACGGAAATTGGCAAGGTATTTAATGCCAAAGGACGGTTCTCTAACAGTGAAGTAATTGAGCCAGTTAATCGCAAAGTCTTAGGAATATAAGAGGTATTTAAGAGTAACTAAGGGTAAGGTCAAGTACCTTAACTAGTTGGACGCATCTTTGAGCGATGTCGTCTCCGAGGAGATGTGTAGAGTAAAGAATTATGGAATGCTCTAAGGAATGATTTGGAATCTTACGGGAACCGTAATTTGAAAAGTTAAAGTGAATGGTAGTATAGAGTTTTAATTCCGGAAACTGAGATAAAGAACTACGGTACCAAACCCAGCGACTGGGAATAAGGGATGATCAGTTAATTATTGAAAGCTCTGGACTACCAGTAAGGATATAGTGTGTAAGGACGGAAGTACTTGCGCACTGGGATCGAATGAGATTTTAATATCCGACGGGTAAGAGACTCATTTATGGATTAAGCAAAATATTGGACAGATGAACCAGTTTACCTTCCTTTATTATGAGTCATCAAGATGCTTTGTATAAGGAACGCAAGCTTAGCAATAAGTGAAGAAAACCCCTGGTAAGGGTATGAAATAAAAGGTTGAATCGTATGTTGCTAGATTATAGCAGACCGGTTTCGAGGTTTAAGCAGGAAGATCGTCACTACACACGAGTTACAGTTAAAGCTATGGTTAATGTTAAGGAATTCTATGTTTTCTTTTGATGGGTTCCTTACACAAGTACTCGGGTAAGCCGACAAAGATCACCTTATGATGGTATGTGTTAAAGATGGTGGAAATACAGACCTTGGGTTGTTCGAAACCATGAAGAGGGCTGTTGAGTCTTTTGTTGTTGGCTGCATGTTTTGGCAAAACCAAAGTGTTGAATAGAAGCATCTCCATGATTAGAACATTTCTTCAGTTGGAAGTTTTTCATTTTGAAGCTATTTAGAAGCTGAAAATGCCATCAGAAGCTGAATGCACTGTAGCAGTTCAGAAGCTGAATTCAGGTTCTGAAGCCAGCGTTGACTTCTGTTGACCACATCAGAAGCTGGGTTTTCAGATTAGTTTTTGCGCGTATCTTGAGAGATTTAGCAAGGAATTATCTTTGTATAATTGCTTCTAGAATGCTGATTAAATTGGAGAAGATATCATTGAAGATTTGGTTCAGTTTCATGATCTTCGTATTTTCTGTTTTAAATCCTTCAAAGATACAAAGCAGCTTTATTTGTTACCTTATTGGATCATTCTTATTTCAGTAACAAATCAATTCAGAAGATTAGTTTGTTATTTATGCTACAAGACTGAAGACTATATAAGGAGGAGTGCTGCTGCCATTCTAGACTTACGTTCTTAGTGTTAAAAAATTCAGAGATTGAGTCTGTGTTTTAAACTTAGAGTTTTTATTGTGCACCACTCATTGTTTTGAGTTGGTTTAGGATTGTTATTGAGTTGTAATTCATTCTAAGCCTTTAGGTACGAATGAAGTTTTTTTATTGAAGTTTTGTTCAAAAACAGGGTATTGTTAAGGGTTGTTCAAGTAGCTGGGTTTAGTTGCTTGAATAGGAAGTTAGAGGATTCTAATACTCAGAGTTGGGTAGAAGTCTTACTAGGTGGAGGTTAATTGCTTGGGATAAGAACTGGGAGTCAGTGTCTGAGTCTTAAGGATTAAACCCAATAGTGGATTTCCTTCCTGGATTGGTATACCCCAGAGTAGGAGGTGTTTACTCCGAACTGGGTTAACAAACCTTGTGTGTTTTTAGCTTTCCTGCACTTTATTTTGCTGCTGATTATTTGCTTTTATATTGTGCTAAGTTCTGTTCAGAACCTGTTGGTTCAGAACCTGGTAATCTCTTATTATTGCCTGGCCAGAATTTCAATTGGCATCAGAGCAGGCACCCTGCCTGTGTTTTGGGTGAGATCCAGAGGAGTTTATACCTGGCAAGCATGGATAGAGAATGAGGCTATGTCAATAGACCACCCCTACTAGATGGCACAAACTATGAGTATTGGAAATCTAGGATGTGTGCTTTTCTAAAGTCTATTAACAGCAGGACTTGGAAAGCTGTGATTAAAGGCTGGGATCATCCAGTAGTTTTGGACAAAGATGGGAACAAGACTGAGGTTCTGAAGCTTGAGGAGGAATGGACCAAAGCTGAAGATGATCTGTCACTGGGAAATTCAAAAGCTTTGAATGCTATCTTTAATGCTGTTGATCAGAACATGTTCAGACTCATCAAACAATGTACTGTGGCTAAGGATGCTTGGGAAATTCTGAAAACCACTCATGAGGGAACCTCTAAAGTCAAGATGTCCAGATTGCAGCTGCTGACCACCAAGTTTGAGAACCTGAAGATGAAGGAGGATGAGAATATCCAGGATTTCTATATGAATGTGCTTGATATGGCAAATTCTTTTCATTCTCTTGGTGAAAAGATGTCTGATGAGAAGTTAGTGAGAAAAATCCTCAGGTCCCTGCCCAGAAGGTTTGATATGAAGGTGACAACAATTGAAGAGGCCCATGATATTACCACTATGAAGCTTGAGGAGCTGATTGGGTCATTGCTCAATTTTGAAACAGCCTTTTGCAAACAGACTGAGAAGAAAGGAAAAGGTGTAGCCTTTAGTGTGAATTCTGAAGCTGATGATCAACAAGAGTCTGATGAGGATGACTTATCAGAAGCTCTAGTGTTGCTGGGAAAACAATTCAACAAGATTCTGAAGAATGTTGACAGAAAAGCCAAAGCCAAAGGTCAGAACTTCAGATTCAACAACAAGAAGCAACAAACTGATGTGAAAAAAACCAAGTCTGAAGAGAAAAGTAATCAAGCTAAAGGTGTGCAATGCTATGAGTGTGAGGGGTATGGACATATCAAGTCTGAATGTCCTACTTTTCTTAAGAAGCAGAAGAAAAGCCTAGCAGTTGCATGGTCTGATGATGATTCTGAAGAAGATGCTGGAAGTGAATCTGGTATGTGTGATACTGGTCTGGTTGTAAGGTCAGGAGCTATCTTGAAGAAGGAAGCTGTTTTAGAGTCTGAGACCTTTTTAGAATCTGACTCAGAGTCTGAAGCCTCATCTATGTCTGAAGCTGCTAAAACCTCATATGATGAACTAGCTGATAACTACAAGAAGCTGTATACCAGAAGTGCTGAGGTTTGCAAACAAGTTTTGGATCAGAAGGAGACTATTCTACAACTGGAAGCTGAAAAAGGTGAATTGTTAGTGCAGAATTCAGATTTAAAAGAAGAAGTGAACCAACTGAACTCCCAACTTGATCAAATGAAGAAGCAAGTGAAGATGTTGAACTCTGCTAATGATAAGTTGGAGGACATTTTGGGGAATCAGCAACAAGGAAAAACTGGTTTAGGTTTTGTTGATCAGACTCAGATTCCTAAACAGATGAATTTTGTTCCTGCTACTCAAACTCATGATTCTATGGTTGGAACATCAAAGAAGAGACCTCAGAAACAATCCCAGATGCAAGGTCAGAAGCACGATCAGATGCTACCTCAGAAGCAGCCCCAGAAATTTTTTAGAAACAGAAGGAGGAGAAATCAACCATGGATCTATCATCATTGTGGAATGAAAGGGCATATCAAACCATTCTGCTTTAAATTGTATGGTTACCCTGAACATTTTCAGTATAGAAGAGTTGAACCAGCTGCTATCAGACACAATGTTCAGAAGGTGTGGAAACCCAAAGTTCAGAATGTAGGCCTTATAGCTCATACTTCTTTGAGAGCCACTTCAAAAGAAGATTGGTATTTTGATAGTGGGTGTTCAAGGCACATGACTGGTGTGAAGAAGCTGCTGAGCAATATCAGATCATACTCCAGAAGCTAAGTAACATTTGGAGATGGTGTAAAAGGTCAGATTCTGGGTATTGGTGATTTGATCAGTGAAGGTTTGCCCAGACTTAATGATGTGCTACTGGTAGAAGGATTAACTTCTAATCTGATCAGCATTAGCCAACTTTGTGATCAAGAATTGAAGGTTAATTTCAACAAACTAAAGTGTATTGTTACTGATCAGGAAGATAAGATCCAGATGAGAGGCTGCAGATCCAAAGACAACTGTTACCTATGGGTTTCTGAAGAAGAAAGGAGTCTGACTTCTTGTCTTATGAGCTCAGAAGAGGAAGTCAAACTCTGGCACCAGAAACTAGGACATCTGCATCTGAAAGGCATGAAGAAAATCCTAAGTACTGAAGCTATCAGAGGTGTACCTAATTTGAAGATCAATGAGGACAATGTTTGTGGTGATTGTCAAATTGGGAAACAAACAAGAAAGTCTCATCCCAGATTAGTTCACCAGGTAACTACTAAAGTACTAGAACTTGTTCATATGGATTTGATGGGGCCTATGCAAGTAGAAAGTATTGGAGGAAAAAAGTATGCTTTTGTAATGGTAGATGACTACTCAAGATTCACATGGATCAGTTTTGTTAGAGAAAAATCTGATACTTTTGAAGTTTTTAAAGACCTATGTATTCAATTACAAAGAGAAAAGGACTGTGGCATAATCAGAATCAGAAGTGATCATGGCAAAGAATTTGAAAACAAGAGTTTCTCAAAATTCTGTGCTTCTGAAGGTATAAAGCATGAGTTTTCTGCACCTATCACACCTCAGCAAAATGGTGTAGTTGAGAGGAAAAATAGGACATTAGCAGAATGTGCAAGGGTTATGCTGCATGCTAAGAAGCTACCATATATGTTTTGGGCTGAAGCTATGAACACTGCATGTTATATCCATAATAGAGTCACTCTGAAGACGGGAACAACTTGTACCTTATATGAACTATGGAAAGGAAGGAAGCCTACAGTCAAATACTTCCATGTCTTTGGGAGCAGATGCTACATTTTGGCTGATAGAGAAAACAGAAGAAAACTGGATCCTAAGTCTGATGAGGGCATATTCCTAGGTTACTCAGTGAACAGCAGAGCTTATAGGGTGTTTAATTCCAGAACCAAAGTTGTGATGGAGTCCATAAATGTTGTGATTAATGATCTGTCTGCTGAGAAAGAAAGACATGAGTCTGAAGTTGTTCCAGAGTCTGAAGCATCAGAAGAACAAACTTCAGAAGCAGAAAATCATCCAGAGTCTGAAGATGCAGAAGTTCATCCAGAACATGATCCTACCAATAAAGGGCCATCAATTAGAGTTCAGAAGGATCATCCTAAGGAGCTTATCATTGGGAGTTTGGATCAAGGGGTCAGAACCAGAAGATCAGAACCAGTTGCTACTGATTCATGCTTTGTGTCAAAGCTTGAACCTAAAAATGTGAAAGAAGCCCTGACTGATGAATTTTGGATTGAAGCAATGCAAGATGAGTTGAATCAATTCAAAAGGAGTGAAGTGTGGGATCTGGTTCCAAGACCTGAAGGGTTGTATGTGATTGGTACTAAATGGATTTACAAGAATAAAACAGATGAGAATGGTACTGTAGTCAGAAACAAGGCTAGGTTGGTTGCTCAGGGTTATACTCAAGTGGAGGGATTGGATTTTGATGAGACCTTTGCACCTGTGGCCAGACTAGAGTCCATAAGACTACTATTGGGTGTTTCCTGCATTCTCAAGTTCAAATTGTTCCAGATGGATGTGAAGAGTGCATTTCTGAATGGATACCTGCAAGAAGAAGTATATGTTGAACAACCTAAGGGTTTTGTGGATCCTAAGTTTGCAGAACATGTGTACAAGTTAAAGAAGGCTTTATATGGATTGAAACAAGCACCAAGAGCATGGTATGAAAGGCTTACTCAATTTCTTGTGGCTCAAGGTTACAGAAAAGGAGGTTCTGATAAGACTTTGTTTGTAAAAGATGAAAATGGGAGTCTGATGATTGCTCAGATTTATGTGGATGATATAGTGTTTGGAGGAATGTCTCAGAAGATGGTCAAATTGTTTGTTCAACAAATGCAGTCAGAATTTGAAATGAGCTTAGTTGGTGAACTTACTTACTTTCTTGGGTTACATGTCAAACAAATGGAAGATACAATCTTCATTTCTCAGAGTAAATATGCCAAGAACATAGTGAAGAAGTTTGGTATGGAATCTGCTGCTCATAAAAAGACACCAGCTGCTACTCATCTGAAGCTAACCAAAAATGAACATGGAGTTTCAGTTGATCAAAGTCAGTACAGAAGCATGATAGGGAGCTTATTCTATTTAACTGCAAGCAGACCTGATATCACAAATGCTGTTGGAGTATGTGCAAGATATCAAGCTGATCCTAAGATGAGTCATCTGACACAAGTGAAGAGGATTCTGAAGTATGTGAACAGCACAAGTGACTATGGAAGTGCTGAACTGATGGGATATTGTGATGCTGACTGGGCTGGAAGTGCTGATGACAGGAAGAGCACCTCAGGAGGATGTTTCTTTCTAGGAAGTAATTTAATTTCCTGGTTCAGCAAGAAACAAAACTGTGTTTCATTGTCAACTGCTGAAGCTGAGTATATTGCTGCTGGGAGTAGTTGTTCACAACTGGTTTGGATGAAACAGATGCTTGAGGAGGACAACATTAATCAAGGAACTATGACATTATTTTGTGACAATTTGAGTGCTATCAACATCTCTAAGAACCCAATACAGCACAGCAGAACTAAACACATTGATATCAGACACCATTTTATCAGAAACCTTGTGGAGGACAAGATCATTCAGCTGGAACATGTAGCTACTGAAGAACAAGTTGCTGACATTTTCACAAAGGCCTTGGATGCTAAACAGTTTGAAAACTTAAGGAGCAAGTTAGGTGTGTGTTTGCATGAAGAGTTATAGCAATTACTGCAAACTGGATGTGAGGAAGATAGAGTACCTGCCAGTTGTGCTTGTGCTGAGTGTGGTCCTGAACCTGAGTCTGAGTCTGATATGGTCTCAAGGATCTGTGTTACTTGTTTTGATCCCTATTTGAAGTCTGAAGTTTGTCATAATTTTGTGGCTAAAAAGGGGGAGAAAATCTTATGTTTAAGTTCAGATAAGAGTTATTCAGAGTGTGTGTCATTGATTCAGAAGGTGACTAGTTTTGCTCTGATACCAAGCATTATGTTCAGAGTTCAGAACCTTTGCAGCAAGAGATGTCAAGATATGATTGAAGGGGAGTATGTGTCTCAGGGGGAGTACAAGTTTGTTATATACCTGAGTGTTGATGTGGTCCTGAAGAATGTGGTCCTGAAGAACAATTGTGCTCAGCTCCTGAAGTGTGCTCTAAAATGTGCTTCTGATAAGCTCTGATACCTTTTATCACTGTAGTTTAGTAGTAAGGGGGAGTTTGTATGAGAAGCTGAGTTGCAGGGGGAGTGTTGTGATGATCAGGAGTTGATCAGTAGCTCTGATACCATGTTTGTGATGATCAGGAGTTGATCAGTATCTTGTGTGTGCTTCAGTAGCTGATATGTTGAACTGAAGTTGATTTGTGTTTTTCATGATAACTGAATCCGCTGCCTTATCACTATGTTATGATTGATCATTGTGGAGTTCTTCATTGCTGAGTTGATTTTATGGGAGGTTGAAGAACTTGGATGGTTTTAGCCAAAAATTTGCCAAAGGGGGAGATTGTTGAGTCTTTTGTTGTTGGCTGCATGTTTTGGCAAAACCAAAGTGTTGAATAGAAGCATCTCCATGATTAGAACATTTCTTCAGTTGGAAGTTTTTCATTTTGAAGCTATTTAGAAGCTGAAAATGCCATCAGAAGCTGAATGCACTGTAGCAGTTCAGAAGCTGAATTCAGGTTCTGAAGCCAGCGTTGACTTCTGTTGACCACATCAGAAGCTGGGTTTTCAGATTAGTTTTTGCGCGTATCTTGAGAGATTTAGCAAGGAATTATCTTTGTATAATTGCTTCTAGAATGCTGATTAAATTGGAGAAGATATCATTGAAGATCTGGTTCAGTTTCATGATCTTCGTATTTTCTGTTTTAAATCCTTCAAAGATACAAAGCAGTTTTATTTGTTACCTTATTGGATCATTCTTATTTCAGTAACAAATCAATTCAGAAGATTAGTTTGTTATTTATGCTACAAGACTGAAGACTATATAAGGAGGAGTGCTGCTGCCATTCTAGACTTACGTTCTTAGTGTTAAAAAATTCAGAGATTGAGTCTGTGTTTTAAACTTAGAGTTTTTATTGTGCACCACTCATTGTTTTGAGTTGTTTTAGGATTGTTATTGAGTTGTAATTCATTCTAAGCCTTTAGGTACGAATGAAGTTTTTTTATTGAAGTTTTGTTCAAAAACAGGGTATTGTTAAGGGTTGTTCAAGTAGCTGGGTTTAGTTGCTTGAATAGGAAGTTAGAGGATTCTAATACTCAGAGTTGGGTAGAAGTCTTACTAGGTGGAGGTTAATTGCTTGGGATAAGAACTGGGAGTCAGTGTCTGAGTCTTAAGGATTAAATCCAATAGTGGATTTCCTTCCTGGATTGGTATCCCCCAGAGTAGGAGGTGTTTACTCCGAACTGGGTTAACAAACCTTGTGTGTTTTTAGCTTTCCTGCACTTTATTTTGCTGCTGATTATTTGCTTTTATATTGTGCTAAGTTCTGTTCAGAACCTGTTGGTCCAGAACCTGGTAATCTCTTATTATTGCCTGGCCAGAATTTCAAGGGCAACGGTCGAGAAGACATATGGAATATTATTCAGATAACAAGATTAGATTGGAATTGTGACTACAGTAACAAGTTACTGGAAGGATCCAATGGAAAATGTTAAGTATTGAAGTTTAAAGATTAATTAATCGGGTACTCGAAGAGGCGTAACATGTGTTTGGACTTACCGGAGGGCGCCGGTAAGAGTTGAGTCTTGTCCAGACGGATTATTCCGGAGAAACCCGAGGAGTAACCAAGAGACATGATAGAGTTATGTGGACCTAAGTTGTCTTGGGAAAAGGTTGTGGGTGTGAAATCCTTACGGATAATTATAGAATGGAACTCGATTCAGAGTATAAAGAGTAAAGCTAGAACTAGTGTATAAGTTGTGTTGAAAGGAGCATTGTTGAGCTCGTAATTATTGCTAAAGACTGTTTACAGGTTTCAGCGTATTTTTGTGAAAGTAAGAATTTTGTTTATGTCCGAAAGGAAACACAAAGTCAGATGACGATCAATCAGTAAGTTAAGCAAGTGGATTAGACCACAAGAGAAATTATAATGTAAGATGGTCATATATGGTAACTACAAAGTTATAAAGTCAGAGGATTGGCCAAGGAGATTTTATATGGTAATAGTGGTGTATTACTTCTGTCCCAAGGTGAATTGTTTTAATTAGAGTTGCGCAGCGGAGAAGTAATTAAAGGATGAGATAATGAACAATTTAAAGCTGAAGTTTAGAGAAAAAGGATGTTTGTGAAGTCCTTGCCAGATGTATTACAGGAAAGGTATTCAGTGATTAATTCTCAAGCTACTGAATATTTGGAAGTTGTGATGACTTGAACTCATCATCAGTTCTAACAGGAAATTTTAAGAGATAAGTCGAGGAATGCTTCAGACCTCGAAATTCATGAGATAAGAGAATCGAAGCGGTTTGAGAAATTTAAAGGATGTGTTTCTAGCACAATAAGTACATAGCGAAGAAAGCCACATCTAATATGGTGATCTAGCTATTTTAGCTCAGTAACTTTAAGTTGACTTGAACAGTAAGTTTAACCAAAGGGGAATTTTGCCGTGGCATACAATTATTCCGCATCGTACCCACGTTATGCTAGCATGTCGCATGTAACAGGCAGGTAACAGGTTATGATTAGTATTATGTATACTGATCAGGTAGAGTTTATACTACTTAGACAGTAGTGTAACATATTTATAGTCATGAGACATGTATTAGTAATCGTGGTACGCAGTCGGTAATGTTTAACAGGAAAGTCTTAAGCAAAACAGGTTTGTTGTTACCGAACAAAACTTAGTTGTGGAATTCAGAAATTCTTGAACTTAATGTTCATAGTTAAAGGAAGGAAATGTTTTACACAGATCAGAAGATTACTCATAGTTTATAGTAAAAGGCTACGTGAATTAAAGTTATGGAATAAAGGATTAAGAGTTTAAGAGTGCTATTTTGATAGCGAACAGAATAGAGTTTTCTTTTTGAAAACGGTTAATGCTCTTGAATGAAATAAGTTATAACGTCAATGGGACGTAATCATAGTTACGTATGGGATTGTAGATACTCAAAGAATACAAGCATGAGTTAAGAGCAAGAGTGCCTTAGTTGGCGTGGTGTTGTCTCAAGTATATTTTGACTAAGTATGATGTCCTGTTAGTTGGACAATGATGATGCGACGTACTGTGTACCTGATAGTAGAGTACACGTACTCGATCATGTGTGGAAGCTATGTGTTATGGATAGTATTATATGATGATATGTGAGACGGCTTATGCCACACGTCACTTATACTAGACTTTCATAAGTTTGGAATTATTGGTAAAGAAAGTACTGATCCCATGAGTAAGAAATATCTTGAATGATGCAAGATTGTCAGAGTTCTGGAAAGAAGGAAGCTCCTAAGACCTTTAGCTACGCGTTATCGTTGATTAATTAAATCGGAGCACGAATGGCTCACAAGATCTCTCGAGCCTTAAGGATTCCCGCAGTGGGAATGTGAGCAATGCTTATGGTTGTGATGATAGCTACACCAGGATAACAGAAAGAAAGGAACTTGTACCATAAATTCAGCCACCACCCTGTATTTGAATCGTGAAGGTAATTGTATTAGACTTTACTTCTGTTTGAGATTACTCAATACCAGATGCCTTGTAGTGTAAGAATAAATCTATGTAAAGGATGTTACGAATGTAACGGTAAAAGGTCGTCTTACGAGGCGAAAGTCAAAGACAAGAATTCTTAAGATTAAAAGTAATGTAATAGATTCCTCGAAAAGTTGGAATAATTGAGGAAAATCTGATTGACTCGACGTCTTCAGGATAAGATTAAATGGTCAATGAAAGAAGAACTGATAGAATTCAGTAAGGGAATCCAAGATATTTTAAATTGGATTTGTAAGAAATATGTCGAACAGAGATCATAGTCAGATAATATGGATATGTTGGTTCAGATAACCATACGCCCTAACAGGTGATAGTTATGCATTATACATCAGATCTTTCGGCTAGAAAGAGATTGTCATATGTTTTGACTTACAGAGATGGGAATCATGGCTAAAGAACAAGTTTTAACCAGTATGGTTTAATCGAGGTGCGTGACTAATCTATATGTCAGACCCTAGAGTTGCCATGGAACCCCAATAAGTAAAAGGAATTCGAGATTTTCATAGTAGAGAAAGAGGTAGAAAGGATTTATCTCTTCAGGATCTCAGGAGGATTTTCTAAATTTCGAGGACGAAATTTCTTTTAAGGGGGGTAGAGTGTAATATCCCGCTTAAGCGAGACTTTTAACAGTATCACAGGAATTAAACGAAAGGAATGGCAAAATGGTAATTATGAGAGGAAAGGGTTTATAAAGGGATAAATATGAAATTTCTTCATATCTATCATTTCTTTCTCTCTCTAAGTGGCTGTTTTCTTCTCCTTCTCTCTCTAGAAATCGCCCCTCATCATCAATCACCCTTAATCCATCAAACTTCATCCTAAAATCTTGTACTTCAAGCAAGCATGGTTTTGGGGAAAGTTGGAATCAAGAAGAAGTTAAAGAAAAGCAAGAGAGATCAAAGAGATCAAGCTAGGGTTTTGAAGAAAAGCTTAACCAGCACCAAATCAGTTTGAGGTGAGCTCCCTAGGGGTTTATAGAACCCACTTTGCGAGATTTTTTTAAGAGTATTGTGTATTTTTTGAGTAAAGTTTGTATTTTGAACCCTAATCCCTTTTTGCTTGCTAAATCCTTGTTCAATCCTGTTTTAATCAATCAATTCAGAGTTGTAAATCATTCCTTATGCTGTTATGATGCTTGGGTATTCCTAGATACGTTAAAAATGGTGAAAAATCATGTTTTAAACCATTTCTGGGCAGTCAATTTCGCCCGGCGATCGCAGGGCGAGAATACAGCGATTTTCACCAAATTTTCCCTGCCTCAGATCGCCCAGCGAAATGGATTTCGCCCAGCGAAAATGGACAGGCACTTCATGTCTTTTCTGCTTTGTTCTGTGACCTGTGCACGCGTCAGGCGAGGCATTTGATAACCATTTTCAAAGAAAACCTTATTTTATAAGAAAAACACCATTGTGGGCATATCCGAGGGCATACAACGTATACGGAAGAAAATGAACAAGGGTTTAGCGACGCATTAGGAGTATAAGCACTACTAGAAAACTCGCCATTAGTGACCGATTTAGCGACCAAAATAATTTAGTCACTGTGGAGACCGAATTGGAGACCGTATATTTTTCTTCACAACCAAATTTTCTTGAGTGGCTAAATTAGTCGCAAATTATTTTAGAGACTGATTTGGTGATGGATAAATCGGTCACTAATCGGTTTAGTAATTCCAAAAGCTATACTTTTATTTTATTCTTTTTTCCAGCTTTATTAAATAATAAAATTAAACTTTTCTCCCTCACAATTCTGTTCCAATCTACTCTAATTTTCAGGAAAACACGCTGAACACTTCCAATACCTCACCACACCGATTTCACAGCTCGATTAGAGCAGCTCGACCTTGAGAATTTGGATCTGAACATGTACTTTCACGCGCAGAATCTAAGTTAGTGCTTTCACCAACGATGATTCACTTGCAGAAGTCGACAACAGCGAATAATCGGATATGGGTTTTATCGTAAAAAGAGAGAGACAAGCCCAGTTCTACAGTAGATTTCAAAACCATCTCGCTTGCTCGCACGGTGAAATCAGCAGCCCGCCGCGTTTTCGACTCGAAAGGAATGGAAAATGAAACAAGAATCTGTGCTCACTATCTATGGAGCGGAGTGACTATCCTTAATCTCCTCTTCCCTATCTCCCCCAAGCCTTTTTTTTTCTCGCCTAAAGGTAGTTTACTTGCTTACTTGTTAGAGTACAAAACTCACAGATCTAAACCCTCACTGAGAACCTTTCCTATTCTTTCTCAAATCTTCTCGATTCTGAACTCAAAGACCCTAGAACCCTCACTCAAAACCTCCTTTATTCAGAATCGTAACCCTAAATCAACCACAAACCCAGATCCTCTCCACCATGAATTTTCTATCGATTCCTTTTCTCCACCATGATTCACGGCCATACAAATCAATATGTGGTTCTGTTTCTCATAGACAAAACGAATCTATACTCAGATAAGTTCCCAAAACGTTCTTGATTGAGAAGGTCCAGAATTAGAGGAAATCTTTTTAATGTGTCACATATCTAAGGTCAAAAATTGATGATGAGTATTTAAGGAAATCTGTCATGGAGTTTGCTTCAAGGAGGGATATGGCTAAAGTTGCAGCTTCCTTGGAATTTGGAGACAAGATGACAGGTTCGCTTCCTATCTATTTTTTTTAATATTCTGTTAATTATCTATGTTGTTAGAATGATATGTTACTTATCTATGTTTTTAGAATGTTCTGTTAAATTTATCTATATAACTAGAATGATTAATGGTTGGTATAGTGTTCCCTAAATCAATTATCTATGCTGTGGTTTGGAAGTAACATTTTAAGGTGTTGTGTGTTTGTGACTTTTCAGTGTTGTGTGTGTTTGGTATCTAAGGTTCAGAATATTTTTTTAATTAATTCAATCATTTATCCATGAACCATTTTATCAATTATTGTTTGACTTGATATTTACCAACAGGAAAATTCTGATTTGGTGGATGGAAACATGTTTAATGGTGTGAATGTGAATTCATCAGATCTGGGTCATACATCTCCAATTTTGAAGAAAGTCTTTGATCTCAGTACCAAAGTTTAGGTGAATGAATCATAACGCCACTTGATTCTATATTATTGTTTTTTAATTTTCAATAAACTTCTTAGGGATTCTAAGATTTGTTTTGTGTTTCTACTAATTTAAGCTTATTTTGTGATTCTTTTTTGTATTAGGATTTTAAGAAGCAGTATGTAGCCTTATCTGATCATGTGAAAACCACGGCTGAGTCCTCTCTGAGCCTTGATATTTGGAACTCTTTTCAGCTTCTTGGTATGCTTCTCATAGAAAACCTAAATAAAATGGTTCTCAGATGTAAAGCTTTAATTGAAAGTGAAAAGGCAAACGAGTTTACATCTGTTGTTAATTTTGAATCCACTCTTAAAAAGGAGCTTCAAGTCATTTTCTCAGAGTCTTCCAAGAAGTCTTTTAAATTTGATCATGTATTTTGGCCATGAGATAACCAAGGTATAATATAGGAGTTACAACTTTTGATATTGTTTCTTTGAATTATAATCTTTTCATTCTCGAAGCTGATCAAATGTGTGTATTATGTTATATACTTTCTTATTAATGTCATTTTTGTGTATAGTTGCTGGACTGCTTGGCTATAATCACTTTTGTTGGAGGGAATGATCAAGAAGAAACAAAGCGATCAATGGACATAATGTGGCGAGTGATCCATCCCAAATTAGGTTCCAATGTATGCATCTGTTAAAATGTTCTAGTTGCTTTATTTTCTGATCAGCACAATATTTTAGATATGACAAATGTGCTATTTTCACTCTATAATTCTGTATGCCCATTGTCTTCCCTTTATTTACTGCTTCAGATTATTTACTCTTTAGGTAGTTGCAGTCAAACCTTCTGCTCAATTAATAACTGCTGTGGTGTCTGCATGGTCTTTTCTCCTCTCTACCGTAGGCAATCTGAAGCTGAATTCAAAACATTGGCAAAGGCAAGCACAGTTTATTCTTTTGTTTGCATTTTGATTTCATTCTGCTCTGGCTTAGTGACAATGTCTATTCATGCTTCTTGTAAGAGGTATGCTACCGACAAGTTATCTTGCTTCTCAATGCCATAGACGATTGCAGTCCATAGACGATGTAACTCAAAATCTAGATTTCTGAAAATTGGTTACCAAGGGGGGGAGTCCATGCTTTCATTTTTAAAAAGCTGATCAATTTGAAACTGTTTGGAGTTTCACACAATAGAGATATAGAGAGCTCTTGTTTGCTGTATCAAATAAGGATGAGAAGATGAAGGATTGTATTTGGGCGATGCGGTAAATACCACGAGAATAACACTTCACACATTTTGGACTAACCCATAGAAAGAGGGATGAAAAAAAGATAGAGTAGAATAAGCTTATTTAACATATGACTTAAAACTTTTGATACTTAAATATTTGTCAACCCTTGAGAGAAATGTAATCCCACTTATATTTTGTTGTTGCTATTTGTTTCTACTGATATTTTTCAACTTATTTTGATAATTTAAGGTAGTTATGATGATGGTTTAAATTAGAGTCCTGGCAGGCTATTCTAAAGACTAGGATTAATTATTTTAGATTTACTCCTTCTGGACTCAATTATAAGGAAAAAATGGGCCTAAATCTTGAATATAAGCTAATGTCAACTAATCTATTCACATTTACTATAATACCATCCTTAATAAGTGTGAAAATATGTATTTTTACTTACACCATCCAGTCACTATTATAAGCAAAAATCAACATTTTAGATTCATTCATTTAATGATGTATGTGGTCTATAATAAAGACCATATACACCATTAATTGAATGAATCTAAAATATAAATTTTTGCTTATAATAGTGACCGGAGTAGAGGCCAAAGGGAGTACATTCCTGCATATAGATTTGTATTCCTTATGTAGCTGTTTCTTGGCCTTGGTTCCAGCTTATTGATTTTACTTTCCATGCAGTTCAATATCCTATCTATCTGGTCTTCTGGATAAAGAAGATAGGTCAGTAAGAATTGCTGCTGGTGAAGCACTGGCTCTAATTTTTGAGATTGGAGTTATTGATAAATTTTCGACCGAGGCTAAGAATGCAAGTGATGCATCTCAAGAAGTGAGTAAACCACAGGAAAGTTACATATTCTTACAAGGATTAAAAGGAAAAGTGATAAATCAATGCAAAAATCTTTCTGTGGAGGCTGGTGGAAAAGGTTCTGCCAAGAAAGATCTTAATAGTCAGAGGAACCTGTTCAGAGATATCTTGGATTTTTTTTGAGGTACGTTGGTGGTACTCTTTGTCTTCTCTCCCTTATTGTTACTATTATTTGAGAATAGAAATGTAGTACTCATTAATAAGAGTCAGAAGGCTTCTGTACTGATCTTTTATTGTCATGCTAGGATGGTTACACTACTAAAATTTCAATGAAGATTGGTGGTGATTCTCTACAGACATCTTCGTGGTCTCAAATGATACAGGTTTTCCTTGCTTTCTTTCATTTTTTTTTAAATTTTCTTGCACTTTTTCATTTGTTTTTTTTTTGTCAAAATTGCGTTTTAACATCTTATATTTTTGCAGCTGAATTTCATCAACCACTTCCTTGGAGGGGGGTTCATTAAACATATGCAGGTTGGCTTTTTGTTGCATTTTTTTGGCACCTAGTTGTTGTCCTTTTTTTTTTATTGCTACTTCAGTATTTGATGGTTTTAATGTATGCATATTTTCTTTAAGGAAGAGAGGGGAATTAACTATAGAACACTTGAAGAGTTACTTATGATATTTGGTAAGAGAAAGGGTATGATGAAGTATGAGTTGAATGTTAGTATGCTAGAGGGTTACAATGAGAAAATCAGAGATCTTCTGATGGAAAATTCTGCTCAGTCTGCTCAGAAGTGAGTTTTAATTCTTCTTAGTCTAACTAGCATTGTAGTTTTTAGTTCTTGTATTCTAAGTTTTTAAATAGATAGAAGTTTCATATGATCTTAGAAAACTAAATCCGAGAATGCTAAGTAGATATTGCTTTTGAACTAATATTGAGTTTGAGAGAATATGGATGTCATTATAGTTTCATTTCATGGTTCTAAGTATGATGTATATATGACTTGCATAGTTTTTCAAATGGTTCTGCGTTTGAACTGAATTTTCATATAGCTGCTAAGCTAATTAATGTAGTCTCCAGTTTTTTTCCTACCTAATATATCTACCCACATACATGCATGAAATGTATTTTCACTTCAAAGATATCACTGACCAGCAAAACTAATTTCCACTTAGGTTGGAGATGAAGCAAGTTGCAGAAGTAACACAACAAGTCCCGACACTTGTTGAAGCTCGTGTTCATGGAATAGAAGATGTGTGGGAATTTCTAAAGACTGGAAACAGTCATATCTTTTGGGTCCTCCTCTGCTAATGAGCTTACAACCGTTTCCATTGGTATGCGAATCTCTTGGGTCCACCTCTGCTAATGAGCTTAGCATCCGTTCCCATGGGTATTGTATTGATTCTCATAGTCAGCCTTATTACATTTTGATATTTTATATTTTAAATACCTTAATTACTAAATATTTTAACCATATTACAACCATCCATGGTAACCACTGATCTAGGAATAAGCAATTGCATATTATAGGTAATGACAATGTAGTGGTTTTTTATGCAGCTTGTTGCGAGTAACAATTGTTGGGGATAATTTAATCAATGGCCAGAAAACAAGGGGTCACCTTTTGGGTATTAGACTTAGTAGGGAGAAAGACTAAAGGAATGTGGTTTTTCAACACTAGGTGATGTTTTTTCTGCGCTTGCTTCCAAAGCAACCCATATCCTTTACTGGTAATTTTCTTTTCGTCTGTTGAATATATTCTTGTAGAATGATTAATCATATCATTAACATTTGCATTTTATCTTTGAGACGTAAACTCGAAGCTCACTCATATACTATAGAGCTCATTATGCGAGGTTTCGGTTCAACATTTTAAAATTTACGATCTTTTGCAAAACGACTTGTCCCTTTGTGATTTGAAAGCACCTAGTAGCTAATAGTATTTGACCTGGGATCAAAATGTATGAGGAGGTTGTTAAACATTAATGTTTGTCCAAGTAAGTCCAAGCTCAACAGACAGAGACAATATGTTCATTGAATTTTATTGTCTCTTTCTTATATTTAAGTATCTTAAGTGTGTATATTATGATGTCAAGTTGCCTGATATTTGCAGGTGGTGCTCAAGAATAAAATTAGAGTTATGGATGCAAGAAAAAAAATGGAGATCCAAGAATTCCAACTATTTAAGAATATATGCAGTTTGGTTCATTTTTTTTTTGTATTCCTTGATAAAGTTAGTTTCTAAGTTAATGTAATATTATACTACCAATTGGCTAAGGCCTATTTTATTGTGTATACGGTTGGTTTGAGTTTAAGATATAAATGTATATCTTGTTATGTATGATATTAATATACAAATAGATGTAAAATCATATTTTGACATATTATATTTTTTTTTTACACAAAATAAATTAGAGACTGATTTAGTTACTAATTATTTTACAGATTGATAAAATCGGTCACAAAGTCAGTCACCAATGTTGGTGACAAATTCAGTCTCGAAAAATCAGTCAATAATTCTGTCACTAAACTCAGTCACAAAGTTGGTCACTATAGTCGGAAGCGTTAAATTGGTGTCTAAATCGGTCTCTAATATTAGTTGCAAACTCGGTCGCTAAAAACCAGTCGCTGTTTCGGTCACAAAGGATTAGCGACAAGTGAATTAGCAACTCTTTTTTCTAGTCACTATTTCGGTCACTAAATCTGTTAGTGACTGATTTTGATGATGTAGCGACCGAATATTCGGTCTCTAAAAGGCTGATTTCTTGTAGTGAAGGGTTAACTGAATAGTTAAGCCTAAGACATGACAACGATATGTCGAATCCTTGTTAGGAAGACAAGAATTAAAGAGTATGAGAGTAGGCTTACGACCTGAGAAGTCAAGAACCTATTTAGGTAAACAAATCATAGATGTATTCAGTTTAGAATACGAGGGTTATAGGAATGTTTCAACAATCATAGTTATAGATAAGCTTATAGTGTTGGTTCTCCAACAATTTAATAGGTGGCTTATGAGAACGATAAGCCAAGAATCGTAGGTTACATGTTAAGTGTTACAGGATAGTTGTTATATGATTACAGTAACAGATATGCATATTTATATGATTAAAGTTAAAGAATTAAAGATCAAAGATAATGGCGTGCTCGCACGTTTCACAGTTATAGGGCGTGTTCAGCAGACTCCGGGATTCGCCGGATGGGACTTCTCCGAGAGGGTTGTCCACACGTTTCATAGGGAGTCCGGTGTTAGCCTGATTGTCAGGAATTTCATCGGGTCATAGGGATGTTGTACTTCGGGGTTACTCCACCCGGATGCACTCCGTAAAATGAACTCAGATAATAATGTTTGTTCAACGCTAACATCTAACATAAAACTGCTATAAAACTGCTTATATGTAATATGTTTCATAGTTATAGTCAAAGTTACAGTTACATGTAGATTATAGTTATAGTTATAGACAGTTACAGTTATAGTCACAGGAAATTCACAGTTATAGTTATAGACAGTTATCAGAAAGTGGTCCTAGGTTTCCCCTCGATCACTAAGTTATAGATACAGGCAGGTTACAGTTATAGTTATAGATAGATCATAGTTGCACTTATAGGCAGCATAAAGATGCAAGTTGCAGGCAGATTTACAGTCATAGGAATATAAGACTTGGCGATCATAGGAAATTCCCAAGATCGCCAAGGTAGGCATGGCGACCCTAGGTTCCCTGTGGTTGCCAACAGTTGGTTGGGCTGGAGCTCACTGAGACATTATGTCTCATCCCATTCCTTCTGGTCCAGGTTTACAGATAAGTCAGAGGTTCGTGATGGGATTCTTCACAGAGATACTGGATGGAGTACAGTTGCTCGTTGTGTACCAGCTCAGGAGCTTAATGGATATTTGTATAAGTTTTGTAATAGTATTGGTTTATTTGTACAAACGAGTAAACTTGTATTCATTCATTTGTGATGTGATATTATTATTGAAAATTTTAAATGTATCCAGTATCAGTTTAACGCACATGCTAATATACTAGTTAAAGTTAGTATGGGTGTTACAGTCACCTATTGTTACTTATGACTGTAAAGTGGGCCTTGCGCCCTCCTGAAGGGTGCCCAGCCTTATTCCAAGGGTTCACACCTCTGTCTTTAGGATCTCAAGTCCTAAATGGTGAGATCTATGGTCCACAGCCCAACAAGCACGAGTCTTGGTACAAGGCAAAGTGATTATACTGTTTGCGGGGGGATTTGCCTATGACCTTTTACCCAGCAAGTGGGGCTTACTACTCGCGAAGCTATATGAAAAATTTTTATGAGTACTAGCCCAACATGGATGCTTGCCCAATCATGGGTGCTCGCCCACGATGGGTGCTAGCCCAACATGGGTGTTTAACCCTGCATGGGTACTAGCCCAACACGGATACTAGCCCAACCATGGGTGCTCGCCCACGATGGGTGCTAGCCCAACATGGGTGTTTAACCCTGCATGGGTACTAGCTCGACACGGATACTATCCCAACATGGGTACTAGCCCAACACGGGGACTAGCCCAACATGGGTACTAGCTCCATGTTTCTATTTTGAGTGCCTTAATGGGCGCTAGCCCAACGGGAGTATTCATAGCCCAACAAGCACGAGTCTTGGGATAAGGCGAAGTGATTAAACTATGTGTAGAAACGGCTCCTTTGAGTAGATTAGATCGCCGGGCCAGGACTGGCCCACTGTGGGCGTGATCCCTTTGAATGTTCAGGTTGAGGACGCGCCTTAGTGGGATCCGACGGCTGACGTGAGGCGACCGTTCGCTCTCGTTGACGTGTTCGCATCGCAACGGCTCTCGGAAATCGTGTCAACTTAAGTGACGTCATCTGCGCGTTTTCCCAGGCTTTTTTACTTTAAACTGAAACGAATCTACTTTTCCTCCTACTTTCAGATTTATTTTATCCTTTCCCCTTCCTTTACCTCCGTCTTTCTCTTCCAAATCGTTTCTAATCGTTCAAACTATTACAGTCTTTGTGGATCGCTGCGCCTGCTGTTTACGGATCGTTTGGAGCCCGTGTTCGATCTCATTCTTTTTTACGTTAAATCAGTAGTATGGTGGTAATTAGGGAGTGCGATGAGGCGGGTAGGGAGCTATCCCCAGCTAATTCGGAGGAGAGGTGTAGGTTGTGGAGGGAAAGTGTTAGGCATACGAAGCGGTCAGATGGAACCATTGATTGGGTGGTGTTTGATAAGGCCTACTACAGCCACTCCCTTTTGACGGAGTTTTCGAGTGATTCGGACGAGGGTGAAGGAGGGAGTAGTAGTGGGAATTCATCTGACTCTATTATTCATTTTGTTCGCCCAGGTCCGTTCTGTAGGAAAGGAATTTGTTACATGGCGTCTTTTAGTGGTTCAGAGCAAGAGAGTTTCGCCGACGAGGTGCTTCGTTCAGAGTCCGTGTACATGGACCCCCAGCGGGTGGCGTTTTTTCGGAGTAAGCTGCACGTGTCCTCTACGGGATTTGAGGAAGACGTGGTCTTGGAGGATTGTCGCCCAGGTGAGAAAGTGTGCGTACAAAGGCCGAAGGGAGTGAAGAGTGAGGTGTTTCACATGTATACGGCTGTTTTTGAGGATCTGGGTGTGAAGTATCCCTTCACGCCTTTTGAAGTTGACGTACTCAATTGTTTAAATGTGGCGCCTTCTCAGCTGGGCGTTTATATGTGCCTTTGAGATTTTATGTGAGGGGCTGGGTTTCTAGCCCTCAGTTGGATCCTTCTTCACGTTTTACGGCACGAAGGGGGTAGATAAGCAATATTGGGTGTCCATCAGTGCGCATCCCGGTAAGAGGTTGTTCCCGCCCTACGCCTCTCATTACAAGAATTGGAGACAGACATTCCTCCGGACCCGGGGGCGAAAGGATTGTGAGGCAGCTGCTGTGTGGGTTGATGGTAAGCTGAGGTTTCACATATGTTGGACGAGTGCTCCGGCGTCTATCATGGGATTTGACTATGAGAAGCTGGATGCATACGACCAGGGCGTCGTCTGTTTTTTGGATAAAATGTTGCCTATGAACATCCGGGAGTTGTTGAATAGGGAAGGGGATGTAGATAGCTTAGACGAGTACATACGTGAGTCGAATTTATTTATTTCTTGTCCCCTTAATTTTTCTGCTTCATTTTCTGTAGAGGATATGGCGCTCATCACTGCGGCGGAGAGGAAGAGATACCTCGAGGAAATGAAGGCCAAAAAGGCTGCTGAGGGGATGGCGGCCACTGATCCCGATGGGCTCATTACCCGCAAGCCGAAGAGAAAGGCTGATCATCCGCCTGAGTTTCAAGCTGAGTCCCTCTCAGCGGCTACGCATGATAAAGCGTCGCCCGAGAAAGATGATAAAGGAAAGGCAGCGGCGGAGAAAAAAGGTAAGAAAACGCCTTCTCCTTCCTCGATTAACGCCATCAAAACCAGTAGGTCAGTGCCATCTTTATGGGATAAAGGCTTTGACTATGGTGCCTATGTCAAGGAGAGGCTGGTTTTCAGTCCAGATGACGCGGAGGCGGGAAACCAGGGCGCTGTTCCCTTTATGACGAGGGATGTGGGAGTTCATTGTTTGCGGTCTATAATGCTTTTGGACGCGGTGGTTCGGAAATATGAGGAATTGGTGCAGAATGAGGAGGCTCTCCAAGCTATGGTGAGGGCATTGGAGAAAGAGGTGAAGGAAGCCACGGACGCAAGGGAAAGAGAAGTGAAGGAAGTCAGAGAGGCGGTGAAGCTTGAGTGTGACAAGCACATTTCCGATCTGAAAACTGACTATGCAGCGGATCTTGCTGGGAAGGACGGGGTTATCGCTAAGCTGCAAAGTGATATCGTGGCTGGAGCGGAAAGGGAGGATCAACTTAAGGCCGAGGTTTCCGAGGCGAAGGGCGAGCTAGCTCTGAATTTCGATGCTGGCTTTGAACGGGCTAAAGCTCAAGTCGCCCTTCTGCATCCTGGCGTCGATCTTTCCGCCCTTGATTCTTTTAAAGTTATTGTAGATGGTGCCCTAGTGGACGAACCATAATTTCTTTTGTTGTAATTTAATTTATTTTGAACTCAGTACTCTTCTTGGATTTGTAATGATGCATCGTTTTCTTTTAAGCTTTTCGTTTGTTCCTTTTACCTTCAAGTTTATGCATTTTAGAAAGCCCCTCCAGGGTGGTGATCATTACTTGTGTTTGTTTCATAATAATGTTGAGAATTGTGGGGTTGTTTCTTTTGGCGCATGACGCTTTAGGGCCCCCTTTAAAGGGTTGAGGACTTAAGTGGCGATCTTGTTCTTGGTTCACGACGTCTTAGAGCCCTCATTGGGGTTAAGGAATTAGGCGACGATCTTATTTTCGGCTCACGACGTCTTAGAGCCCTCTTTGGGGTTAAGGAATTAGGCGGCAATTTCTTTTTAAGCTCACGACGTCTTAGAGCCCTCATTGGGGTTAAGGAATTAGGTGGCAATCTCATTTTCGGCTCGCGACGTCTTAGAGCCCTCGTTGGGGTTAAGGAATTAGGCGGCGATCTTATTTTCGGCTCGCGACGTCTTAGAGCCCTCTTTGGGGTTAAGGAATTAGGCGGCGATTTCTTTTTAAGCTCACGACGTCTTAGAGCCCTCATTGGGGTTAAAGAATTAGGTGGCGATCTCATTTTCGGCTCGCGGCGTCTTAGAGCCCTCATTGGGGTTAAGGAATTAGGCGGCGATCTTATTTTCGGCTCGCGACGTCTTAGAGCCCTCATTGGCGTTAAGGAATTAGGCGACGATCTTATTTTCGGCTCGCGACGTCTTAGAGCCCTCATTGGCGTTAAGGAATTAGGCGGCGATTTCTTTTTAAGCTCACGACGTCTTAGAGCCCTCTTTGGGGTTAAGGAATTAGGTGGCAACCCTCGCTGGGGTTCACGAGTCAGATGGCGAGCTCATTTAAGATTCGGCGTTGGTGATCTGCTACAGGCAATGAAAGTAAGATAAACAAGTGATATATATGATAATAATAAAAAAGCGGGGCCTCATTAAAAACCCCCATTACTGCGGGGGAAAAGAGTGCCCCTTACTCCTTTTCTACAAGGCTGTACAAAGATGTCGCAATACATAAGATAAAAGACAGTAAAAATTAAAGTGGCTTTGTTGACCCTCTAGTTCGCCTTTGAATTGTTGTGGCGAGTTTCTTCCTGTTTTGTAGCTGAATCACGGGCGTGCTTAGGCTTGTGGAATCCCGGAATCGTGCTTGTTCCCTTCGGTAAGTCTGGCTTGAGTACATCTGCTTGCTGGATTGGATAAAGAGCGAGGCGACGACACACTTCGGCGGGGTGAACGCTAAGCATATCTGTCGGCTGATGAGCGGCGAAATTCGAATTTGTCTTTAGGGGCTTTGTTGTGCTCAGCTCTTTGATCAAACCGCATTTGGCTAGTTTTGTATGGAGTATCAACAAAGGAGTACTTATTTCCTCAACCTTCTTGATCTCGTCGAAGTCCGCATCCTCTTCTTTGATCAAACCGCATTTGGCTAGTTTCGCATGGAGTATCAACAAAGGAGTACTTATTTCCTCAACCTTCTTGATCTCGTCGAAGTCCACATCCTCTTCTTTGATCAAACCGCATTTGGCTAGTTTCGCAAGGAGTATCAACAAAGGAGTACTTATTTCCTCAACCTTCTTGATCTCGTCAAAGTCCGCATCCTCTTCCACAGCATTGACATTTGGGCCGTTATAACCCGGCAAAGGATTGTTCTTCACATCGGGCCCCTTCTCATTGAAGGATAGGCTTTCGTTGTTGACTAGCTCTTCGTCCATCGAACTTTCCTTTGGACCTCTTGTTGTTCCTATGCGCTCTTGCTGAAACTCTTCTTCTAGGTTTGTGCTAACGAAGTTCACTTGATGTGCTTTCAGGTTGCTGGTTCCTTTCTTCTCTCTCTGCAGCTTCAAACTGTTGTGGTAACATTCACGTGCAACTTTCTGATCTGCTCTGATAACGCCGACCCGTCCATTGTCCAACGGATATTTCATAATGAGGAACTTAGTGGAAAGATAAGCGTCAAGGACGTTGAAGGCCGGGCGGCCTATGATGATGTTGTAAGAACAGGGCGAGTTGACTACTAAATACCCGATCCTGATGGTTTTGGCGTTGTTACCTGTGCCAAATGTTGTCTTCAATATGATGTATCCACGAACGTGTACCTGCTCTCCTGTGAAGCCAGCTAGTATTCCCTTGAAGGGTTGCAGTTGGTCTTCGTCCAATCCCATTTTTTCAAAAGCAGAGTAATAAAGGTTATCCGCGGAGCTTCCGGGATCGATCAACACCCTCTTGACATCCCAATTAAAAATTTGCACAGTAATGACCATGGGATCGTCATCGTTGGGGATCACTCCTCTGCGGTCTTCACCTGAGAAGGTGATATCTGTTTGGCGCTCTGGCTCCTTTATGGCGTGGTCATCGACTAACATTACCTGCCTCACATATCTTTTTCGAGAGGTGCTGGAGTCCCCTCCTCCTGCGAAGCCGCCGGATATGGTGTTCAAGTTGTGGCGCTCACCGTCCTTCGCCACATCTTTCTCCCTTTGGGAGTTTTCGGGGGGACGCCTGCCTCCTTCTCTGCTTTCCTTCACGTATCCTCTTAGCCTGCCATTCCGAATCAACTTCTCAATCTCTCTCTTCAAGTGGATGCAATCATCTGTGGTATGTCCTTTAATGCGGTAATACTTACACCAGGCTTCCTTGTCGTTTCCCATGATGTTTCCTCTCGGTGGTGGGGGTTCGGGGATGACTCTAGAATGGTAGACATCTCTCCAGATTTGCTCATGGCGAGTGTTGAGGGCCGTGAAGGATTCTGGCAGGGGTGCGTGCCTATCCTGGATGTGACGCTTGTATGGCGCTCTGTCTCTGTTGTTGGGTGGATAATAGTTGCGGCGATGGTCATAGCCGTAGGGGGCACGCTCCCTGGAATCCCTTGCTTTCTTTTCGGTGTTGCTCTCTTCTCCTTTTATGTAACATTCTGCCCTAGACATGATTTCCTCCATGGAATCGGCCGGCTTTTGCGCCAGCGATTCGTTGAACTGTCCAGCACGAAGGCCATTTTGGAAAGCTCCCACAAACAGCTCCTGGTTCGGGTTCACGACTTTAATTGTGGCGTCATTATATCTTGCAAGATATTCACGGAGGGTCTCATTCGGCCCCTGGCGGACGTTGAAGAGGATGGTAGATGACACCTTGCGGTGGCGACTGGCCGAAAATTGGTGTGTTAATTTGTGCGTCATGTCCTGGTAACTGACGACTGAGAAACGAGGCAAGTTTATGTACCACCTGAGGGCGGCGTCTTTGAAGGTCCCTGCCAGCAGCTTACATTTGAGGGAGTCAGTAGCGCCGATGATGGCCATCTGGGTGTTGAAAGCTGTTACGTGCTCCACTGGATCGCTCTTTCCGTCGAAAGACGAAAGAGAGGGCGGCTTGAAGTTTTCTGGGATTGGCGCATTCCAGACTTCAGCGGAAAGTGGTTGTGGATCTGGATCTACCGACTCGTCCTGCTGGGACCCGTTCCCCTCAGCGTGTTGTTGTTGCTGGATTGTCTCCATTGTCGCTTGCAGAGCTTCGTTGTGGTCGCGAAGCTGCTGGATTTTTGCTGTAGGGCTTCTAAGGCTGTTGGGTCCGCCATCGATGGCGACGATGATGGTTGTCTGGGTCGGTTATGAAGACTAAGGTTGGTGGTTGAAGATTAGCGGTTAGGGTCGGAAATGTCAGAGAGAGGATTGGTTTCTGAACAACGAATCAGGTTAGGTTGAACGCTTGATTAGGGTTAGGGTTGAATCACGGCGGATTCGGAAGTTTCAGGGTTGCTCCTGAGAAATACGGTGGATTCACGGCGTCCTGATGGTTTTCAGAGGCCGCGGATCGACCGCCTTTTCGTCGGAGGTGGTGGCTAGGTTAGTTTTACCGCAGCCCCACGGTGGCGCCAACTGTACTTGCTGTGAGTACAATGTATGAAAACTAGGGTTTCAGAGTTCTGTTTAGGTCATGCCTCGGGAATGATCCCAAGGTTACTATTTGTAGTCTTCACTTGGGCCTATCCGGTCATAGTTTTGGGCCCTTTACGATTTAGGCCCAAAACTATGATTAGGGCGCCCTCGTAGGCTGTTGAGGGTGCCCCCAAAGAGTGTCCTTCAGGGAGGTCATCTAGGGTTACTTATGACTGTAAAGTGGGCCCTGCGCCCTCCTGAAGGGCGCCCAACCTTATTCCAAGGGTTCACACCTCTGTCTTTAGGATCTCAAGTCCTAAATGGTGAGATTTACGGTCCAGTTATGATAACCGAATGCAATATTATCAAATTTTGTCTTTAATCACAAAAAAGACAGCAACTTAATATTATCTAAAAGCTGAATAAAATGCTTGCGTCGATATTATTAAAAAAAATCCTCTTGTTTCTTTTCTTCTAGATAACCCAAGTGCACGCTAACCATATGAGAGTCATAAAGGAGCGTCGTAATCTTGAGACACCTTCCATATCCCAAACTGTAACAACTGATTCGAAATACTTGCTGGATTAGTGAAGAAAAACCATGCTAATTTCACAGTGAATGCAACAAAAAGCCAAAATAGTCGCATAACAGAAACAAATTACCTATCGATTCCACATTACCACACCCACCGATGTAACACCTCGATTTTTAAATAATAATCTATTAGTATTATTATTAGATAATATTAGTATTATTATTATTAGTAATTGATTGTTTGATATTATTAATTAAATTATTCACAATTATTGAATTATAGGTAATGAGGAAGTAGATTGGTTAGCTAGTTGGTTAAAGAATGGAAGAAAATAATTTTTAGGAAGAATATAACGGTTTTGGCGAGAATAAGGAAGTAGAGTGCAAACAGTGGTGCATTAGTAAAACTGGGTAGAAAAGGGGTGTAAATAGTAAGCCAGGTAGGGTTTTAGTGATTTGAACAAAGGGATGTGTAAACAGCAGGGCTGTGTAGTTATAAAAAAGAATAGTAACCAGACTAGGGGTGCATATAGTAAGTATGTTTAAAGATTATGTGAAATAGATGTTATAAATAGAGAAGGACATTAGAGAATTAGGGTTACATAAAAAGAGAAGTTGAGAGAGCAAAAGAAAACTAGGGTTTTCGAGGAAAGGAGACATAGAGAGAAAGTTAGGGAGAGATTCAACCATAAACATTGAGGTAAAGGGGGAATTTTATTCAATCTAAGGGTTGTATATTCATGTGGCTAGCGAGGAGTCCTTAACCTCCGGTGTTTTTCTTATTTATTTGATGATTCTTTGTTAAATTCATGTTCTTTTATGTTACTGTAATTATATGTTTGATTTTCATTTCTGAATTGTGATGTTTTCATGTTAAATTCGTGATTGAAATATGATGATGTTGTGATTTGGAATATATAAGAATAAGTGAGTAAAAACCATGAAATTAGAGGTATAGAATGAGGTTTTAAGGTGTTGGTGTGTTAATGAGAATTAATCATATGAAAAATCGATGTTAATGGATAAATGGTGTAAAATTGGTGTTTTGGTGACGGGTGTTGGTGTGCATAGGTTGTGATTGAGAATTGAATTGGTGAGAAATTTGTTTAAAGGTTGGTGGTGATTTAATTCTATGGAAAGTTGTTGTTAATGGTTAATTTGTGTGACATAGAGGATTCTGAATGAAAAAGAGAAATTAGAGTAATTTTTTGCATAAGAAGATTATGATGTAGTTAGATTAAATTGGGTAAAGCTTGAGCTAGGAAACTTATTTTTGAGGGAACCCAGTTGGGTTTGAAAGCTAAGATATAATAGTATATTACTGAAATATTTTGTAGTTTAATATTACTTGTGCACTTTTTTGTAATATTATGAAGATGACTGTTCTGTTTTATAAATTACTCTGAGTCAGTCAGATTCAAAAATTGATATCTTAAGCTAAGAAACTCCTTTTTGAGTGGGACCAGTTGCGTTTGAAATAGGACATATAGTAGTTTCTTCATATTGAATTTCATAATTATAGCATTTACTTATATGCCTCAGTAACTCTTTGAACTCATCTGCTTTGTCACAAAATTTTTAAAGTCATATTGTTGACCTAAGGAAAAAAACGATGTTGTTAATACGTAGGAAAATTGGGTGGGAGTAGTGGTTGTAGTGTTGAGTGATGGTGAGTGTGCGTTAGTAATAAAATAATATATTTCGAACGATAAATCGAAATGATGAGTAATCAAGAGACTTAGTTCTTATTATGTTAAATCGGGATAAAAGTATAACGGTTAAAGAGATTTTAATGAACTTAACTTAGTAAATCAAATTGGTTCAATTGGCGATTAGTTGTAGAGTGTGCTTGGGTAATAGTAGGATTAAAGGTAACAAAATGATATCTTATGGGATTAACTTCCAATGTTAGTTAAGTTAGGATGGGTGTCGAAACTTAACAAGTTTTTAAATAATATGTTTTAGATGAGGAATTGAATTGATGTGTTATTAAATGATGAGCAAAGATGAATTATTTGACGATGTATGATTGAAGAATTATTTAATGATATGTAATGAATAATTATTTGACGATGTGTAATGATGAATTAATTGACGATGTCTAATGATGGGTTATTTGCTGATGTGTAATGATGAATTTTTAATGATGTGTATTGATAAGTAATGATGTGACATTAATGCATTCATTGTCATGTCTATTTGATGATGTGTATTTAAAGATGAGTTGAATAAAATCAGTAACATACCTCTGATATCCCAAATTGGTGAGTTGGTTTGGTACCACATGCATATTCGGTCAAGTTTAAGAGCAATGCATACATAAATGTATTTTATTGATGAGTGTGAATTCATAAATGATAACTGTCTTGTTTATATTTTGAGTGACCAATTGTGATTATTAAATGATGATTGATTGAGGTTTATTAAATAATGGTGATTGAATTGTGATTATTAAATGATGATGATTTAATGGTGATTATTAAATGATGATAATTAATTGTGTATCATGTTTTCTATCTCTTTGAATCTACTCATGAAGTTTATGCACCCGTATTATTTTGAATGTATGCTCACCCCCTTTCTTTTGTTGGATGTTTGTACCTTTATGTTGTACATATACTTAGGACGAAGATTCTTAGAAGCTGTGGGTCTTGGAGGATGGCATGGAACCGTTCTCGTCAACTTTTATTGTCGTTGGAGTCGTTTTATGTCAATGCTCTGATTCTGATGTCTGTACCCTTATGTGGTACAGGTTTTGATGATAACAATGTAAGAAAGAACAGTTGGGTACTCTAATATTTGTTCAAGTGTGCAGAACCATATAATTAAATTATGACTCTGAAGGCAACATTTTGTCTCTGATACACTATGCTCTGAACGAAGAACATTTTCGGTACTCAAGACAAGCTATGATGACAAGACTCTGATTGTCAACGAAACGTCAAAGCTCTGACCAATATGCATCAAGACATGAAGACAAGCTCGAATATGAAGACAACCTCTAAAGGATGAAGTCAACAATCAATGCTCTGAAGAACGTCCGAATAGGTTTGTCTTCTTTTGATGGAACATCATTGTCTAAGCTGTGCAGTTTGTTTTGTCCTTCCTGAATTAAATGAAGAACACGTTCTAGAAAAAGACAAAGCTCTTACAAGACAAAGAGAATGCAACATATCATTCTAAAAGAAGAAAAGAAATTTTGAAGTATTATTCAACAAAATTATCCATTGGATGCAATGTTTTCAAGCATGAAGAAATCTCTTGATGCACTGGAAATCTCTTCAAACAACAACTCTATTCATTTCTCCTATAAAAGGACATTGAGCATTGGAAGAAGGTAGAGTGCTACACGCTTTCAAACTGTGCCAAAACTCAGATCAAATTTCAAGCACATAGAAACACTTCAATACAATTTACAAACTTTATATCTTAGAATTTCTTAAGTGTTTAGAAATCATTTGAACTTAATTTAGCTTACCACTTTTTGAGTCCGAAGTGTAAACAATCAATCTATTTGTAAACTCTGATTGTAAAAGTTCTCAAGGAGATAAATGAAATCTTAGACTTGTGTGTCTAAGTAAATTGTAATATTGTATGATTATAGTGGAAAAATCTCTCAAGTGTGAGAGGACTAGACGTAATCCCGGATTGTGGGGTGAAGTATGATAAATATATGTGTCTATCTCTTCTCTCTTCTCTGTTTATCTTTTGCATTATCTAATTTGTTTTTAACTTAGAAAAGATTTTAAAAAAGCTTACACAATTCAACCCTCCTTCTTGTGTTTTTCTCACCTTCATCCATTACTTGCAAACCTCTTTTTTTACCAAGTTAATTTCCTAACCAATCCTTTTTTCAATTAAATCTCTAAATCATTTTTACTTGCTTCACTTTTGCATTATACTTTTATATATTAAAAACTCAAAATCTTATCTTTATGATTTGTCAGTTTGGATCTTGAATAATTTAACTTAGGATTTGAATATACTTAGAACTTATCCACTCCAATCCTCGTTGGATCGATACTCTACTTACTCTATATAACTTGTTGTGATAGTGTATACTTGCACTCATTATGTATTGAAAATTAAACACTATTTTTAAAGCATCAATCAAATCAGATTATAAGCAAAGAACTTAATGGAAGCATATGAAAAAACGCAAATTAAACATAAAATTAAAATATTAATATCCAAAGGTTACCAACAAAAATTAAAACAAAAATAAAAACATAAATTATCCAAATGTTACAACATAATTAAAAAACTATTGAGTAGCATGATCACCCCTAACACCTCTTCGCTTCTGCGCAATAAATTATACCTCCTCGAACCTCATCCAAGATTTGCTCAAAACTCAGCCATGTTGGACTTCCCCTCCACCTGACCACCACACATTATCCCTCAAACATGGTCTCTAATGCACCTTAATCGTGCACTCATGTCTAGCTGTTGCTGGTCCCGCTGCTCCTCGGCATAAATCTCCTCAAGGGCATCCTGCTTAGGTGGCCTCAAAGTTCGTACCTCCTTTGGTGTAGGTATGACATATGGATGTGAAATGAAAAAAAATCCATCTCATGTATCCATACTCTGACGCTATACTAGTCTCAGAAACCCGACCCAGATCCTCAGTAGACAACACACGGTCAAGATACTTTATGTGTTGTTGCTAGGGGAGAAGCAGACTCATGTGGATGTCAGAAAATAATATGCACATATCCAAACTGACGCAACACGCACCCCAGGAGATAACAAACCAATCAAGGTCAGTATATAAGCCATCTTGAGTAGTAGTTGATGTGCTCGAACGGGCGTGTGTGGCGGTGAATCTAGTACGCGTAGAATAGAAAGTCGGTAGCTATGATGCGATCGAGGTGTCCTCAGTAAGTGACGAGGTCCTATTTATTATTTTTTATTTTAACTAGTATTGTTTTTATTTCCCACTTTTTATTTGTTTATATTGGAAAATCAAACAAGAGGCGGGAAAATTAGACCATTTATCTTCCTTTCACTACTTTCAACCAAAAGTGAATTAACTTGAGTTAACATATTACTTGGTTAATAAAATGGGGTAAAAGAAAAGACATTATATATACTCTTAAACATTGAATTAAGACTTCCTCATTTTCTTAAAATTTGACAAATGGGAAACTCAAGCCCGTTAATTCATCTTCTTCTTCTCCATCTTTCTTTGCATCCTTTTCATCGTTCACAAACAAGGCCAACTATCTTTCTCTCTCGACCAACTCAACACTAGGATCTCACTTTTAGGTAACTTTCCTTATTCTCTATCTTAACAATCTCAAACACAGACATTCTTGTAACGTTGTTATCTAACAGGAAAATCTATGAAGATTTTTAACCACTTGCATGTGTTTATACTTTGTTTTTGTTTTTTATTATTACATGTGTTAGAATCCATTATTGAGAAGAGTGGCCATGCATTGCGAAGTAGGGAGGAAGATATTGCACTGATAAAGAAAATGATTTTGGAAAAAGAAACCAATGCGTTCTATCAGAATAAGAGGCTTGACCTTAAACAAGTGAGTTCGTTATTTTCGTTTTAATATTTTTCTCAACAAATGATACTCTGTTTAATTGCTTGTTTTACTGTTGCCTACGGGATGTTTTGTCAGAAGAATAGACCCTTGGGCTTTGTTTGGGACTTGGGAGCTTCAAGGGGAAGGATAGGGAGGACTTTGGGGGGGGGGGGGGTGAGAAATATAGAGGAAAATAGAGAAGTCTTTCACATTTTTTAAAAAAAAATATGTTTTTAGAGAATGATAAATCAATACTTATAATTTATATATTTTAAATATTATAACAACATATATTAAATATGAATAAACTCTCCAAAACCTCCAAAAACCCTCATCGAATACAACTTTTTAGTTCCTCAAATGAAGAGGATTTTGTATTATGAAGAAAAATTAACCCCACAAAGTCCTTCCCTCCCAATGTACTATATTTCTTCCACTTGTTCATTCTTTATTTCAAACAGGATTAGCGGCGGCTATCTTGGTTCTTCCTCAACCGGTACCTTTATGCCTCAAGTTCTCTTCAGATGGGGAGAAGAGAGAGTTTGCCGTGTACGGTGTATTGGGGACCATAGCCTCTTTTATATTGGATGGCCATTAGGGTTTCCCATTATTCTGTTAATGGGCCATCCGGACATCCACCCATATTGAGTCCATATCAATTAATTAATTATCTAAATAGAAATCTAATTAGCCTTATTACTTAAATTGATCACTAATCAATTAAGGCTCTAAATTGATAAATTAATATAATTATTATTACGATATTTGCCCACATAATGATATCGGAATATAATTAAATAATAAAATATTCCAACAATCTCCCACTTGGGCTACATATCTTAATAATTATACCATAATTCTTTAGGCGCGCGTCTGAATGCTATTTATCGTTAGATTTCAACTTTACAATCTGGTCCACCTCATACATTAATGATGGGACCACCGCGGCTGTCGTCACTGACGTATAATGTGACGGAACCCCGACGACCACCATATCAATGCATTTGATGACATAGATCGATATGGATGAGTAGCATGGAAATTTCATGTGATGTGATCTCTAAATCATGTCTATTTCCAACTGGTCCAACTGAAAACTTTAGTGAGATTAAACTGAAGTTTGCAAATTCAGTATTTGCACAAAATGATACATAAATGGTTATAACAAAAATAACCTCATAAACTTTATTTCTGCAGAAAATCATAATATGAAGTCTGTATCGATACCAAAACTAAAGTATAAAACATAAAACAAGAGAGACTCCCACTAATCCAAGATATCCTTAATGACATCAATCATATGAAATACCTTATATGTCATGTCTTTGATTAGTGAGTCCGCTAGCATTAAAGTCCATCTTTATATGTTCTATTCAATTCAACAATATTCTATAAGGTAATGAACTCTATAAAATTTGTTGTTGAATAACTTTATGACTGAATTATGTCACTATATATAACTTAATGGGTCTCTCAATACCTTTAACAATATGCAACCAAGTGACATAAATACTTACAGTCATATTTCTTGAGTTAGAATGTGTATTATCTACTTACATCCAAAAGTCAGAGTCTGACACACAAATGATCTCCAAATTGTCAGATCCCTGATGTGAGCATAAGCTCTCTTGTTCTCTTTAAAAAATCCTTATGGTTGCGTTTTCAACAATTCAAACTTTGAATTACTCAAATATCTGCCAAACAATCTTATTATATACGCTATTTCCAAATGCGTATAATAAAATCGTACATAAAAATCCTATAGGCAAAGTGTAGAAAAATACTTAAATTTCTGAATTCATAAATTTCCTAATGGGCAATATTTGAGACTGAAAAGTCTCTCTCGGTGATTGAGGTCATCCAAAAAATTTATTAACTTTAATGTCAATTTATTTTCAACTTTACTGATATAACTCTTTTGTGATATCCGAATAATACCTTGAGAAGAATCTCTAAGTATTGAAATTCCTAATACAAAAGAGGTGTCCCCAGGATCTTTCATCACTAACTTTTGTTAGAGATTTCCTTGGTTTCACATTACTAATTAACATATATCATAGTTGACTAAATAAAATAAAATTGACACATTAAAATAGGAATATAAATTTACTCCCACTGAGCTTACTAAATCCACAACTCTACTTAATATTATCTCAAAACCAAATGAGACAATTACTTTATGAGAATTTGTGCTAACACTAAAGAGACAAATTTCTTAACTTATAAGTGGATTTCACGACTTTGCAAACCATCTACTTTGTATCAATTGACACAGAAGCTTTATTCCGTTGCACCATAGTATATCATTAATGTCACCATTAAGAAACACTATTGAAATCCATCTTATGCAGCTCCAAAATTATAACAAGCCAACTAGTATCACGATTGTCTTAATAGAGTCTTTCAAATAAAATAAATAGAATTTCTCTTTTCAGTCAATTCTTTATGATACTAGAAGCCCTAGTTCTTGAGGGTGTTGAGTTTGATCTATATGAATTAATTTCATAACTTGATTGAGAGGAAGAACAATAATGTCATTATGAGGTTCCAAATATACTATCCTGGTCCACCTCATACATAAGTTGGGTTATTATTCTTTGAACCCATTTCTTGGAATCTTCAATCTATAAGTTGGGTTACCCTCATATGAGAAAAATACTATAGACATTAATATCATTCCTTCTTCTATTCTTAATCCTTTCGTCAAAGGATCAACTCATTTCCTTCAAACCTCCTATGATCCTCTTATTTACTTTTATATAACGCGGTTTTATGATCAATATTACTGAAATTCACTTTTATATCTAGGAATATCTCAAGATTATTCTAATCAACATCACGGTAACATTCTAGTGCGGTGGCAAACTTTTGATATTAATCAACATCACATTAATTTTCTAGTAAAGTGATAAACCTTTAGCAACATATTCATGGGTTCATGATCCTTTTAAGGTACCTCATGACCCTCTCAATAGCACATTAGTGCCCATTTAATTGTGTCACAGCACTAATTTTTACTTGCTTTACATTAGGCTTATTATGCCAGCTGTTTGTATGGGTGAGTTTAGCACTTCACGATGATTCTGGTGCCTATTGAATATTGATATTGATTGGTATTTTAAGGTCTAGGTCATTTGAGGTAACAGGGGAGATATGTAAGATTTACAGGTAAAGGTCATATAATATAAGTATAGTCCCTTGTGAGTTGTGACCATAAAATGCCCCTTATTGAAAAATGAAAAAAAAATTGCTATATAGAAGCTTCTTTGTAGCTTCTTTGTACATAGTCACTTGTGATTTGAATGTTTGTTACAAGCTTCATATAAATCTATTAGGTAGGGGAATTGAAATTTGTCAAAATATCCAGTTCAGAATATTTGACAATCAATTTAAGCTACTTACTTCATATTTGTTGTAATTTGTAGGAGTTGATACCAGCTTTGAAGAATGAGTTGTTGACTTTCATATCAAATCTTAAACCTCACTTTGATTTTCTAACTTCTAAAATTAGTGAGGTCTCTCTTATGTCCTTCAATACTTAGGTAACAATTATTGAAAAATTACAAAGATCAGCAACACCATTCATAAAGGTACATATAAACTTTGATATCTTTAATTTTATAATTTGTTTCTAATAATTTATATGTTGGAAGCTTCACTAATTTATATGTCTGGACAGGAAGTATACAAGTCTACTATACCATATATCATGAAAATGAGTATGTGGTTCCTTTCAGTACTTGTTGGATTATTTCAATTCTGTTTGAATGTTGCAAGAAACTGTTATTACCTTTTTTATTAGAAGGATCTTTAAAGCTGAAGAGTAGTGTTAATGTGTATGTTAGCAGTTGAGACAATTATTGTTAGCTTTGAGTATAGTAGTTTTTTTTTTGAACAAGCCAAAATGAGATATATTACCACAAAAGAGAGTGTCACCTCCCTAGCACAAGATGTGCCAACGGGAAGAGACCCATATTACAAGAGAGTTGTCGAAACGAAACCAAAAAGATAGATTACATCAGCCAATCCCCAAACAATCAAAAGGATGCTGCCACCACAAATGAAAACCATAAGGAAAACAAACATTTTTGGCTTTGAGCCACCCTAAAGAAATAATTTTAACCTTCTCCAGGAGCTGCGGAAGAGATGTAGCATTATGAGCGAATAGCCTACAATTCCGTTCATTCCATAAAATCCAGACCGTGCATATCCATATAAGATGTAAGAAGCCACGCCTAGGTTTGTATCCTCCTGAAGAGTAAATAAACTGAGTAAAATGAGCCGACACATGTTGAGGATCCACTGAATACACACCAAGCCAAGTCTTAACCAACTGTCAAAGAGAACCAAAAATGGGGCAATGGATAATCAGATGAGATGATGTTTCTGTGTAACCACAGCCTGACACACACAAGAGAGAGTTAGTAGGAATAATGCCACGGCGCGCCAAATTGTCCATAGTTGGCCATCTGTTGCGAAGCAAACGCCACACACAAATGGAAACCTTCAAAGGAACACACTTATGCCAAACAGCCATTGTAACCACATCGTCTCTGCGCTCCTCCTGCCGCGTGAGCATTTGATACACGCCACGCACCGTGTACCCATCATCCACAGAGGGGCGCCACTGCCAAATGTCAGGCTGTAAATCCTGCAAAACAACATTAGAAAGCAGAGACAAACACTCCCCCAATAACTCCTCCTCCCACGCAAACAGACTACGACGCCACTCCCAAGCTCCCCCACCAACCCCCCAACCTAAAGAATGCATATCGCCAACCGACAAGTCCTGATGCATAGATAAGACAAATAACCTTCCAAACTTCTCCTTCAGCGAGACCGTCCCCACCCAAACATCCGACCAAAAATAAGTATTAGAACCATCCCTAATTTTCTTCTGGACGCTCTCTTCAAACCACTTCCCACCTACCACCCCAATACCTTCACGAATTTTCACTATTTCCTTCCACCATGCCGAAAGGTCTAGTAGTTAGTTTGTTAATCTCTTGCAAGAGACTGTTATCATATGCTAACCGTGTGTTTCTGAAAATTTGTCAAGTTATTTTCAATTTAAAATAAGTTGATTTAAGTATACCACTTGTATAAGGTATTTGAACATATTTTTATATTATACAAGGTATTTGAAATAGATCTTATGTTATTTTCTACATAAACGATATAGGGTTACATTATGAATAGAACGGGCCAATACATTTGTTTTTTCCTTAATTAAGTCAAATTAAAGATAACAAAATAATAACATTTTTAAACGAATAATACTTGAGCTTCTAATGATATTTTACATTGAAATTTTCTATAAAAGAATGATATTTTTCATTGAAATGAATATTAAAAAATAAATAAGACAAAATAGAAATATATTTTTTAATAAATTGGATCGAATAACTCGACTAGATAAACCAAGAATCAGATAGTTCACATGTTGATTTGATCCTGATTTCAATACAGTCTCGGATAATCAAATTAAACCGCCGTCGTTCAACTAATCATTCATTTTTGTGTGCATGTTTTTACTTTTTCATTTTGGAAATGTTTTTATTTGTTATCCGGTTTGTTCTTGGTTGAACAAATTAAACCATAACACAAAGTTCTCATTCCACGCCCAAATTTTTGATAGATTCTATTCCCACAAATAATTAGGAGAATTGATTGAAGTAGGCTAAATTGCTCTTTTCATCCCTTAACTATTTTTTTGGTATCGCTTTGGTCCCATAATTAATTTTTAGTCCGTTTGAGTCCTTTAAATTCATCTCCGTTACACATTTTAGTCGTTTCCGTTAGTTTTAATAAAAAATATTAACTGTTGGACACATGTCATTTTGGTATTGGCTAATACTAGTTTGGTTTTACTCGCGATTCAATTTCAAGAGGAAACCTCATATCAATTTCGAATTTAATTTGTCTTTCAACAAGGAATCTAAATCGAAAAACGGTTAAGGTTTTTTACTCACGATTCAAGCACCAAACATAATGAAATACAGAGTTTTTTTTTATCAAACACAGTAAGAATAAGCAGAGTGATGATTCTTCCTCCATAGATCTACAAGTATAGTTATTCCCGTCATTGTTTATTGTGCTGTTCTTTAACTTTCAAAGCAAAAAGAGTCAAAAAGTCACAAAACAAAACAAGGTTTTAGGGTCCGTTTGATACACATGATAAGATAGAGACATAATATGATATGAAACTGGATAGAGACATGATAAGAATGAACATGATAACACTTATCACATCATGTGTTTGATGCGCACAAGATAAGCACAAGGATAACAATATTTTATCATATTAAATTACAAAATTACCCTTATAATCAATAACATTTTTTAATAAATTTCCATATTATACATATTACTGCAACATCACATAATAGTGGAAAAATTGAAATCCATGGATGGCCATAAAAATAATAATAAAAGGAATCTGAAAAAAAAATAAAGAATAGAAATCTAAAATAAAAAGAAGAGGAAAATTCAAATCCATAAAAAAATGAATTTAGAAGAAAAAAAAGGAAGACAAATCGATAAAAAAAGATGAATTTAACAAATTGAATTTTCAAAATGTTCCAAAATGATTATCGACAACATTCTGAAAGATAGAAGGAATAGAAATTGATCATGATAAACAAAAAATCGAATGAATAGAAACAAATGATAATGTGTCAAAAAAAGAAACAAATGATAAAGAAACAAAAAAAAGAAGGAATAGAAACGGAATGATTATTATCGATAACATTTCTCTGAAAAGAATTGGAACATTTTGAAATAGAAAAAAAAAGAATAGAAATTGATAAAGAAAAATAGAAGTCCAAAAAAAGAAGAAGAAAAATAAAACAGAATCTATAAAAAAATTGAAATCGATAATAAAAATGGAGAATTTAGAAAAAAGAGGAAGAAAAAGATGATAAGAGTGGATGAATGATTATAGGAGAGGCGCAAGAAGGATGATTGTAAAATAAGAATTTATTTTGCCAAACCGGATAGGTTAATTTTAACCCAACCTAAACTTAGAATAGAAAATACAAATGAATGATAGGATATGATAAGTAAAAGGAATAATTTAGCATATCTCATTGGTGTATCAAACGGAAGATTAAAATAGGATAAGATATGTTAATCATATCCTGCCTCTCTATCCTGCGCACCAAACGGACCCTTAAGGTTTAAGGTTGAATTATGGTATTGGGTCGTTGTTGAATTTGAAACGGAGGCAATATGGTATTGGGTTGTTGTTTAAAGCACTGCGTCAAGTGTTTTTTCTTTTGAAAGATCACCGAGTCAGATGTTGACGGGTATGTTTCACAGGATGTGCAAATAAAAATTAAAACCATGGATACGATAAATAAAAACAAAAAATTTATGAAGATTTTTATTTCTTTTCATTTTTTTCTTTTGCTGGGTTTATTTATGAAGGTTGATGAAGATGGTGTTGAGATGATGAAGAAGAGGATAGAAGAAGATGAAGAAATGAGAAAAAAATTAGATAGTGATAGTGCACTATTAGATACAATAGACATCAAAGAATCAATGGTTTATTTTTTGACTAATATATAAAGCGAATAAAATTAAAAAATCAATGAGGTTTGGGCCACCTATGATGTTAGTCCACCTGAGACATTTGAGGTTAATCCCTTAACGGAAAGGACTAAAATGTATAACGGAGATGAATTTAAAGGATTCAAACAAACTAAAAATTAATTATGGGACCAAAGCGATACCAAAAAAATAGTTAAAGGACGAAAATAACAATTTATCTATTGAAGTATAGAGTCCGTGTGCTATTGCTAAAGTTGCCGACGCAAAATGTTGAAGGAACCTTTAAGGGAAAAACAAAGAGAATGCCTAAAAACGGATGCTTTAATCATAAGGATAGAAAGTGGGATTAATTGCCTTTTAGAGTAACATCTATCTTAGCTTTGAAGGATTATGAATAGAAAGTCAAAATAAAATATTAATTGGAGAATGCACTATAGAGCTAGCATCATCATTACCATTTACATGTAATCTGTGGCTATAAAATGGTAGCAACCTGTGGCAAAATATAGCAGGGGATTACCAATCAATCCTTGTTTATATGTCAAAAGAATTGCAAACATACATGTCCCTATTTATACACTGGATTGACGGTGAGTTCGACAAAATGACGGAGCAATTTTGTCAAACTCAAAGTATATTTTAACCAAAATCATGATGGCTCGATGTGTTTCTGTCAATCTCACCGTCAATCGAAACATGTATCTAGTGTTGTGTTGTGAATCCAGTTCAAAATCGATTTTTTCAACCAAGTTCGATTTTGACCTTGAAGAGCTTAAGCAGTCATATACATGTTCCAATCTATATATTTTTGGTTCAAGAGTATTTCATGGAGAGGTTGAAAGTGAAATGGAGCCAAGGATGACTTGCCGGTATATTAATTTGTCACTAAAGCTAACAGCTAGCTTCATTTGTTGGGTACTCCCGGCAGGTCATCCTTCGGCTATATTTGACTTTCTTCCTTTCATGTGAGATTCTTAAGACCTTATCATATGCCCATTGCACACCGTTCTTGGACATAAAGTACTTGAATACTACAGAAGCAGATTTAGGTCAATTTTTTTATTTAGATCCAATATTTATTAACAAAATATTGGCCTTTTCCTTTAGAGTTGATTATATTTTCTTGATCATGTGTTCATTATTTTTGGAACTCTGCAGGATATAGTGGTTCTAATTTTAATTGAAGTGGGATTGGTTAGTCGTCCTTAAATGCTCTACATTTATCCTCCTTGTTATTTTATACAAAATTGTTAGTTATAACTATTATTCATCCCTCTCATAAAAAAAAACCATTTTTCATTATAGACAGTCACCCAAAACATTGTACCCAAAAAAAAAAGTCACCCAAAACCAATTTTAAACACGGTGGATAAAATTTGAAAATAGTAAGTAAAAAGGATAAGTTAATAATGGAACTTGCCCCTCTCCTCCCAAAAATGAAGAGATTTGAATGAATAAGAACAATATCCATACATCAATGTAAGTTATTATGCGATAAAAGAATAGTGTGACTCAATTACCACTAGGTTATATTTTATATCGAATCTTTCATTATTAATGGAATGAATTTCATTACGTTATTATGTTATTATAACTCATTCTTACAGAACCTGGTTATAGGGTAGAGAGTGACATTTTTTATAAACTCATTTCATGTCTTATCTTTATCCTACATGTGGCTTGAGTTTTTTCCAATACACTTTTTCACGCCTAACACTATTAGACTCTATTTGGATAATCTGAAACTAATTGAGTGGAACATAATGGATCGGAATGAAACAGAATGAAATAAAATAGAGTGGAACAAAAATTTCATTCCATTGTTTGAATATTTTACGACGGAATGAAACTAATTGTCCACTCAATTGTTTGGAAAATGGACGGAACAGGATAAATTATAATTTTTATTCCATTTTTACTCTTTACTTAAAAAGCACCACTATGTTGAATTCACAACTAAATTCAATCAATATGTAGTTATTTTGACATTGTTCATAAGTAGCATCAGAATAAACAACTACAAAAATAAATACTAGTAGCACCACAAAATATTTTTACATTTTGGTTCTGCATAATTTGCAGCTTAAACCAAACAATAATAATATAGAATTATATAGGTTACACGTAAATTCTTCTATTTTCTAGCTTATATAGGTTACATCAGTTGCAAATTATGGGGAATGAAAAATTGGATGAATGAGTGATATTGGATGGAATGAGTTTCATCACACTCCATTCCATTCCATTTTTTTTTTCAAATCCAAACAAGATAATCTGACTCTATTCCACTTCATTCCATTCCATTCTACCACTCTCCATCAATTCAAACATGGCCCCAGGCTTGATGGATGGTCCAATTAGTAGACTTTAATACCATATTATAATTTGGGTTCAGTCTAACTCATTGTAAAGTAAAAAGTGTTAGGTCACGAGGGGTTGGAAGATCATTTTTTTTTCTTTTTTGAAGTTTTTTTTTTCCTTTAGCCTTGTAACAAAAAAAAAGAGAAGTAGCGATCCAATTTTATAATTAACTAATATTTAATAATATTTTTTTAGGGGAATATTTAATTATATTAACTAGCAACACTCTCTGACACATTTTTTTTTTCAATATACAGATTTTTTAGTGTCGACAACTTCTTGTGAAAAAAATTAATATATACTTTCGTATTTTCAATCTCTCGTCATTGAGATTTCTAGATCCGTCCTTGATATTATGGGTGACTATATTGTATAAATTTTAATTTTAAAATTTTAATTTAATTAATTCCATGTTGGCACAGTAACTTCACATTAAAGAGCTAATGATAGAATATTAAGGCTAATTATTTTCCCAATTTTTGTTAGTATATTTGAAAATCAAACCAGAGCGGGGAAAAAAAGACTATTAATCTTCCTTTCATATTAATATCATTTTGTTAAAGAAAAAGAGAAAGAGAAAACGTGAGAGGAAATTGGAGAATCAATGGAAAACTCAAAGCTCTTTACTTTCATTGTTCTTTTCACACTCGCCATGTCATTATTACTACATGAACTTACCCAATTCTTTCATCACCAACAACTCAAGTCATTTTTAGGTAATTCATTTCCTTGTTCCACAAGCAATCATGATTCTTGTTTTGTTCTTGATCATTTTTTGTTATTACTTATTGATTATTATGTGTTTCTTGATTGTTATGTTAGAACCCATTAAATCCATTAATGAAAACGGTGTCTGTGACTTGAATGAGGAATATATTGCAAAGTTGAAGAAATTGAATTTGGAAATGGAAGAATTCATTGCTTCCGGATCGAACAAGAAGTTTGACCCTATTCATGTGAGTTCTTTTTATTGCTTCTTTTACCGTTTTGTTATTATTTGTAGAATTAAATTCTGTTCAAGTTTTTTAGTTAGGTAGTTTTTATTGTTTAAATTCTGTTGCTGTTTGTTATTGCTTTTCAATATGAAACATGTGCATTGTAGGGTTTAGGGTTTGCTATGTTTTTGGATGTTTCTTGTAGTTTATGGACCATGTGCTGTAATTTTATGGGACCAAGACCATCAAGATTTTGCCTATGGTTTAGTGTGAAGCATAATTTTAAGTTGTAGTCTGCACTATCGACGACATTCGTTTTAACACGTTGCTGAAAATTGAACAAAAGGCAAATAACATTTCTGTTAAAACTTAATCATTTGAGGTTTTTCTATGTTTGAACCTTTAAGTTTCATGTATGGTTGCATTCAATTACTCATTTTCACTATTGAAAAATGAAAAAACAAATTCATGTATGGTTGCATACTTGTATCCCTTAAATTGATGATAAAGTAGCATCTTGGGCTATTGAACAAGTGGTAAGATTAGTAGGGTTTGATAAAATGTATTATTAGTGTAGTCCCTTGTGAAAATTGAGCTGAATGCATGTTCAATTTTACCAGCTTTATTGTAATTTGTAGGAGGAGAAACCAGCTTTGAAGAATGAAATGTTGAATTTCATATCAAATCTTAAACCTCACCTTGATTTTCTAACTTCTACAATAAGTGAAGCTTGTCTTGTGACCATCAATACTTTGGTAACAATTGTTGAAAAGTTGCAAAATTCAGCAACACAATTCATGAAGGTACATATACACTTTTGTATCTTCTAACCTTCTTGTTTATCATTTATAAATTGCAGCTTCACCAATATATATCATGAAAAGAAGTATGTGGTTGGTTTCAGTAATTGAGAATGGCTTTGAATGAATTCTTTCAATTCTTTCATTATACAAGGCTTATATATAGCCAATTGCAAAGTTAGTTGTTAACAAACTAGCTTACTTGTGAAACAAGCAAGCTCTTAACTAACCAACTATTTGCAACTTTATGGTATATGCCTAAGAAAATTATGGTTAAGTGGAGTATGCTATAGCTATTTTTGGATATTCCTTGCAATTTATGGACGATGTGCTGTAATTTTATGGTACCAAGATCTTGGAGATTCTACCTATGGTTTAGTGTGAAGCCTAGTTTTTAGTTGTTATAGTCTGCACTGCAGCTGTATAAGAGTTTTAGGGGTTTTACAACTACACTGTCGAACGTGTTATACCACAATGCTGGTACGTGGTAATTGAACAAAAGGCAAATAAATGTTAAAACTTGATCATTTGGTAACGGGGGATCTATGTAAATGTTTCAACCTTTAAGTTCGATGCGTTGCCACTTTTTAAATACAAGTTTTGCGTTCAATTAAAGTCACTCCCCTTATTGAAAAATGAAAAAACAAATTTTTATACAGAAATTACATCCCTTAAGTTGATCATAAAGTAGCTTCTTGGACTAAATGATGACTTGGTCCCTTGTGATTCTTCATATACATCTAGTAGGGGTATTGTAATCTGTCAAAATAATGTCCAATTCAACATATTTGACTATTTATTTAAGCTACTTAAAATACAAATCTTTGTCCTTGATAAATTTGTAGGAGGGGAAACCAGCTTTGAAGAATGAGATGTTGAATTTCATATCAAATCTTAAACCTCACTTTGATTTTCTAACTTCTAAAATTAGTGAGGTGTCACTTGTATCCATCAATACTTTAGTAACAAGTTTTAAAAAGTTACAAAAGTCAGCAACACCGTTCATCAAGGTACATATAAAAATTGATATCTTTAGTTTTAACTTTGTTTATAATTTATAAGTATTCAGTTTCACCCTATTTATATGTTTGACAGGAATTGTATGAGTTTGTTATACCATATATCATGAAAATGAGTATGTGGTTGCTTTCAGTACTTGAGAAGGGCTTGAATGAATTCTTTCAATTCTGTTTGGAGGCTGCAAAATGGTGTTGGAATCACATAATTCTGTTTAGATTCAAGCTATTAATCTAAAGTGTATGTTAGGAGCTGAGACAGTTATTTTAGGTTGAAGTTAGTTGTTTAGAGTTGGCTCCTTAAGATCAGATAAAAGTTTCTTAGCTTTAAGTATAGTACTTTGTTAATATCTTGATTAGTTAGTAATATGTTTTTTTAACTAGAATCATATGCTTTCATTCAACTGAATAATGTATTCTATAGGTAAGTTACTAGTGGTATTAGTCAAAGTTAAGTTGAATAAATTGTCAAATTGATTTTGTTCTTATTTTCTTTTCTTTCTCTTTATTTGTCTCCTTGAATTATTTTTCTTGTGACTAAGTTTATTATTTTTCCAAACACGACTTCGCAATTTATTATGAACTTTGTAGATTGAAAACGAGCCTCTCAAAAGTTTTTATATGAAAAATAAGATAATATAATATAACCTTGTTTGTTATCAATGTGTGCATCAAACACAAATATGATCATTAAGTGTTTAGTCATATCATTTTTCAACATTTAGACCACAAAACATACCAAAGGACAACGTATTTGTTGAACAAAAAGAGTGAAGCAACATATTAGTTTTTTCTGTTGTATAATCAATATGTGCTTGGGAATTTGGTTTGGTCTTAAGCATTAAGCAGTTAATCATTGCTTTTCAACTTTAGTTCCATGGTAAAGAAAATTGTGATATTTTACTTGACATACTAAATGAGAGAAAAAGAATGATTAATTGCAACAATTTTACAATGTTTGAGACTATCAATCAGTCACGGCATTAAATTCGTGGTTTAGTTTGTGAGAATTTGGAAAATAAATCAGTTTGCACTAATTAGTTGAAATAATGCTTAGTCATGCATGAGACATCATTATTTCAACTAACATAAATGTAGTTAACTATATGGTGGTGTGCCAATGGTTAGTCATGCATGACTCTCTTACAATATCCGTAAGATCGTGTGTTCAACTCCCATTGCCGATTTGAGGATCTCTTTGGTGGGTGCAGCACCATGGCCTCCTCCTTCGGAACATGATGTTTGGGACGTTGACATCCATGTCGTTGATACACAAGTGACCGAAACTGATAAAACTGATTTCTCACACGGATGAATGTGTCCCATAAATTTTTAGCGTATCCACCACATAGCTGCCCCGTTCTACAAAAAGATCTTGAGCTAGCTCAAAAATTGTTGGCCAATGAGATTATTGAGACCGAAGCTCCTTTCACTCCTTACTTGTCGAAGAGCTAGAAAAAGAAATTCAACCGACCAACTTATCATACCTGGTCCAAGGATGCATCATCTCCTATTCCTAAATGAAGACATTCTATTGGAATATTAGAGGTATAGTCCACTCTGACTCTAGAGTTATGCTTAAGAATTTTCTCACAAGCCTCCGTCAGGACTTCATGGTTTCATTTTTGCTATGGAGTTTGCGGCTCAACATGGTTGGAAGAAGACTTGGTTGGAAGGGTCAAACTTCCAGCTCTCATTCCTTTTTCCAACCATGGGCTCTCTATCCTTGGAGCGGTTTGGGGGGAAGCTTTCCCTTCCTTTATTTACGGAGGATTTTTTAAGAGTGTTTTTGTTTGTCGAACTTTTGATTTTCCTAGGATGTTTGAGTCTTCTTTTGATGCTGTCTTTCACTCTTGGCTTTTTGAAATTAAGGGAAAAAAATAATATTTAATATAATAATAATAATAATAATAATAATAATAATAATAATAATAATAATAATAACATCCTCAAAAGAATAAAAATAATAATAACCATAACAATAAAAAGCATTGTATTCATATTTACTTAAGGTTAGTTATGCCTAAAAACATTTTTTATGGCTTTTGACTTGATCATTTAATTAAATAGATTTCCAAAAAAAAAAAACATTAATATTTGCTATTTAAAAAAAAGACTGATTTGAACTAGATTTGACGTAAACTAGATAGTAGGTCAACTTGGCCTATTCCAAGTCTCACCTATACAATATATATTATTCTCTCAGTTTCATTTTAATTTCTCTATTTTAAAATAATTGTCATTTAAGAATATTAATACAACATTTATTAGTATATCTTTTTTTTTTTTTGACAAAAATAAACAATATTCATTCATTCAAAATGATAGATTACATCGATACAATACAAATTCAAAGTTGTTAAAAACAAAAAGGATGAATCTGCGAACAAACTCACAACATCCATGTTAATAGAATAAAACGACAGATATCATATGCCTACCAAATATGACTATATTCAAGCCACCGAAATACTCATATTTTCGGATCTGCAACGTTGACGACGCAAAAGTCATTGATTGAGTCAGCACTTGATCAAAGCTAATCTTTCAACCTGAATCAAATAAACACTGCACTAAAACGGGAAATGAAAAATACACTGCACAAAGACGGGAAATCAAAATAAACAAAGTCGTGCTTGACGATGAAATCACCAAAACAAACAAAAAGAAAACAGAAAACACTTATTCTGCTAAAAGAGAAATTAAAATAATTCGGAAGGGTGATTTTGGGTTAAAATTGACTATACGTCACCCCTCTTTGGTAGATCAAGAAGAAGAAAAGTTGTGACGACCAAGGTTTGGAAAAGGGGAAAGAAGAACAAAAAAAAAGAGTGTCGCTGTGAGCTTAACTCAATTGGTAGGGACATTGCATAATATATGCAGGGGCCAGAGTTCGAACCCCGAACACCTCACTTCTCCGCATTTAAATGTGTGAGCTCTAACCACTAGACCGCTTGAAAAAAAAACCAATTCAACTAATTATCATTAATAATTTTACTATCTTTTTTTTTGAAGGAATTAATAATTTTACTATCAAAATCAACCAAACTAATAATTTCATTAAGAATTGTGCACAACTCAAAAACGACACTTAAAATAAGACAATACAGAGAGTATTGAGTTATGCTAACAAGTGCCCTTAGGACACTTGTTAAGGAAACCAAAATTACTATATTTGTATTGAATTCAACAACATTTTGACTTTTAAAAAGTTAAATTCATCAATTTTTACTGTTTTCCAACACAATATTTCTATTTGTATCCTCTTAACAAAACCCGAAGGACACTCTTTACCATTTCCCTTAAATATTTAATTAAATGTTGTTTTTATTTTCCCACTTTTTATTTTATTATTTTTTTTGAAAATGAGACTATTAATATTCCTTTCACTCTATAGCTACTTTGAACCAAAGTGAATAAATAGAAACTTAGAACTATTCTTGTTGTAAGAAAAGGAGTAATGGCTAAGAACGCAATCTCCTTCATCATAATCTGCATTCTTTCGATCCTTCTCGCCTCATTTGTCATACACAAACTTAATCAGCAAGAATCCTATCTCATCCAACTCAAATCTTCTTTAGGTATCTAACTCAATTCTTTATCAATCTTGTTTTCTTGATTTCTCTTGTTTTTATTATTCATTAATTAATACGCGTGTTTCTTCATTTTTTTTTTGCTGCTAGAAACCATTTATTCAACCTATACATCAATTATTGAGAAGAGTTTATTTCACATTAATGAAGAAGATATTGCAAAGTTTGAGAACATTAATTTCCAATTAGCACAAATCGCTGATTCCTTAGAGAAACACAAGAATCAAGTGAGTTCTTTAATTGCTCCATTTACTGTTACTTAATGTTTTGTTAGTTAGGTTAGGAGAATTAAATTATGCTAGTGTTCATTTTTGGTACCAATATGTTGGAGATTTTGCCTGTGGTCCACTATGAAAAGTGTTGTTTTAAATTATGCCAGTGTTGTCTGACATGTTTCAGTGTCTGACGTTGACACGACACAGACACATGTGATTATATACGTTCAATTAATTTATTTATTTTATCAAATTATTAGCAGCATCCACGTGTCAGTGTCATGTCTGGGGTCCATGTCTGTATCGGTGTTTCATTGGGTGTAACGCGGATTTGGAGGTGACTGCAACAGTAACACAACCGCAATGTCAACCACATTTGCAGCATTTTACCGCAATGCCCGTACCCCATTAATGAATAAAAGTCAAATAACATTTCTGTCATATCTTAATTTTGTTTTATTGGTAGGAGTTTAAGTGAGTCCTTTAATACTCAGTTTTATTTGTTGTTTGTTTTACTGTTGTTGCTGAATGTTTTTGTTAGTTTGGAGAATCAAATTCTGTTAAATGTTAGTTTTTATTGTGAAAAACGATGTCAAGAACAAAGTATAACGGAAAAGGAATGGAAAAAACAAGAAGAACAACAAGGATTGGTTATAACTGCTATTCTTTACTTTCTCTTTAAACAAGATTACAAGCGTTACAAGAATAACAAATAACCCTCTCACCCTAAATTAGGATTTGCCGTCATATCTAAGATGAGAGACTAGTATGCTATTTATAATAAACCTAACATACTAACTAATGGGCTTTTTCACAATTACCCATTACAAGCTAACTTAGGGTACAAGCTAACTTAAACAATTGGACATAACAAACAGGCCCAATTCGATATGCTAACAAACCTAGCAATATTCACTAATGCATGTTAGAACAACTTCGACTACAACACGCACTACTTCGACTGCGGCATGCGAACAATCTTCGACCTCATGCTTATTCCCTGTCGAACCAGAAGCTACCCTAGAGTTCGTTCCAAATATCTCACAGTTTTTAATCTTCCAATTCGGTCTTTGTGAATATAGCATTTGTATCTCATATTCTGCATCTTTTCAATATTGCTTTTTCCAGCTATGGTTTAATTCCTCCCATTTTTTTCGTTTTGTTTCGTAAAATGTTTAACCATGCTCTGATGTATGCTTCTATTACTAGACATTTTAATCTGTACACATTTTGGAATTATGGTCAAGATGATATGACTACAGTTTTAGATTTCCTTGTAATATCCATGGCCTGTAGTTTTGGTGCCAAGGTTATGGAGATTTTTCCTATGGTTTAGTGTGAAAAGCGTTTGTTAATTGCGGTCTGTGGCCACAATATATCAGTTTTAGAAGTGTCCGTAACAGCATTGCAACTACAGTATGGATTACATTTCCCTGCATTTTACCGCAATGGCCGTATATGGTTAATGAACAAAAAGAAAATGACATTTCTGTTAAAGCTTAATTTTGCGTTTTAAATTGTTTTTTAATTGGTGCTTTATATAGTAGGCTTATAATGAGAGATGTTGGTTAGGGTGAGTTATAGCGCTGCAGGAGGATGGTTCTGGTGCCTATTCATAAGGTTATTCATTGGTACTCCATTCAATTAAAGTAAGTTAACTTATTGAAAAATGAAAAAACAAATTATAGACAGAAATTGCATCCCTTAAGTTGATAATAAAGTAGTTCCTTCATACACAGTCCCGTGTGTTTTTGAACATAAAGATGAATGGATGTTACAAGCTTCATATAGATCTAGTAGGTGAATTGAAATCTGTCAAAAAATGTCCAATTCAACACATTTGACTATCAATTTAAGCTTCATGAAGATGACTTGCTCTATTTTTTCTTATTGTATGTTGTAATTTGTAGGAGTGGATACCAGCTTTGAAGAATGATTTGTTGACTTTCATGTCAAGTCTCAAAACTTATCTTGATTTTCTAACTTCAAAAATCAGTGAGGTCTCTCCTGTATCCATCAATACTTTAGTAACAATTTTTCAAAAGTTCCAAAGGTCAGCAATACCATTCGTGAAGGTATGTACGTATAAACTTTGATATCTTTAATTTTAACTTTATTTATAATTTATTAGTTGGCAGCATCACCAATATACCACCCTATTATGGTAAAGGGAATTATTGTTGTCAAATTGCGGCTATAGTGTCATAATGTAGAGTACAAATTTGGACAAACCGCTATTTTTTTTTATAATGCATGATTTAGTACAAAGTGTTATCAAATTTTGTCTGTAGCACTGCAGCATAGTAGAATTTGAACAAAATTTCATTTTCTGCAATCTGCAACTGACAATGCTAAAGTGGATATTGCTGCAGTTTTGTTTTACTGCAATTTTAATCATTTACCAGATGGAGCAACCTATTTCAGTTTTTGGATATTCCTTGTACTTGATTGACTGTGTGATGTAATTTCTATTAAAATTTATAGTTTGTGGCGCACCACTTATTTTTTACTCTGGGCCTATTGGTATTGATTGGTAGTTTAAGTGCTAAATCATTTGAGCTAGCAGGGAAGGGGAGCTATGTAAATGTCTTTATTGTATGGTTGTAATTGCTTTGGGAACTTCTTATGTATAAGTTTTGAATTCAATTAAAGTCACTTTACTTAAGTTGAAAATAAAATAGCTTCTTTTTGGGCTAGTTCAGTATATTTGACTACTGTTAGTTTAATCTTCTTAAAATACACAAACTGTAGATTTGTTTATGACTTGATCAAACCATAAATAATTGTTGGTTTCTTCTTTTTTTTTTTTTTGGAATATGTAGGAGTGGTTACAAGCTTTGAAGATTCAATTGTTGAATTTCATATCAAATCTTAAACCTCACATTGATTTTCTAACTACTAAAATTAGTGAGGTCTCTCTTATGTCCATCAATACTTTACTAACAATTGTTGAGAAGTTCCAAAGCTCAGCACCACCATTCATTAAGGTACAGATAATCTTCAATTTGAACTTTGTTTATAATTTCTAAGTTGGTAGCTTCACTGTATATATATCACCCTATTATGCTTTACAGGAATCATACAACTCTGCTATACAAATGAGTATGTCGTTGCTTTCTGGAACTGTGAAGGGGCTGAATGATTTCTTTCAATTCTGTTTGGAGGCTGCAAGATGATATTGGACTCATTAGAATGATCTTCATTTTATTGGTGAATCTTTTAGATTCAAGTTATGAAGCTGAAGGGTAATGTTGAATTGTATGTTAGCAATGAAGACAGTTATTGTAGTTTGAAGTTGTTTTTTTTGGAGCTAGCTAGTTTAGCTAGAAGTTTGTTAGCTTTAAGTATAGTCATTAGTTTGTTAATCTCTTGCAGTGTTAGAAATCTATGGCAACAATGTGTGGTATACAATCCAGAGTTTCCTCTATCTAAATCCTATCATGATCAAGTAAAACAAATTTAGCTAAGAAATGAGTAACTTGGTTTGCGTTTCTACGAACGATAGCAACTAAATGAAGAAAAAATGTGGAGGAATCACTTGAGTTGAATAAACTCCATATTGATTTCTTCTTGTTTTCTTTTGTTTATCTATCTAGAATGCCTTCTTTAAATATCGTTAATATTATCAATATCTAAAAATGAATAAATACATAAGTTTAGGCTTAAGCCCCTTTCAAAAGTTTCTAGACATATAATGAGAGCTTGAATAGATTATTTCCTTAATATTGCAGAGTCAAGGGTAACTATTAACTACAAACTAAGGTTTCATGACCCTTATTTTGGTTTTCAAATGAATGTGAGAGTTTACAAATTGCAATATACAATTTTTTATTTAGGACATAATTTTAGACCGTTCATGAAAGTGGATGAATTTTATTTCTTCTGAGATTGAATCTCTAATTCATTAAAAAAAGCAATTTAAGATATAATATTATTCATTAAAGCAATTCATTAAAGACCTTATCTTATTCTTTTAAGATATAATATTATTTTTTTTGAATAATTTAAGATGTAATATTTTATTTGACTCTTTGGCTGCGATTACTTTATGCTTGATGAATATTTCAGTGACCTTAAACCAAATGCAATGGTGTGTTGAATTGCAATTTCAACATGTGGATGTGGTGTAATGGGTGTGTTGAATGGTGATGTGGAGGAAAGAAGAGTCGAAAGAAATCAACATAGTTGAAGTCTGGCCGGTCGGACACGTGGCAGCGTTTTAATGGCTGAAACAGGCGCGTGTGCCACACGCGCCGACAAGGGTGCGTCTGTGCGCAGGGGTGAGAGAGAGAAGATGTTGTTTTGATTAAAGGGGACACGTGTCCTTATCTGATTGACTGACTGAATTTCTATTATCTTAATTTGAACTCAATTATTTCATTGCAAATTAATTTTTTTAAACTTTTTTTTACCAAAATTCATGATTTTTTTTGCTCTATAAATAGAGATTTGGTTCATTTGATTTGGACATAGAAAAAAAAACCAAGTTTTTCACTATCTTAATCTTATTATTATCCTTCTATTAGCTTTCCTTTTGAAGTTTTAAACTTCTTTTTAGTGAAGCACATATGGGCAAAGTTTTGAATGTTTCATGATTGAAGATGATTTGTATCGTACTAATTAAGTTACTTGTGTGTTGTGTGGTTAGTTTGTTGTATTGCATTTTAAGTTATTTGTGTGCCGTGTGTTTAGTTTATTGTATTGCATTTTAAGTTAAGAAAATAAAAATAAATTATTTAAATAAATTTTGTTTTTACAAAAACACTAAAAAATAAATTGTTAAGTTTTTATTATTTTAATTTAATTATAATTGATAATTGTAATTTTATGTAATTATAAAAACAAAAATATAAAATTAAATAAGAATATAAAATAAAAAGTGGTGGGTAGAGTGTTGAATGAAAAACCATTGGAGAGAGTATTTGTTGAATGAGTGTTGAATTATTATGTGGAAGAGAGAGAGAAAATGATGTGGAGTGTTGAGAATTGAAAAAATGTGTGTTGAATGAGTGTTGAATGGTAAAACCATTGTAAATGGTAGCGGTGCGTTCAACGTCAAATTTGCTTTGTTACTTGAGTATAAGAAAGGTGATAAAAGTGCATTGAGTTGTTTGCTTGAAAGAAGCCTTGTGTTGTTTGCTTGATGCTGCTTCTCAAAGCACTCGAGTCAATTCAACTTACAATATAATTAGAGTGATAATAATAATCAAAATAAAATTAAGATTAATATTGGATTGTCTTAGTAAAAAAAATTTAATATTGGATTGTGAATAGGGAACTCAAACATAATAAAATAAAACGTGGTGAATCTGAAGAATGAAGAAAGAATATTAGTATCTTAAAAATCAGTCTGTTTTATGTATTTTTTTAATGTTTTCTTACGATTTAAAAGTTTGAAGTACCATATCGAATAGTTTTATGCAATTTTTAGTCTTTATATATGAATGTGTAATATATTTTGCTAAACATGTTGGTGCATGTTGGTGGTAAGGAGATTTTTCAGGCAGAGATTATCCTCTTTCCACCAAAACATGAATTTTTGTATTTTTGACGGTTAAAAATTCATATTTAATTCATGTTTTGTTGAAAAATTCTAATTTTTTTGGGAGAGATTTTTGCGTTATTCTACACAATTTCATTAAAAAATACAAATGATACACATGAATTGACTTAAAAATAGGGACCAAAAGTGGTGATTGAAAAATTTATAGGGACTAAAAATCGAATTTTTTTAGAGGGACTGGACCGTCAATATATAATTAAGGACACAACGCCCTCCAGAAGGACCAAAAGAGCCCTAGGCGAGCCCCTCTAAAGGAGTCGCCTCACAAAGCTTCTAGAAGCACCTGAAACACTCTAAACGTGACTTAGAGCCCAAGTTACAGAAAATCAAGCCCAAGAAAGGCTATAAATAACCCCCTTGAGAGAATTCTCAAGGCATGACCTAAACAGTATTAAACCCTAGTTTTAGATATTGTACTCACTGCAAGTACGGTTGGCGCCCATCGCGGGGCCTCAGTAAACTAACCTAGGTTGTACCTCTCAATCGTAACCCTAATTACAATTTGGAAACACAAACATCTCATCGTCACGATGACAGACTAGAACGATTCCGATGCCATGGAAACGATGAAGATACAAATCCAACAATTACTCGATCGAAACGAAGCCCTTCAGGCTTCCATGGAAACTATCCAACAACAACAACATAAACGTGACGAGTATCAACAAGGAGAGATGGACGATCCAGATCCTCAACCACTCTCAGCCGCATCTGGAACGCACCCGTTCCTGAGAATTTCAAACCACCTTCACTAACCTCTTTCGACGGCAAGAACGATCCAATAGAACACATCACCATGTTCAACACCCAGATGGTAGTTGTTGGCGCCACCGACTCTCTCAAGTGCAAACTACTATCAGGAACCCTGAAAGAAGCCGCCCTCCGGTGGTACATGAACCTCCCTTATTTTTCCATCACCGGATTCCAAGATATGACGCAAAAACTGATTCACCAGTTATCAGCCAGTCGACACCGCAAAGTATCCACCACCAGCCTATTCAACGTTCGACAAGGATAAAACAAAACCCTGCGGGAATACCTCACCCGTTATAACCACGCCACCATCAAAGTCACCAATCCTAACCAGGAGTTATTCGTTGGAGCCTTTCAAAACGGACTACGAGCGGGACAATTTAATGAATCACTTGCACAAAAACCTGCAGATTCCATGGAGGAGATCATGTCGAGAGTCGAATGCTACATCAAGGGTGAGGAAAGCAATGCAGAGAAAAAAGCCAGAGATGCTAAAGAACGAGGAAGCAACAATTCAGATCATCACAGAAACTACTACCCGCCACCCATGAGGGAGAAGGGAACCTTCAAACGCCAAGACAGACGCCCTGAGGTCTTTACTCCGCTCAACACTCGCCGCAAACATATTTTTTAGGAGGTCTACCATTCAAAATTACTTCAAGATCCCCCAAAGCATGTCCATAATCGCATGGGGCCAGACCCGGGAGCATGGTGCAAATATCATAGAATCAAAGGCCATACCACTGATGATTGCATTCACCTGAAGAGAGAAATTGAGAGATTTATCCAAAACAGAAAACTCAGAGGCTATATAAAGGGTAGTCATGAAGAAGAAAGACGACGTCTAGAAGAATCGAACAAAAACATGAAGGAAGAGAACAACAAAAACGAGGAGAGACACACTCTCAACACAATCTTAGGAGGTTTCGCCGGTGGTGGCGAATCCAGCGCCTTCCAAAAGAGGTACGTAAGGCAAATTATGTTTATCGATGACAGCGCCAATCAGGCGCTGGAACGAGAGCCCAATATCACCTTCTCCGCCATGGATTATGAAGGCGTCGTCCCCCATGATGACGACCCAATGGTTATCACCTTACATATATTCAACTGGGACGTCAAAAAGGTTCTCAAAGATCCATGTAGCTCTGCATATATACTATATTACAATGCTTTTGAAAAAATGGGCCTAGACCTAGAGCAACTGCAACCTTTTAGAGGAACCTTGGCGGGATTCACAGGAGAACAAGTGCATGTGCGAGGGTACATCACCTTGAAAACCACTTTAGGAATAGGCAAGTACGCTAAAACGATCAGAGTCAAGTACCTCGTAGTAAATTCCCCCAACTCTTACAACATGATCATAGGCCGCCCGACTTTCAATCTTTTAGGCGCAATCATGTCCACCAAGTTTCTCGTGATGAAATATTCATTAAATAATGGCCAGATAGGTACGATACGTGGGGACCAAAGAATCGCCCGAGAATGTTACCATAATAGCTTGAGAATACAAAAGGAGAAGAAAAAGTTGAATGATGACCAATCCCACAACGTTAACATGATATAGACCTTGACCCACGAGAAGAATACCAGCAGGAACGCCTCGAGTCCACAAAAGACTTGAAGGAAATTCAAATAGGAGCTCAACCCCATCAAACCACTAAAATAGGGACCTCCTTGGATCCTGCTGAGGAGGAAGCCTTAGTACACCTATTGAAAGAAAACTTGGATCTCTTCGCTTTGCAACCCACGAAAATGCCAGGAATTAACCCTAGCATAGTTTGCCATCACCTCGTTGTGAACCCAGGAATCATGCCGGTATTTCAGAGAAAACAAAAACTAGGCGAAGAAAGAAGGAAATCGGTGGACGAAGAGGTGAAAAAGTTGAAAGATGCCCGCTTCATCAGTAAAATCAAATGTCCTACATGGTTGGCTAATGTGGTTTTGGTGAAGAAGGTGTCAGGCAAGTGGAGGATGTGTGTCGATTACACAGACTTAAACACTGCTTATCCTAAGGACCCCTACCCCCTCCCAAACATCGACCATCTGATAGATAACGCCTCTAGCTACAAAACTCTCAGCTACATGGATGCATACTCAAGATATAACCAAATCAAAATGGATCCTTTAGATGCACCCAAAACTGTATTCGTGACGAACAACCAGAACTACCACTATGAAGTCATGCCTTTTGGCTTGAAAAAGGCCGGCGCCACCTTTCAGCGACTGATGGATACCGCATTCGCAAATCAGATTGGAAAGAATCTAGAGGTTTACATTGATGATCTAGTCCTAAAAACAAAGAGAGAAGCAAGTCATGCAGTCGACCTCAAAGAGATACTTCAGCAAGTCAGGAAGTACAACATGCGTTTAAACCCTGCTTTATGCTCACCAGAAGGGGAATCGAGGCAAATCTAGACAAATGCTAAGCCATCATCGATATGCGAAGCCCATCTAGCATCAAGGAAGTGCAACAGTTAACAGGGAGGCTAGCGACGCTATCAAGGTTCTTGTCATGTGCCGGTGACAAAGCATTTACTTTCTTCGTGTCAATCAAAAAGAAGGAGAACTTTGAATGGTCACCCGAATGCGAAGAAGCCTTCAAGAAGATTAAACACTTCCTATCCAGCCAGCCCGTGTTACATCGCCCACACAAAGGAGTCATCCTATTTTTATATTTATCCATTTCAGATAACACCATGAGCTCTGTCCTAGTCTAAGATTCAGTAAATGGGGAGAAGCCAGTTTACTTCGTCAGCAAAGTTTTCAAGGGAGCCGAGTTGAGATACCAAAAGATAGAACGTCTTTCCCTAGCGGTCATCACTACAGCAAGAAAACTGTAACCGTACTTCCAAAGCCACAAGATCGTCGTAAAGTCAAACTACCTAATTAAGCAGGTCCTGAGTAAACCAGATCTAGTCGGCCGAATGGTAGCATGGTCAGTCGAGTTATCTGAATATGACATCCGGTTCCTCCCTCGTGGAAGCATTAAATCACACGTCTTGGTAGACTTCTTAGTAGAATTCATCTCGCCTATTGAAGACATTGCCCCACACGTTTGGCTTCTATCAGTGGACGGATCCTCCAATCTAAAAGGTAGTGGAGTCGGAATCATATTGGAAGGATCCGGAAACCTCCTTATAGAACAATCACTCTGGTTTGAATTCAAAGCAAGCAACAATCAGGCAGAATATGAGGCTCTCATTGCAGGGATGGTCCTGGCAAAAGAGATGGGCGCAGAAAACTTAAGAGCGAGAAGCGACTCCCAACTAGTGACAAGCCATATCATCAGGGAGTATCAAGCAAAGGAAGCCCAACTCATCAAATATCTGGCTAAAGTCCAAAGCTTGGCGAACACCTTCAAATTCTTTGAAGCCACCTACGTGACCAGGGAACATAACTCCAAAGCAGACCTGTTATCAAAACTTGCCAGTACCAAAAAACCAGGGAACAACAAAACAGTAATACATGAGGTAATCTTGACACCGAGCATGGAAACAACTGAGGTGAATGCCCTGGAAGGTAATGAAGAAAGTTGGATGACCCCATTAATCAAATACCTCACAGGTGCATTCTCACCAAAAAACGAAGTGGAAGAAATACAGGTCAGGAAGAGAGCATCAAAATACACCATGGTTGTAGGAAAACTATATAAGATGGGGAGGGCGACCCCCATGCTCAGATGCTTATGCGAAAATGAGACGAGACTGGTGCTTTTAGAGGTTCACAAAGGAGTTTGCGGAAGCCATATTGGTGAAAGCGCTTTAGCTGCAAAATTGCTGCGAGCAAGTTATTATTGGCCAACATTGCTAAAGTACTGCGCCAAATTTGTGAAAATGCGACAAGTGTCAAAGATTTTCAGACAAGAAGCATGCTCCAGCATGCGAATTCACCTCCGTCTTTTCACCATGGCCTTTTCACAAGTGGGCAGTCGAAATAGTATGACTGTTTCCCTTAGCGTCGGGACAGCTAAAATTCCTCATAGTGGGCGTGGACTATTTCACTAAATGGATCGAAGCAGAAGCCGTAGCAAAAATCACAGCGGAGAGAGTGAAAATATTTTACTGGAAGAAAATTATATGTCGTTTTGGACTTCCTAAATACATAGTATCTGACAATGGAGCTCAGTTCGCCAACGCCTCAGTCGTGGAATTCTGCAACAACTTAGGGATACAAATGAAGTTCGTCTAAGTTGTACACCCCCAAGCCAATGGACTAGCCAAATCTGCCAACAAGGTTATCCTCAACGGTATAAAAAAGAAGCTGGAGCCAGCCAAAGGACTTTGGTCCGAACAGATGCACGAGGTAAAATTATATATTTTTTGCTTTACAAAATACAATAATATAACAAGTATATTTACTCACCACAAAAGCAAACAAATCCACAAGTACAGGTGCTATGGTCATATCACACGACCCCACACTCCACAACTAAGGAAGGAGACACCATTTACTATGGTTTTCGGCGCCGGCACCATGCTTCCAGTAGAGATTGACACGCCTACATGGCGTCGTCAGAATTTCTCTGAAGATGGTAGGATAATACATATTCATTCTAACCTCACTTTCTTTGCAGGTCCATCATTTAGAATTCATTCGTTTAAAACTCACAAAACTTCTTTCCTTGCAAAAAAACTAACGAGACAAATTTAAGGTGCGGTATGGACGTGACAGACGAAGTAAGGGAGGCCGCCCATATTCAAGAATTCATCGCCAAACAAAGAGCAGCTCGCTGATACAATTCTAAAGTGATACCCATGGAAGATGTAACATCCCGCTTAAGACTTTAAAATTTATCAGTATTGAGACGAGGCGTCAGAGATGTTTTAAGCAAAGGGCAATTTGGTAAATTGTCAGTTAATGGATTTATCTATATGGCAAGTGTGATATTCCGTTTAAACGTAATTTTACCGGTGATTGCGGATTAAAATGGAAGCAGTGGCAGAGTTGTAATATTTCTTTTGAAAGAGAGGATTTTATAAGGGGGAAAGTAAGATATTTTCATTATTCATTCTTTCCATTCTCTCTCTTCACATTCTAATTTCATCTCCCTTCTTCCTCTGTTTCACGTTCCTCTCCCTCTCTTCCTCCCAAATCTTCATGATTTTTCCCTCTTCTCCCCTGGCCGAATCCTCCATCCCTCTCTCTAAACCTTGAAGTTTTGCTTCTAAACTAGAAAAGTGGTTTGTAATTGTGCATGTTTGGGTTGCTAAATTCGAGTTTGGCCTGGGGTTGGGATTTTCAGAAAGCTATAAGTTGCTGGTTGAGCTGCACAAGTGTGGTAGATAAGCTGGAATTTGGGATTTGCTTGGAACTTTACAAGGTAACCTTAAATAAGCTATTTTGAGAAATTAAAATTAGTTTAGCACAGTTATGGTTGCTGTGACATGGGGACACGAATTTAATGAATTACAAGAGATGATTAAGTTGTTTGGGAGTGGACAGAAATGATTAAATCATGAATAAGCTGTTTTGGTATGTTTGATGTATACATGAGAATAGGTATAAAATTATGGCACCGATTTTCCATGTTTGGACTGCTGGGTTAATGTTTTAGAGCTGGCAGGAAACTGAATAGAAGCAATAAGCTGTTTTGGGAACTGCAGAAGTGATTAAGAGTATAAGCTGTTTTGACAGAATCACTGTTTGGCTCGTAACTATTGCTGTGTAACCTGGAAGTGAATAATTATTGGATTTTTGGATTCTACATTTAATTCCCTTCAGTTCGGGTATAAATTTCATGTGATTCGGATTAATAACGAGCTCAGAAAACGCATTCGAAGCTTGGAAAATCCTGCTGGAACAGTCTACGGGTTTTGGCGTAGTTTCGCGGAATAAGCTGAATTACGAGTTTAAGTGGGTGGAATGACTCCAAAAAATTGTATACATGTGCTTGATAGACTTGGTAAGAGTAAGGTTGAAGTTTGGATTGAAAATGGGACTTACAGAAGCCATAAGCTGCAGTTAAGCTGTTTTTGGATAAGTGCTTATGGAGCTTGGCAGGAACCTTGGTTGATGATTAAACTGATTAAAGTGTCCAGAAATGTACTGGTGAGTTCCCTAGGGGTTTTAGCACCCACCTTGTTGAGTTTTGATGATTATGTTGTCTATTGGATAAATTTATAATTAGTGCCCAATTCCTTATGCTTGTCAAATTCCTTAGTTAATCATGTTGTTAGCTACCATTATGTCTTGGAAATTATTCCCTTAAGCTGTTATGAAGTTTGGGAATGTTTAGATTAGCCAAGGAAGCAGAATTTTGAATCCTGCAGATGATGAAATCGGCCACCGATTTCCTAGAATCGGCCACCGATTTTGTGGTGTGACCTTCATGGTAGTCTCGACATAAATCGGCCCCCGATTTCACCAAATCGGCCCCCGATTTCCTTGTCCTTCAGAAATGCTTAAATTAACATAGGATGAGGATAGGACAATAATGAGAGATGGATACCTAAATCCCTAAGTTATATAGAGAGGTAGAAGAGCTAGCATTGGGTTACCCCTTATTAAGCAAATTTTGTATACTTAGCTACATATATACAAGTCCAAGGATGGAACAGCACTCAAGTGTATAACTTTTATAGGTTAAGTAATTAAGAGTGATTAATTAAAAGTGCACTAGTTATGCACAAGAATAAGCATTAACGAGAATAAGGATACATTAGGCAAACATAAGTTAATAAGTTATATGTATATATATATATATATATATATATATATATATATATATATATATATAAGAATAAGAACAAGAGTTATTAAGATATTAAGCCGTGGCCTTCGTCGTTCACGCCAGTGGGACACGAATGGTTCATGCAAAGTAAAGAATAAGATTATTACCTTTAAGTCGTGACTTTCATTGTTCACGCCAGTGGAACTTGAAAGGTTCACGCATAAGATTAAAGAATATTAGTTCGCGTCTTCCGTCGTTCACGCCAGTGGGACACGGGAGGTATACGCGTAAGTTAAGATTATTATTAAGTCGTGTCTTCTGTTGTTCACGCCAGTGGGACACAGGAGGTTCACGCCAGTGGGACGTGTTATTTCGCAAGGATGACCGCACGACGACAAGAGGAGTCCGGTGTTAGCCTGATATGATAGGAATTTTCACCGGTTATCAGGGGAATGTACTTCGGGGTTACTCCACCCGGGGGCATTCCGTAAAATGAACTCAGATAATAATGTTTGTTCAACGTTAACAGCTAACATAAAACATGTATCAGTTAATATTTTATTATGTTATCAGACAGAGAACAGTTATCAGATATCAGGTATCAGGTCCTGGCAGTGATCCTAGGTTCCCCTTGATCACTAGATTAGCATGTTGTAGTCCAGTCATGACTACCCAGTTTAGCAGGAACAGTCAGGTAGCCCTCTATGGGTAAGGATAAGACTTGGCGATCATAGGTATCCCCAAGATTGCCGAGAGTAGGCACGCCGACCCTAGGTTTCCCCGTGGTTGCCAACAGTAGGTTGGGCTGGAGCTCATTGAGACGTAATGTCTCACCCCAATCCTTTTGGTGCAGGTTACAGGTTAGCGAGAGATTTTCAGATGAAGTCCTTCAGGAAGACGTTGGATGGAGTGCAGTTGCTCGTCATGGTCAAGCTCAGAAGTTCATCAGTATATGTTTAAGTATTTGTTTATGACTTTGGATAAATGTATAAACGAGCTACTTGTACCCCTTTCAGTTGTATTGTATGTATTATTGTTATTATTTTTGAAAAATTTTAATGTACCCAGTATCAGAATAATACACATGCTAAATATTCTAGATAATTTAGTATGGGTGTTACAATTGGTATCAGAGCAGGTCGATTCAGACCGTGCCTTGGGTCATTAAAAATTCAATAAAAGTAGTGGGACCATTGGGTTCCGGATATTGTTCTAAAGGTCACATCTAGTTGAGCCTGATCAACTCAATCTAGTATATGACAGTTAGGATAAATGTCTGAGAGCTGAATGTGACCAAGGAGGAATGAAGTCTATGAAGGGCGAAGATTAAGGTGACAGAATTTTAAGACGGAATTAGCAAAGAAGTATTCATGCCAAATGGTGGCCATCAACCATGAAGTAACGAAGCCTTTTAGTGGCAAGGTTTCAGAAACATAAGAGGTATTTAAAAGTAAGGTGAAGCACCTCAACTCAGTTGGACGCGTCGTTGGACGATACCTCGTCTGCGGAAGACATAAGGATTAAGGAATCATGGGATACTCTAAGGAATGATTTGGAACCCTAAAGGGAACCGTAGTTTGAGAAGTTAAAGTGAGGTGTAGAGTAAAGTAATAATTTCAGGTATAGAATTAAGATTGCAGTACCAGACCGAGAAATTCGGAACGAGGAAGTTAGCTTTCAATGTGGTTAGTAGATGTGCAACATGAGTTAAGTTTTTCAGAACAATCACACATCCCTAATCATGAGAATCAAGTTTATGGTAAGAAGAAGAGTTAGTTATGATATCCTGGAGAATGATACATAATAGGGTCAAGATCGGGCATGTGTCAGTCTGCAGTATGAACATGCTACCAACGATTAAGGAACTAATAAGAGACTACCTCCGGTCGAGATTCGTGCGCAATGAAATTATATTAGACTACCACCCTTCGGTAATAGTTGCTAAGACATCGTTGGACTATGGTGTATACAATAAGCAGTCAGTGAATGATCTCGGTATGTGGGATGACATTTTGCGAAACTTCCCGACAAAGACGGATGGTGAACGTGGACAGTGAACTGTCAGGTTATGAGGAATTGAGGCACATGTAATATGGAACTCCTTTATTAGGATATAAAGGAAAGGATTAAGATGACCCAAGAACGTGGAGAACCGGTACCTAGAAGATTAATCGGGAATTTTGGTCAAGAACTTTTTTGAGACTCTAGTATATTGAAGATCGTCGCTAGTACAAATGAATTGAGAATATGATTAACGACAGGAAGATGTGAACCTCCAGAAACCGTAAGTCGTTTTAGAAGTTGCCGCAAGTGATTGTATGTGAACTTAAGATGCCTCGGGCATGTTTTCAATCGGGTTTCTGCAATGTATAATGATTATATATGATGTACTGACCAAGAGATAATTACAGAAATTCAGAAAATGGAGAGTCAAGTTGGAACCAGAGTATGAGCCGTTTGACAGGAGCATTGTTAGGCTCGTAACAGTTGCTGAAAACCGTTTATAGGTTTTGGCTTATCATCGTGAAAGTAAGTATATGGTCCATGTACAAAAGGATTGGTCGATGAAATTTTATGTGACAATAGTGGTGTATTGCTCTAATTCTAACACGAGTTGTTAAGAATCAGAGTTGCGCAGCGGAGTAGTATCCAAGGATGAATTAATGAACAATGCTAAGCCGAAGCTTAGAGAATGAGAAGATGTTAAGTGCTTAATTCTTGTTATACGGAATAGCAGTAAGTATAGACGACATGAACATATCACAAGTTCTAATAGAAATTTTTGGAAGATAAGATGAGGAATATTTCAAACCTCGAAACCCATGAGAAATGGAATATTAGAATAGTTTAAGAATATATGGTAAGGAATAAGAAGGATGTGATTCTAGCACATGAAGTCGGAATCCAAGGAAGTTATCGCTAAAATGGTAGTTTAGCTATTTTAGCTCAACAACATAAAGAATACTCGAAAAGTAAGTTAGTCTAAAGAGAATTAAGCATGAGCCAACAACGGTATTGTAAGATAAAATATTTGAAAACAAGGATTTTGAATTCGACGTCCAGAACGAGAAATAAGTTTGTGATGCCGGTAGAATGTAACCATAAATTTACGTTATGGGTTGTTGTATACTCAAGAAATAAACATGAGTAACATTGGCGGGGCAAACCTGGCAAGCCAGTTGAAAGGCAAATCCCGGATGTTACGATATGAGATAAGAATAAGAAACGATTTCCAAATGATATGGTAGTTCCTTAATGTGTTAAGACCAAGAATGATGTCCCGTTAGTTGGACAAGGATGAGGTGATGTATTGTGTACCTGACAGTAGTGCACACGTGCTCGTCTATGTATGTAAATTATATGCTATGAAATGCACCATATGGTGATATGTGTGATGATTTATGCCACCCATCACTTGGACTACGCCTTATAAGCTTTGGATATATCGGCATAGAAAATATTAACGACACGATAAGGATTTAAGATAAGTAGTGACAGGAATGATAAAAGATTATCAGACTTCTGGTAATGAAGAATAACTTCTAATTTATCAAGATAAATGACGTCAAATACCTATTGAAGCGAAGCACAAGTAATCTGTAGGAATTCCGCAGATTCTTGAGAATTTTATAGTGGAGGATAAGATTATCCGGTAAAGTATCTGAGGTTTGGTAACCTTAAATTGAATTGGCAAGAAGCGTATGAACAAGGAATATAGTTAGGTATTACGAGTATGCTGGTTCAGATAACCACACGTTCTACTATGTAAGAATTACGTAACGAACATCAAACTTTCAGTTAAGGAAGGGTTTGTCGAGCATAATCGACTTATAAATTGGAATTTGATAAGCGAGTAAGTGGAGATTTGACTATAAGGAAAGAAGTATGAAGGATCTTTAGTATGTGATTTCAAGAGGATTCTAAATTTCGAGGACGAAATTTCTTTTAAGGGGGGTAGATTGTAACATCCCGCTTAAGACTTTAAAATTTATCAGTATTGAGACGAGGCGTCAGAGATGTTTTAAGCAAAGGGCAATTTGGTAAATTGTCAGTTAATGGATTTATCTATATGGCAAGTGTGATATTCCGTTTAGACGTAATTTTACCGGTGATTGCGGATTAAAATGGAAGCAGTGGCAGAGTTGTAATATTTCTTTTGAAAGAGAGGATTTTATAAGGGGGAAAGTAAGATATTTTCATTATTCATTCTTTCCATTCTCTCTCTTCACATTCTAATTTCATCTCCCTTCTTCCTCTGTTTCACGTTCCTCTCCCTCTCTTCCTCCCAAATCTTCATGATTTTTCCCTCTTCTCCCCTGGCCGAATCCTCCATCCCTCTCTCTAAACCTTGAAGTTTTGCTTCTAAACTAGAAAAGTGGTTTGTAATTGTGCATGTTTGGGTTGCTAAATTCGAGTTTGGCCTGGGGTTGGGATTTTCAGAAAGCTATAAGTTGCTGGTTGAGCTGCACAAGTGTGGTAGATAAGCTGGAATTTGGGATTTGCTTGGAACTTTACAAGGTAACCTTAAATAAGCTATTTTGAGAAATTAAAATTAGTTTATCACAGTTATGGTTGCTGTGACATGGGGACACGAATTTAATGAATTACAAGAGATGATTAAGTTGTTTGGGAGTGGACAGAAATGATTAAATCATGAATAAGCTGTTTTGGTATGTTTGATGTATACATGAGAATAGGTATAAAATTATGGCACTGATTTTCCATGTTTGGACTGCTGGGTTAATGTTTTAGAGCTGGCAGGAAACTGAATAGAAGCAATAAGCTGTTTTGGGAACTGCAGAAGTGATTAAGAGTATAAGCTGTTTTGACAGAATCACTGTTTGGCTCGTAACTATTGCTGTGTAACCTGGAAGTGAATAATTATTGGATTTTTGGATTCTACATTTAATTCCCTTCAGTTCGGGTATAAATTTCATGTGATTCGGATTAATAACGAGCTCAGAAAACGCATTCGAAGCTTGGAAAATCCTGCTGGAACAGTCTACGGGTTTTGGCGTAGTTTCGCGGAATAAGCTGAATTACGAGTTTAAGTGGGTGGAATGACTCCAAAAAATTGTATACATGTGCTTGATAGACTTGGTAAGAGTAAGGTTGAAGTTTGGATTGAAAATGGGACTTACAGAAGCCATAAGCTGCAGTTAAGCTGTTTTTGGATAAGTGCTTATGGAGCTTGGCAGGAACCTTGGTTGATGATTAAACTGATTAAAGTGTCCAGAAATGTACTGGTGAGTTCCCTAGGGGTTTTAGCACCCACCTTGTTGAGTTTTGATGATTATGTTGTCTATTGGATAAATTTATAATTAGTGCCCAATTCCTTATGCTTGTCAAATTCCTTAGTTAATCATGTTGTTAGCTACCATTATGTCTTGGAAATTATTCCCTTAAGCTGTTATGAAGTTTGGGAATGTTTAGATTAGCCAAGGAAGCAGAATTTTGAATCCTGCAGATGATGAAATCGGCCACCGATTTCCTAGAATCGGCCACCGATTTTGTGGTGTGACCTTCATGGTAGTCTCGACATAAATCGGCCCCCGATTTCACCAAATCGGCCCCCGATTTCCTTGTCCTTCAGAAATGCTTAAATTAACATAGGATGAGGATAGGACAATAATGAGAGATGGATACCTAAATCCCTAAGTTATATAGAGAGGTAGAAGAGCTAGCATTGGGTTACCCCTTATTAAGCAAATTTTGTATACTTAGCTACATATATACAAGTCCAAGGATGGAACAGCACTCAAGTGTATAACTTTTATAGGTTAAGTAATTAAGAGTGATTAATTAAAAGTGCACTAGTTATGCACAAGAATAAGCATTAACGAGAATAAGGATACATTAGGCAAACATAAGTTAATAAGTTATATGTGTGTGTGTATATATATATATATATATATATATATATATATATATATATATAAATATAAGAAGAATAAGAACAAGAGTTATTAAGATATTAAGCCGTGGCCTTCGTCGTTCACGCCAGTGGGACACGAATGGTTTATGCAAAGTAAAGAATAAGATTATTACCTTTAAGTCGTGACTTTCATTGTTCACGCCAGTGGAACTTGAAAGGTTCACGCATAAGATTAAAGAATATTAGTTCGCGTCTTCCGTCGTTCACGCCAGTGGGACACGGGAGATATACGCGTAAGTTAAGATTATTATTAAGTCGTGTCTTCTGTTGTTCACGCCAGTGGGACACAGGAGGTTCACGCCAGTGGGACGTGTTATTCCGCAAGGATGACCGCACGACGACAAGAGGAGTCCGGTGTTAGCCTGATATGATAGGAATTTTCACCGGTTATCAGGGGAATGTACTTCGGGGTTACTCCACCCGGGGGCATTCCGTAAAATGAACTCAGATAATAATGTTTGTTCAACGCTAACAGCTAACATAAAACATGTATCAGTTAATATTTTATTATGTTATCAGACAGAGAACAGTTATCAGATATCAGGTATCAGGTCCAGGCAGTGATCCTAGGTTCCCCTTGATCACTAGATTAGCATGTTGTAGTCCAGTCATGACTACCCAGTTTAGCAGGAACAGTCAGGTAGCCCTCTATGGGTAAGGATAAGACTTGGCGATCATAGGTATCCCCAAGATTGCCGAGAGTAGGCACGCCGACCCTAGGTTTCCCCGTGGTTGCCAACAGTAGGTTGGGCTGGAGCTCATTGAGACGTAATGTCTCACCCCAATCCTTTTGGTGCAGGTTACAGGTTAGCGAGAGATTTTCAGATGAAGTCCTTCAGGAAGACGTTGGATGGAGTGCAGTTGCTCGTCATGGTCAAGCTCAGAAGTTCATCAGTATATGTTTAAGTATTTGTTTATGACTTTGGATAAATGTATAAACGAGCTACTTGTACCCCTTTCAGTTGTATTGTATGTATTACTGTTATTATTTTTGAAAAATTTTAATGTACCCAGTATCAGAATAATACACATGCTAAATATTCTAGATAATTTAGTATGGGTGTTACAGAAGAAGTGGTCGCGCCTACCAGGATAGGAAAGCTGCTACCTAACTGGGAAGGACCGTACAGAGTAAAGGAAAAGTTATCACATGGAGCATACAAGTTAGAATAGTTGAACGGAGATCCAATTCCACGCACTTGGAACGCAGTCAATCTGCGCCACTACTATAGTTAATCATTTCGCTACTCATTATTATTAATATTTTTCATTGTTTTTGAATAAGGCGAGCACTCACTTATACTTATGCCGCCCAAGTTGATTTACAGACATTATACATTACTTTCACTGCACAAACAACGCCAACTATCTTCCTCTATCGATCAATTCAACTCAAGAGTTTCACTTTTAGGTAACTTCCTTTTTTCCTTATCGATCACACACAAACAAGTTGTGTAGAATTAGTTATATAACACGTGAAAATTTTGAACAGTAGATAAGTTGTTCGGTTTGTTATTTCTCTTTCTCTTTCTCGATTTTGATTTTGTTTTGTCTTTTGATTTCTTAGGTTTTTTTTAGGTGATGATTTCTTAGGTTGTTGTTGTTGTGTTTAAACAAGCTTTTAATCTCCACAGATATATCCATTTTTTCTTTTAGTCCAAGTAAAATTTGGTAGTATTGAAATTGGTTCATCCACTTGGTTGGTTGGTGGTGTTGCTTTGGGACTTTTGGAGTGTACTTCTCACAATGTCTCAGATTCGATTCTCGCTAATTTTGGTGGGATAGTTTAGTTTCTTAAAAAAAATCTAGATATTACAAAAAAAAATTCTTATATGAGTAAATTTTGTACGACTAAAACAAAACAATAAATTTCAAAAGCAAGAAGTAGTAAATGATAGAACACTATATATATATAGGCAGAGACTTAAAACATAAGAATATTTTTAAGGACTAAAAGCAACATATTATATATTTGTAGGCATTATAAATATATTTAAGCATTATTACTATTAGGCTAAAATATATTACTAGTCCCTGCAAATATACTTCATTTGCCTTTTGGTCCTTGTAAAAAAAAAATTTGAAATCCGTCCTTGCAAAACTTTTTATTTTTTAAAATAGTCCTTGGGCCCATTGAAGCTGATAAGTGGCATACTGATGCTGACGTGACACACACTGACTGTGCATAAGTGACCACGTGGCATCTGACATGACAATTAAAAAAATTAAAATTAAAAAACACATTTTTAATTTCGAAAATGATTTTTTTGTATTTAAAATTAAAGTAAAATTTGGAAATTAATTTTCAAAAAATTAGAAAAAATTCAGATTTTTTTCGAAAATAAAAAGTTTTTTTTTCTAAAAAAGTAAAAAATTCAGGAACTTAATTTTCACAAAAAAAATCGAAATTAAAAAAGAATCAGATTTTTTTTTCAAAAAGATAAAATTCATGAAAGATCATTTTCGAAAATTAAAAAATCAGATAATATTTTTCAAAAGTTATAAAAAATTATCTTCAGATTTTTCTTTCGAAATGTAAGAAATTTTTTTTTAAAAAAATTCTAATAATCTGGAAATTAATTTTCAGAATTGAAAAAATCGATAAATTAGAAAAATACTATTTTCAGTAATTTTTTCGAAATTAAATAAAAATATTCCTTCTAAAAAAGGAAAAAAGTCTGGAAATCAATTTTCCAAATTTAGAAGAAAAAAATTCGAAATTAAAATTTAGAAAAAATATATTCAGATTTTTTTTTTAAAATTAAAATGTTTTTTAATTTTTTTTACAAAAATTAAAAATAATTTTAAATTTTTGATTTTTTTTAAATTAAAATCCTTAAAAAAAAGAAATTAAATTTTCAAAAATTGTATAATCTAAACTTTTTTAAAATTAATTTCCAAATTTTACTTTAATTTTAAATACAAAAAAATCATTTTTGAAATTAAAAAATGTGTTTTTTAATTTTAAATTTTTTTAATTGCCACGTCAGATGCCACGTGGCCACTGATGCACAGTCAGCGTGTGGCACATCAGCATCAGTGTGCCACCTAGCAGCTTCAATGGGCCCAGGGACTATTTTAAAAAACAAAAATTTTTGCAAGGACGGATTTCAATTTTTTTTTTACAAGGACTAAAAGCCAAATGAGGTATATTTGCAAGGACCAATCTTATATTTTAACCTTACTATTATTGTTATTATTATTATTATTATTATTATTATTATTATTATTATTGTTGTTGTTGTTGTTGTTGTTGTTGTTGTTGTTGTTGTTGTGTTGTGGTTACATGTGTTCTTAATTTTATGTTAGAATCCATCATTGAGAAGAGTAACCATGAATGGGGAAGTAAGGTTGAAGATATCATTGAGAAGAGTGACCATAAATGGGGAAGTATGGTTGAAGTTCTTGCAGAGATACGAGAATCCATCATTGACAAGAGCAACCGTAAATGGGGAAGTAAGATTATTGAAGATATTGCAGAGATGTTACAATCCATCATTGAGAAGAGTGACCATGAAAGGGGAAGTAAGGATGTAGATTCCATCATTGACAAGAGTGGCCATGAAAGGGGAATTAAGGAGGAAGATATTTCGGAGACAAAGAAGATTAATTTGGAAAAAGAAGAAATCATTACTTCCACACAGAATAAGAATGACCCTAATCAAGTGATCCTCAGTTTTATTGTTGTTGGATGTTTTATTAGAAGAATAAAATTTTTAAGTTCTATGATTTTAGAGTTTACCTATGGTTTAGTGTGTAGTACATGTACATGTTTAATGAACAAAACTACTAAAGGAAAATAACATTTCTATTTTTATTTTTTTATTTTTTTGGTACTAGAAAATAACACTTCTATCAAAACTTACATAGATTGTTATTTTTTACTTCGTGCTTTATAGTAAGCTTATTATGACAAAATGTTGGCATAGGTGAGTTTTATGACTATTGTTGAATTTTGTTATTGTTTCTGTAATTTGTAGAAGTGGATACCAGCTTTGAAGATTCAATTGTTGAATTTCATATCTAATCTTGGTTTTCTAACTTCAAAATTAGTGAGGCCTTTCTTGTGTTAATCAATACTATAGTAACAATTGTTGGAAAGTCGCTTAGCTCAGCACCAACACTCATCAAGGTACATAACAAACTTTGACATCTTTTATTTTAACTTGTTTATAATTTATAAGTTAGCAGCTTCACTAATAGTAATATATATCCCCCTATTATGTTGAACAGGATTCATACAATTGTCTTAAACCATATATCATTGGACTTGTGAAACTAACTTTACAGCTGCTTATTGGATTTCGGAAGGTATTACAACCCTAGTCATAAAAATAAGTATGTGGTATCTAACCGGAGGACTTGCAAGATAGTATTGGACTCACCTTTGTTATATGTAATGAATGACATGATTCATTTGAAGGATCTTCATTAAATGGATGAATCATAATCAGTGGCGTATCCAAGACCCTGGGCCAAGGAGTGCAAAATATAAAACTTTAATAATAATAATAATAATTATAATCATGCATATAAAAGTAACATACTCAATGTATAATGTATCAAAAAGATTTACATATAACCTTCAAAAAGAAAAGATTTACATATAGGCTCTATAATTGTCCTTTACGCTTTGCCATCTTCTGAAATCTTTGAATAATCAGCTCATCATCAATGTCCTTCATGATATCCCTTTCAATATAAGTCACTAGACAATCATTCATCCATTCATCCCCCATTCGATTACGTAATCTACTTTTCACAATCTTCATAGCCGAAAAGGATCGCTCAACGGTTGCGGTGGCAACAGGCAAAATCATCGCTAACTTCAAAAGCCGATAAACTAGTGGATAAACAACATGCTTTCTAGTTTCAACCAACTTTTCTGAAAGATCACTAATTCTTTTCAAAGATGCAAATTTAATACTGCTGCGCATATCAATGATATAAGTCTCAAGTTGATTATCAAGCTACGACAAACTAGTGTGAGAAAATTCTTGGGGATAAAACTTTGCGAATTCAATCAATTTTTCCTTGTCAAAAGAAGAGAACAAGTTTGTTGGACTCAAACAAGCCATACAAATAAGCAACTGAGTATTCGTCTCAGTAAAACGGTTGTTTAACTCCTGAAGTTGCATGTCCAAAACAGTATAAAATAATTCAATGCGATAATGGTTCTCTATGGTGAAAGATTCAACACTACTTCCACGCTTTGATTTTCCTGGAAAGTATATGTCACTCATGTTTGGAATGTGAATGTCATGCATATTGCAAAATAATTTTACCTCATCTAATAAAGATTCCCATCCATCATCTCTAAGAGTTTGTAACCGCTGCTTTGTGATGCTAACCAGTTGCATAGCATTGACAATGTCTTGATCTTTCCTCTGCAATGTTTGCGACAATTCATTTGAAATGCCCAAGACTTTTTTCATCAAATGTAATGTTAGTGCAAAATCAAAAGTATTCATCAAAAGTATAAGACCATTTGCTTCAGCTTTTTGTTCTCTTAGCAATGTCGAATCCACTTTCAAAATTTCAAGAACATCAATTACAGAGTTATACATCAATATCAAATTAGACAAAGTAGCAAAGTGAGAACTCCAACGAGTATCAGCAGCATGTTTGAGATTAAGTTCTTGATTCAAACCATGCCCACTAGCAATTTCTCCCGATGCCAAGGCTGCCCTAACATTCTTTATTTGTCTTTCACGAAGCATGTCTCGTCGTTTGCAAGATCCCCCAACAACATTTATTAATGTAGACACTAAGTTAAAAACACCGCAAACTTGAAGATGATCTTTGGCAATAGCAACTAATGTAAGTTGCAATTGATGGGCAAAACAATGTACATAAAATGCAGATGGATTTTCACTCAAGATCAAACTTTTTAGACCCCCAAATTCTCCTTGCATGTTGCTAGCAGCATCATAACCTTGTCCACGGATTCTTGAAATAGTAAGACCATGTTTACAAAACAATTCTTCAGTAGCCTTTTTCAGTGCTATAGCTGTTGTAGTTGTAACATGAACAATACCCAAAAAACTCTCAATAATACTTCCATGTTTGTTAACATAACGCAAAACAACAGCCATTTTCTCTTTATTAAATACATCACGTGATTCATCAACAAGAATGGCAAATAATTCATCTCCAAGATCAGTCAAGATAGCTTTAGTGGTTTCTAAAGAGGCGGCATTAACAATCTCCTTTTGAATTGATGGAAAACCATTTTATGATTATCAGGAGCATTTTCCAAAACAACTTGCCTTACCTTTTTTTTCCTCTTAGCATTTCTAGGAAGTTACCTTGATTACTAGATTCTTTTTTTTCATCATGACCGCGAAAGGCCAATCCTTGATTTAATAAATAACGAATGCAATCAATGGATGCTGTCAAATGCCTTCGATACATGTCACGAACACTTTCAGATTGCTTACATATCACAACTTCGATATGTTGATTTTGATTCATCAAATCTTGACATTTTTTCCAAGCAATGTTATGAGCACTACTTGGTCCTCCAACATGTGATGAGAGTTTATCTTTCTTATTCCAATTTGTGAATCCCTTTGTTACAAATGTATCACCACCGGATTGTTTTCCAAAATCAGGCCTAAAAAGATAACAACATAAACAAAATGCCGCATCCTTTTCTATACTATACTCTAACCAATTTCCAAATTCATTAAACCAAGAAGAACAAAATCTTCTCAATGAATTTCCAATTTTCCTTTGGGGAAAATTGTGTTGAGTAGGTTGGCATGGTCCTCTTTGCATATATGTTCTGCGTATTCTTTCTTGATCATTAGGATGATATGCTGAAATTTTAAGCCGCTTTCCAGGATCCGATGGTAACTCTTCCAAATATAACTGAGCATGTTGTTGAGAACTAAATTGTTGCTCATTTGATGGTAACTGTCCCAAATTTAATCGAACATGTTGTGATGAACTAGATTCTTGATCATTTGATTGAAACTTTCTTTTAAAAAATCTCTCCATAGAGTCCTACAACAACAAAAACTAAGCATGTGTGAATAAACTAACAAAGAGCCCAGGAAACAACTAACTCACGACCTTAGAACAACATATAAAAAAGAAAAGAAGCACATCAATTAGCCTCAGAAGTCACAGCAGATGAATCCATCACAAACAAATGACTACTCAGAAGTATCTTAACGAGGATCTTGTTACTGCATTTCAAGAGAAGCTTACCACTTTCTTTTAATAGTCTATTTCTTTCTTCCATCTTTCTTTCAAAACAACAGTGATTAAGCAATATAGTTCATCACAACAACAGTGAAGGATGATTAAGCAATCTACAACAAACTCAAAACAACAGTAAAGGCAAATCATTCTCCTGCATTTCAATTCCTTGAAAAACAAAAGAACCCAGTTTGATTCATCACCAATTCACATACTACAAATTTGAATTTTATTTTTATTGAACCCTAATTATAAAATTCCAAATTCGAATTTTATTGAACCCTAACATAAAATCCCAATTGAAAATTTCTGAAAACCCTAAGATCAAGATCCATTACCTTAGTGAGAGAGGCGGGTACGGAGGGTACGGTGTGCGCCTTAGGCAAAGTCGAACTTCGTGAGTTGCAAAGAAAACTCACTGTGAGTGAGTGCGAGTTCGCCGCGAGTTGCTGCAGTGAGTTCGTCGCGAGTTTGCCGCGAGTGTTGGCGCATCTCAACCGCCGACGGAGCTGCTGTGGTGGACTGGTGGTGGTGTTATTGTAATATCCTGCTTAAATGTAACAGTTATCAGTGTTAGAAACTTGCTAAGCAAGCATGGCAATTTTGTAATATGAAGCAATGTCATTTTCGTAAATAAAGGGAAGGAGGAGTTTATTTAAAAAGAAGGGGGAAGATATTTCTCTTCATTCTCTTCTCTTCTCTCTCTCTCTCCAATTCAGATTTCTTCTCCTCTCCTTCTCTCTAACTCACGCCCATCCTCCCTTGCTTTAATTCATCATTTTCCTTCCTCAATTCTTGGAGAAGCAAGCAAGCACTTTTGGGGAAAGGTTGGAGCAAGAAAAGCTAGGGAAACAAGGAAGTATCAAGGGATTAAGCTAGAACTTGAAATTCAGAAACCAACAAGCATCAAACAAGGCAAAGGTGAGCTCCCTAGGGTTTTACAACCCCTTTTGAGAGTAATTATGCTTAGAGCAAATTTTTATAAAAGCCCTAGATTATGTAAATTGCTAATTCCTTGTTCCAGCCATGTTTAAATGATTTATAAGCTTATGAAAATCCTTTTTATGCCATTTGGGAAGCTTGGGTGTGTTGGGATGGCTTGGAATGATGAAAAAAAATACCATTTTTGAGATTTCTGGACCTGTCATGGTCGCTACAGCGAGCTGGAGCTCGCTACAGCGACCAGGCAGAATTTTATTCTGCCTACTGTCGCTACAAGCGCAGGCTTGTCGCTTCAAGCGCAGGCTTGTCGCTACAAGCGCAGGCTTGTCGCTACAAGCGCGGAGGCCCAGACAGCACTTGACAGCTTTGCTGTTTTGGGTGTTCTGGGACGCGTAGGCATGGTTTTTCGCATCCGTTTTCTCCGTAAACATTTTAGAAACATTGACTACCATTCTAACACATTCAAGAGGCTCCCAAAAGGATGAATATGTATGGAACAAGGATTGAACATTGATTTAGAATAGTTCAGAATTAAAGGGCAAAGTCTAGACGAATACGGGAATATCATTACAATGCTTATGTAAGCCTTAAGAACGACATATGAGAACGATATGTCTAGAACCTTGAATAGGTTAACAGGAAAAGAATTACATTCAGGTATGTTAAGGGTAGTTTATCAGGATTCCCTTAATCAGGCAGATTATAGGATACATTAGTCAGTGGTATCTAGTTCCCTCAGTTCAGGCTTAGTTATATTTTTATATCAGGACGTGCCTCAGTTGTTCACGTCAGAGTGACACTGGGGGGTACACGTATCAGTTTTATCAGGATATGAATATTTATATAACAGGAATAATAATTAATAATCAGGACAAACTTTGTGTCTTCTGTTCTCTCGACCAGTTAGAGAGAACAGGGGGTTTCAGCATTGCTGAAACGGGCAGGAACTTTCCGTGAGGATAACCACACAGAGTTATAGTGTGTCTCCTGTGCTCTCGACCAGTTAGAGAGGACGGGGGGTTCCAGATACAGCTGGAACGGGCAGGAATCTTCCGCGAGGATAACCACGCACTTAGGCAAGAGGAGTCAGGTGTTAGCCTGATATGATAGGAATTTTCACCGGTTATCAGGGGAATGTGCTTCGGGGTTACTCCACCCGGGGGCATTCCGTAAAATGAACCCAGATAATATTGTTTGTTCAGCGCTAACAGCTAACATAAAGACATGTAACAGTTAATATTTATTCATGTTATCAGACAAAGAATAGATATCAGGTATCAGTTATCAGGCGATGATCCTAGGTTTCCCCTCGATCACCCATTTATCAGGTTATAGTCTAGAACTCATGGATATTCAGTATCAGATTCAGACAGTGATCCTAGGTTTCCCCTTGATCACTAGTTTAGCAGGATGTAGTTCAGTTTATAACTACACAGTTTAGCAGGAACAGTCAGGTAACCCTCTATGGGTAAGGTTAAGACTTGGCGATCATAGGTATCCCCAAGATTGCCGAGGTAGGCACGGCGACCCTAGGTTCCCTGTGGTTGCCAACAGTAGGTAGGGTAGGAGCTCACTGAGACATTATGTCTCATCCCTATCCTTCTGGTGCAGGTTTTCAGGTAGCCAAGTGGCTTTCAGATAAAGATCTTCATGAAGATGCTGGATGGAGTGCAGTTGCTCGTCAAGGACACGCTCAGGAGGCTGACAGATGGTATATATGTATATAGAAGTGTATGTTATGAATTTGGATAATTGTATAACGAGCCAATTTGTACTCATTCAGTTGTATGTATTATTGTTATTATTATTGAAAATTTTAATGTACCCAATATCAGATTAATACACATGCTAAATATTCTAGATAATTTAGTATGGGTGTTACAATTGGTATCAGAGCAGGTCGATTCAGACCGTGCCTTGGGTCATTAAAGTTTCAATAAAAGTAGTGGGACCATTGGGTTCCGGATATTATTCTAAAGGTCACATCTAGCTGAGCCTGATCAAGTCAGTCTAGTATATGACAGTTAGGATAAATGCCCGAGAGCTGAATGTGACCAAGGAGGAATGAAGTTTATGAAGGGCGAAGATTAAGGTGATAGAATTTTAAGACGGAGTTGGCGAAGAAGTATTAAACGCCAAATGGTGGCCATCAAACTGTAAAGTAACGAAGCCTGATAGTGGCAAGGTCTCAGAGACATAAGGGATAATTATCTGTGAGGTGAAGTACCTCAACCCAGTTGGACACGACGTTGGACGATACCTCATCTGCGGAAGACATACGGATTAAGAAATTATGGAATACTCTAAGGATTGACGTGGAACCTTAACGGGAACCGCAGATCGAGAAATTAAAGTGAAGTGTGGATTAAGTATCAATTCTGAGTACAGAGTTAAGGAATTGTGGTACCAAACCTAGAGACTTGAAATGTGGAATTATCGGTCGGTTTTGAAACCTCTAGACTCCCAGCAAGGATAGAGTGCTGAGAACCAAACTCCAATCGGATGAGATTTTAATGTCCAGACAGTTAAGAGAAAAATTATGGATTAAGCGAAGTATTTGGACGAATGGAACTAACCACTCAAGGATGGTCTTTGAGCAAGACACGCAAGTAAGTTTAACGCCATCAGATCAGCCGCACCTCCCGAACCATAAATGCTAGATATGGGAATTAAGAAAAGAAATTGGTATGCAACCTAAGAACTAAGATGGATGAATAAGTGTTGATAATAAGACCCGTTGCATGTCGAGGCGTGAATCAGATATTCATATGTGTTTTATTAGTAAGAAGATTGGAAATAAGCTAAGCTTAACTGAAATTTTATTCAACGAAAGGTGTATATTAAATGGTCAGTCATTGGGATTTAGTGAACTGATGGACGAATAAAGTTGAATTTCCTTGATTGGATGAAGAAGGCAAGTTCAAGATGACACAAGATTATAGTAGACCAGTTTTGAAGGATAATCGGAAATTTTAGCCGAGAAATTATATCGAGACTGTATTATACGAAAGGTTAAGATTGTGGTTAATGCTAGTGAATTTCAAGTTTTCAACTGGTGAGTTTTCTTCCACAGTTATTCTAGAAGCTTAAGGAGGTCACCTCGTGTTGATAAGTTCCGAGGGCGGTAATAAGGCATAGATTTCGGATTGTTCAACTATATGCAGAATTATTCAAGTGCTAAGATCAAGATTTGAATTGTGAATGCAGTAACGAGTTGTTGAATAAAACAAAAGGTAATGATGAGGTTTTGAAGCTCAAGATCAGTTAACTGGAGGGATTCAAAGGTAACCTAAGAGGTATGGTAAAACCATAGCGACCGTAATAGTTTCGAAAAGATTATGGGTATGAATTCTTATGGATAAAGATATAACGATTAGTAATGGGACTCAAACTATTAGTGAATTCAGTATATAAAAGATATGAACCTCCAGAAGATGACACAAGTGTTTGTGTGTGAATTTAAGTTGTCTGAAGCAAGCTTTCAATCGGGTTCCCGCAATGTTTTAGTGATTATACATAAAGAACTGGCCAAGAGATGGTTACGGAATTCAGGATATGGAAAGTAAAGTTAGAACCAGAGTATAAACTGTTTGACAGGAACGTTGTTGAACTCTTGACAGTCGTTGGAAACCGTTTACAGGTTCTGGCGTTTTATCGTGAAAGTAGGTAAGTATATGGTTTATGTCCAAAAGGAAACACAGTGTCAAATGACGACCAATCAGTAAGTTCAACAGGTGGTTTAAGCCATAAAAGAGTCAGCGAACGTAAGATGAATCTGCTGTGATAGCTATAAGTCATTAAGGAACGAGTCAGCCAGAGAATTTGATAATGGTGTATTACTCCTACTCCAAGTGTTTTGTTAGATCAGAGTTGCGCAGCGGAAAAGTAATTCTAGGATGAGTTAACAAACAATTCTAAACTGAAGCTTAGAGAACAAGGATGCTTGTGTAGTCCTTATCAGGTGAACCACAGGGTATCAGTGAACAGTGACGACTCGAACTTGTTATAAGTTCTAGAAGGAAATTTTAAAAGTAAAGCCGAGGGATATTTCAAACCTCGAGACTCGAGAGAAATGGAAATTGAAGCAGTTTAAGATTCTGTGATAAGAATGATATGTTTCTAGCACAATAAGTCTAGAACAAGGAAAGTCACCACTAATGCGGTACTTGAAGAGTAAGTTTAGTCAAAAAGGGTTAAGTATAAGGCAACGTCAGTAAAAGGTTGCACTTGCAAGATAATACTTTGAAATTGAAGCGTTGTTCAGAAACGTCAATGGAGTGACATATGAGTTTAAACCACGTTGTACCCCGCTATGTCAACATGTCGCATGTATCAGGTTATGTTAGTATTATATATACTTATCAGGCAGTACTTAAACTACTCAGATAGTAGTGTAGCAGATTTTCAGCCATGTGACGTGTTTTGGTAATAGTGGTACGCAATCAGGAATGTTTAAGTATGAAGGTTTTTACCAGAACAGAATTGTTGATATCACCATATCTTAGTAGAAGAGTTCGGAAATATTCTACTTAATGTTCCCTAGTAAAGAAAGAAGGATTTTTATGAAGATTAAAAAGTTACTCGTAGTCTGCAGTAAAGGACTACGTAAGTTCAAGTTTTGATTAAAGAATTAAAGATTTAGTATGCTATTTTTGGTAGCAATCAAGTAGAGCTCTCTTTTGAAAATAAAGATTTTGGACCTGATGTTCAGAAATGAGTAAAGAGTTCATTATATCGATAAGTGTAATCATGATCTATATTAGGTGAAATGTATGTTAAGACTAAACATGAGTAACATTGGCGGGGCAAACCTGGCTAGCCAGTTGAAAGGCAAATCCCGGATGTTACAAGATGAGTTAAGAGGAAGAAAGGATTCCTAATTGATGTGGTAGTGCCTCAAATATGTTAAGATTTAGAATGAAGTCCCATTAGTCGGACAAAGATGAGGTGATGTGTTGTGTACCCGTCAGTAGTGTACACGTACTCGCTTATGTATGCAAACGATATGTTATGAAATGTACTTTGTGGTGTTATGTGAGATGATTACTACTCACCACTCGGGCTAAACTTCTATGAGTTTGGATTTACCAATATAGAAAATATTTATGCTACGGCCATAATTCGAGAATAGTAGTGACAAGAAAGATGGGAGATTAGTGAACTCCAAGTAATGGAGAATGATTTCTAAGTTATTAAGATAAGTGATGTCGACGTATGAGACGAAAGATAAAGATAATAATTAATGGGAATATTTGAGAACAATGAGAACGATCTAATGTCGTCAAAGTAAGATTACATGGACTATGAAGGTATTTATAAGAATTAGTACAAGTGTCAGAGCTGGACAACTCCAGATTGGATTTGCAGAAGTGTATGAACCAGGAACGTGGTCAAGCGAGTTGGATACGATGGTTTAGATAACCTCACATCCTACTACGTAAGAGTTATGCAAATCACCGCGAGCATTTCAGTTAAAGGAAAAGTTGTCGAGTATATAATCAATGGATTTCGATAGGCAAGACGAACTGGAATTTTGGCTAGTAGAGGAAGTAGTATGAGAGATTCATTTTTATATGATAGTGGATTCTAAATTTCGAGGACGAAATTTCTTTAAGGGGGGTAGATTGTAATATCCCGCTTAAATGTAACAGTTATCAGTGTTAGAAACTTGCTTAGCAAGCATGGCAATTTTGTAATATGAAGCAATGGCATTTTCGTAAATAAAGGGAAGGAGGAGTTTATTTAAAAAGAAGGGGGAAGATATTTCTCTTCATTCTCTTCTCTTCTCTCTCTCTCTCCAATTCAGATTTCTTCTCCTCTCCTTCTCTCTAACTCACGCCCATCCTCCCTTGCTTTAATTCATCATTTTCCTTCCTCAATTCTTGGAGAAGCAAGCAAGCACTTTTGGGGAAAGGTTGGAGCAAGAAAAGCTAGGGAAACAAGGAAGTATCAAGGGATTAAGCTAGAACTTGAAATTCAGAAACCAACAAGCATCAAACAAGGCAAAGGTGAGCTCCCTAGGGTTTTACAACCCCTTTTGAGAGTAATTATGCTTAGAGCAAATTTTTATAAAAGCCCTAGATTATGTAAATTGCTAATTCCTTGTTCCAGCCATGTTTAAATGATTTATAAGCTTATGAAAATCCTTTTTATGCCATTTGGGAAGCTTGGGTGTGTTGGGATGGCTTGGAATGATGAAAAAATACCATTTTTGAGATTTCTGGACCTGTCATGGTCGCTACAGCGAGCTGGAGCTCGCTACAGCGACCAGGCAGAATTTTATTCTACCTACTGTCGCTACAAGCGCAGGCTTGTCGCTTCAAGCGCAGGCTTGTCGCTACAAGCGCGGAGGCCCAGACAGCACTTGACAGCTTTGCTGTTTTGGGTGTTCTGGGACGCGTAGGCATGGTTTTTCGCATCCGTTTTCTCCGTAAACATTTTAGAAACATTGACTACCATTCTAACACATTCAAGAGGCTCCCAAAAGGATGAATATGTATGTAACAAGGATTGAACATTGATTTAGAATAGTTCAGAATGAAAGGGCAAAGTCTAGACGAATACGGGAATATCATTACAATGCTTATGTAAGCCTTAAGAACGACATATGAGAACGATATGTCTAGAACCTTGAATAGGTTAACAGGGAAAGAATTACATTCAGGTATGTTAAGGGTAGTTTATCAGGATTCCCTTAATCAGGCAGATTATAGGATACATTAGTCAGTGATATCTAGTTCCCTCAGTTCAGGCTTAGTTATATTTTTATATCAGGACGTGCCTCAGTTGTTCACGTCAGAGTGACACTGGGGGGTACACATATCAGTTTTATCAGGATATGAATATTTATATAACAGGAATAATAATTAATAATCAGGACAAACTTTGTGTCTTCTGTTCTCTCGACCAGTTAGAGAGAACAGGGGGTTTCAGCATTGCTGAAACGGGCAGGAACTTTCCGTGAGGATAACCACACAGAGTTATAGTGTGTCTCCTGTGCTCTCGACCAGTTAGAGAGGACGGGGGGTTCCAGATACAGCTGGAACGGGCAGGAATCTTCCGCGAGGATAACCACGTACTTAGGCAAGAGGAGTCCGGTGTTAGCCTGATATGATAGGAATTTTCACCGGTTATCAGGGGAATGTGCTTCGGGGTTACTCCACCCGGGGGCATTCCGTAAAATGAACCCAGATAATATTGTTTGTTCAACGCTAACAGCTAACATAAAGACATGTAACAGTTAATATTTATTCATGTTATCAGACAGAGAATAGTTATCAGACAAGTATCAGATATCAGGTATCAGTTATCAGGCGATGATCCTAGGTTTCCCCTCGATCACCCATTTATCAGGTTATAGTCTAGAACTCATGGATATTCAGTATCAGATTCAGACAGTGATCCTAGGTTTCCCCTTGATCACTAGTTTAGCAGGATGTAGTTCAGTTTATAACTACACAGTTTAGCAGGAACAGTCAGGTAACCCTCTATGGGTAAGGTTAAGACTTGGCGATCATAGGTATCCCCAAGATTGCCGAGGTAGGCACGGCGACCCTAGGTTCCCTGTGGTTGCCAACAGTAGGTAGGGTAGGAGCTCACTGAGACATTATGTCTCATCCCTATCCTTCTGGTGCAGGTTTTCAGGTAGCCAAGTGGCTTTCAGATAAAGATCTTCATGAAGATGCTGGATGGAGTGCAGTTGCTCGTCAAGGACACGCTCAGGAGGCTGACAGATGGTATATATGTATATAGAAGTGTATGTTATGAATTTGGATAATTGTATAACGAGCCAATTTGTACTCATTCAGTTGTATGTATTATTGTTATTATTATTGAAAATTTTAATGTACCCAGTATCAGATTAATACACATGCTAAATATTCTAGATAATTTAGTATGGGTGTTACAGTTATGGTGGTTGGTGGAGATTGAGATATGTTGTGTTAAAGTTGAGAGGAGAGAAATTAAGATAGAGTGAGAAGTTAGAGAGAAGTGTGAAAGTGAATTATGAGAGTGATTTTTCAGACTTGGCTCTGTTGGGTCTAAAGTGCAAATAAAAATATTCAGGGTGTGCAAAGTGCAAATAAAATTAGGGGTACTAGTGAAAATTTTAAAAGTTCAGCGTGTGCAGGTGCACACCCTCAGCAAGCACTGGATCCGCCCCTGATCATAATATTAAAGTTGTTATGTTGAAGGGTAGTTATGAAGTGTACTATGTTAGCAACTCAAACTGTTATTGTAGGTTTGTTAGTTGTTTGGATTTTTAACTGTGCCATCTTCTGCAATGTACAAATGCAAGGAATTCTTGTTTTCCATATATCATTCACAAAATCCATATTTTGTTCGTCCGAACGAGAACCTACAATGATTTGGTGATCAATTCTTTACTAAATGGCTAGAGTTATCATTTCTAGTCTTATTCTATGAAAAAGCCATCATCATGAAGCAAAAACCCCGATTATTTGCTGGAAGCGCGCCAATGTCAAACGAATTTGGTCCTAGCTATGAGCCTTGGGTATGTTGCAATTATATGGTTTTTCTTTGCACTAAGTTTTGGTTTACCCTTGATTTTGCCAAAGTCTTGTTAATTGTGATGTATATGTCGATGCTTGGAACGATTTGTAGACGAGACTCTTGAGACTGGATAGGGTGCGAACTTTAAGCTTGTGGTAGTTCATATTTTTTTTTCGAAAAAATATTCTCCCAGTCAGTGATCATTTCATGTAACTTAAAGATCTTATGGAAGCATGAAGATATCTTTCTCCCAATTCCTCACTGTAATTGAGTTGAAAAACCCTAAACCCTAAATTTGAATTCAACATTTCTTATTATTGTGCAACATGTGAGCTATAGACGGATGCAGACGTGAACTTTAGCCCTCACTAAGGTTAGAATATAAATAAAATATTCCATCTATTCCAAAGTATATAACTAGTTAGAAAAATAGTCTCAAATTATAAGAAGTAACACAATAATGTCTTTACTATTTACTAGAAGACTATCTGGCCCATATCTCTTCTTGGGTCTCTGTATAAGCCGGTGGCCAAGGTTTTGGCCGGTTTATTGGCACAAGTAATGGACAAGATTATTGTGCGGAATCAATCAACATTTATCAAGGTGTGGGTAGTGATATTATTGATGTGACCCATGCCTTATTTTTAAAGATTTTGAAGGCTTATGACTCGATAATTTGGGATTTCCTCGATTATATGTTGAGGAGGTTTGGTTTTGGTAAGAGCTGGTGCAGTTGAATTAGGGCATGTATTTTTTGTGGGAATCTCTATGTTCTTGTTAATGACAGCCCAACTGAAGAGATCAAGATCCAAAGGGGGTTGGAGTAAGGAGATTCGTTGGCTCCCTTTTCGTGCCTCCTTGTGGTCGAGGGCCTACGTGGAGCTGTTAGAAGTGGTGGTTAATGATGTTATTGATCTTACTTGTGACTCATTTTTATAATTTTGAAGGTGTATGACATGATAAGTTGGGCTTTCCTTGACTAGATGTGGATGAGGTATGGTTTTGGTGAGAGGTGGTGCAGTTGGATGAGGGCATTTTGTGGGAGTCTCTATGTTCTTGTTAATGGCAGCCCAACTGAAGAGATTAACATCCAAAGGGAGTTGAAGCAAGGAGATCCGTTGGCTCCCTTTCTCTGCCTCCTTGTGGTAGAGGGCTAATTTGAGTTGTTAGAAGTGCAGAAAAGTGTAATCTGTTCTTGGGGTTTAAGGTTGGTAGTGTGGGTTAGTCTATGACCCACCTTCAATATGCGGATAATACACTCTTCTTTGAGGAGACTTCAGTTAGAAGCCTTTGGTCGTTAAAAACCATTCACATGTGCTTTGGACTTGCATCTGGACTCAAGGTCAACTTTTCTAAGAGTAGTGTGATGGGTGTTAATGTTATTGATGAGTTTCTAGGTTTGTCTGAGATTTTTGCCCATTCTAGTTTGATCCTTTTCGTTCATATACCTTGGAATACCAAAGGGGTAACCCCTCGTAGGGAGCAGATCTGAAAACCCCTACTAAATGCCATTTTGTGGTTGTTTGGAAGACCGAGATCACTTATTTTTTCAATGTGACTTTTACGGGTGGCTTTTAAGTCATATTTATGGCTGGTTAGGCTTATCAACAGTTCATTACGGTAACTTTCTAGATCATCTTCTTCAAAAAGTCTCGCCTAGGTTTCAATATTATTTGGAAGGAGAGGAATGAGAGGATTTTTAACCATAAGGCTGACCTTCTCAATTCCTTAACTTAAAAGGTTAAAGTTCACACATATTGGTTGTTAAAATCGTATTATGTATTGTTTGATTTTGATTACCTAACCTGAAGGTTGCATCCTATGCTGTGTTTAAAGGCAATTTCCTAATTTTTATTTTCTCTAGCTACTCTTGCAGCTTTGGTGTGTAATGTAATTGTGGATTGTAAACTTTCTTTGATACACCTTGTGCTAGATGAGTTTTTTTTTTTATTAATATATTTCTTTAGCCTTTTAAAAAAAATGATCCCTATAAATATTCAGATTTTTGTTTTTAGTCTCTGCAAAATAAAATCACACTTTTTAGTCACTGTGACTTTTTCCTTTAGCATTTTAGGGATCAAAAATGTTGACGGAAATTTTTTACAGGGACTGGAAAATGCTGATGAAATTTTTTACAAGAACTAAAAACAATGACGAAATTTTTTACAGGGACTAAAAAGTGTGATTTTATTTTGTAGGGACAAAAAATAAAATTTATAATATTTATAAGGACTATTTACTTAACTAACCCTATATTTTAAAAGTGATAAATATCTACACTTGTAATTTTAATCAAAATGTTATATAAAATACTGCTTATAATTTACAGGTTTCCGTAATATATATATATATATATATATATATATATATATATATATATATATATATATATATATATATATATATATATATATATATGCAACTAGTTTTTGTAATTCTTTGAGGAAATAAATTGAAAGTTTTTTTTTTATTAAAAACACAAATAAAGACCGTTGATTCTTTTCTTTTTAGAGGAAGTATATGACTATTGACTTTTTTTGAGAGGAACTGACTGTTGACTTATTTCCAAATGATTGTTTTAACGTAGAAGGCATGAAATAGATAGCATGACTGCTAACTTACACCCACCTAAAAATATTAAGGTGTAAATTAGCAAGTGACATTTTTATTTGTACCAAAAACCATTTTTACTATTTGAAGTCACTAAAGATGAAAATATGATGTAAAATAGGCTTAGTTGATTTGAGTATGTAGAGAGAAGACATGTAAATGTTGTAGTATGATGAGTAGATAGGATGATGGAGAGTCATGTCTAAAGAGGTAGAGAAATTTGTATAATATAATGTTTAATAATAATATTATAATATGTAGCATAAAAATTTATTTAAATAAATATTAAAATTATTTAAATTAATGAAAGTTAGTTGGATTGACATTTCTACCGTGGAACCATATAGCATCGTGGATCATTTTGTTCAGCTTTGTGATTTATCTCACAACAACAGGATACGACGATCTATTTTGCAGTTAATATAGTTCTCGAGTATCTGGGTCATTTGGAAGGAACGAAATAGCAGAATTTTCATAAATCAGGAGGAAAGTATTCATAATCTCGTTGACAAAATCAAGGTGTTGTCTTTTTGGTGGTTGTGTCCTTTTTCATGTTGGGTATTGTTTAAAAGTGTTTCATTTGATTGTTTTGGCTGTCAGTTAAGAGGTATTTGTACCTTAACCGTAGACTTGTATTGTTTGGATTTGAGTGTTTTATTTTGGCACGCCTTGTGCTAGATTGAACGCTTTTTCGTTATTAATATATCTCATTTTGCCTTGTTAAAAAAAATCAATATACATTTATATTTATTGTTAAAACTCAAGTAAGAAATTCCAATTTTATAAAGAAGGGTTAATTACTAAAGTTTTTCCTGTAATATACGTGAAGTCTGAAACTCAAGTTGTCCCTTTCAATTTGAGATTATTCTTATTTTTTCTAGTAGCTCAGTGACAGAAAGCGCTGACGTGACAGAGAATCTTGTCATGCACGCTACCATGTGTGTGTTTTTTTTTGACGCCTCGGTTACTTTTGCTCATAATTTATTTTTTTTGCCTTAAATTGTTTTTGCTAACATTAATTGAGGGGCTGAAAAAAAGAAAAATGAATCATTTTTTCTATGTAGACATAAAGTTTAGAAAAGTGACATAGATGTTGAATTTTTTCACGATTTTTCACAAGCGTGTTTGAAATGTTAAAATAAGGCCTCCCACATAAAATTAGAATTTTCTGACAATGGACATATTAATTATAGTTTTTTAAGTGTCAAAAACTCAAAAACCAAAACAACGGAAAATTTGACATAGAAATCGAATCTTAAGCTGATTTTTTTCGTAAAGGCCTCTATAAAAATACATAGAAAGCATCTGCAAATTTTCATACCATTCCTAAGACGCCTATATTTATTTTAATTCAACCAAAACATGCAAAATAGCAATTTTGTTCCGAGTTTTTGTTCCACAATTTTGTAGGCATGTTTAGAACATCATAAAAACCTTCATCACAAAAATTCATAATTATGGGAAACAAAAATTCATATTTAATTCGTCCCTAGTTTAAAACTCTAATTTCATGTGGGATGCCTTATTTTAACATCTTAAATATGCCTGCAAAAAATCATGAAAAAATTCAACCTCTAAGTCACTTTTCTAAACTTTATGTCTACATGGTAAAAATGGTCAATTTTTTATTTACTTCATCCCCTCAATTAATTTTTTTAAAAAATTGAGGCAAAAACAAATTGTGAGGGGAAATTTTTTTGAGGCAAACAAAATTGTCATTTCAGCGCCTCCTATGTGAGGGGGTTGTTGGAGGACAAAATATGAAGAATCTCAAATTACAGTTGACAGGGACTTAAATTTCGCCCGAGTTTGAACTCTGTACTGGCAGTGAGTACAATACTTCTAGAAACTAGGGTTTCTGTGCTGTGTTTTGGCCATGCCTCGGGAATGATCCCAAGGTTACTATTTGTAGCCTTTCCTGGGCCTACCCGGTCATGGTTTTGGGCCTAAATCGTAAAGGGCCAAAACCATGACTTGGGCGCTCTCGTAAGGTGCTGAGGGCGCCCCCAAAGGGCTATTTATGATTGTCAAGTGGGCCCTCTGCCCTCTTGGAGGACGTCCAGCCCTATTTTAAGGGTTCACACCCTTGGCTTTGGGGTCTTAATTCCTAGATAGTGAGATCTACGGTCCACAGCCCAACAAGCACGAGCCTTGGTACAAGGCGAAGTGATTAAACTGTTTACAGGGGGTTTGTCTATGATCCTTTGCCCGGCAAGTGGGGCTTACTAGTCACGAAGCCATGTGAAAAAATTTATGAATACTAGCCCAACGTGGGTGTTTAAACCCTGCGTGGGTACTAGCCCAACACGGATACTAGCCCAACATGGGTATTAGCTCCATGTTTTGTTCTGAGTACCTTAGTGGGCGGCATTAGCCCTACGAGAGTGTGGGCGCCAGCCCAACAGGAATATTTATGCTAGCCCAACAAGCACAAGTCTTGGTACAAGGCGAAGTGATTAAACTGCGTGTAGCTCGCCGCGTCCCTTGGACCGCGTGTTGAGGACGTCTCTTATTGGGATCCGACGGCTGGCGTGAGGCGACCGTTCGCTCTCGCTGACGTGTCGTAATCTTAGCGGTTCTCGGAAATCGTGCCAACTTACGTGACGTCATCTGCGCGTTTTCCCAGGCTTTTCACTTTAAACTGAACGCGGATCTAGTCAGTCCCTTTCTTTGTCTTTTCACTTTCCTTCTCCTTTCTTTGTCCGAAACGCACCTCCTTCGCCAATTGCGAACAGTTCTTAGAATCAACGCTCTCCTCCAGAATCAAATCAGTCCCTTTCTTCGTCCAGCTTTTCTTCATTCGAAACAGGTAATCCCTTTTTAGAATTCATCCTCTGATCGTTAGCGCTTCGTTTTTGTAATTCAAACTAGGACATGGTAGTTATCAGGGAGTGTGATGGGAAGGGAAACGTACTATCTCCGGCTAACTCGGAGGAAAGGGATGCGTTATTGAGGGAGGCGGTTAGGCTTGCGAAACGATCGGACGGGACCACCGATTGGGTTGCCTTTGAGAATGCCTACTATGGCCATTCCCTTTTAGGGGAGTTTTCGAGCGACTCGAGTGATAGCGAGGATAAAGACGATAACGGGAACTCATCTGATTGTGTTATTCTTTCTGTTCGTCCAGGTCCCTCCTATACGAAAGAAAATCACGGTATGGCGTCCGCTAGTGATTTGGGGCTAGGGGGTTCTACTAGCGAAATGATGCGCTTGGAGTCCGTGTTTATGGATCCTGAACGAGTGGCGCTGTTCCGAAGCAAGGTTAATGTTTCTTCGACAGGATGCGAAGATGATGTGATCCTGGAGCCCTGCCGTCCTGGTGAGAAAGTATACTTACGGATGCCAAGGAGTAGGGCCCACGAGTTCTTCTATATGTATGCGGCGGTCTTTGAAGATTTGGGCGTGAAGTATCCATTCACGCCCTTCGGAGTAACTGTCCTGAGGTGGTTGAATGTGGCGCCCTCGCAGCTTTAGCCCAACAGTTGGGCGTTCATCCGGGCCTTTGAGATAGCTTGCGAGGGATTAGGCTTTGAGCCCTCCGCCGGGTGCTTCTTTAGCTTCTACGGTACTCGGGGGGTGGACAAATCATCTTGGGTCTCTGTAGGCGCGCACCCTGGGAAACGGTTGTTTCCGCCTTATGCCTCTCACTACAAGAACTGGAGACGGACATTCCTTAGAGTGAGGGGAGGAGGGCGCGTACATAATGAATTAAAATTTCCCATTTGCTGGACGAGTTCCCCAGCTTCCATTACGGGGTTTGCTTTTGAACAGTTGAGTGCGTATGAACAAGGTGTCGTTTCCTTCCTGGATAAAATGCTGCCCATGGATATCCGGGAGTTGCTGAATAGAGAGGGGGATGTCGATAGCTTAGAGACCTATTTGCGTGAATTGATTTCATAACTTTGCTTGTCTAGCTTTTTGCCTTTCTCTTTATTAATTATTTGTGTATTGGCTCTGGATTTTTGACATGCAGAATCAATGGCGCCACTAACAGCTGCAGAGAGGAAGCAGTATTTGGCCGAGCTGAAGGCCAAGAGGTCGGGCGGGGTGGCTGACACTAGCGATTCTTCTGGGCTCATCCTCCGTAAGTCCAAAAAGAAAGCCGAGATTGTTCTTGACGCTCAACCTGAGTGTGCTGTGGACGTGGCGCAGGAGAAGACTCGGGAGGAGAAGAAGAGGAAGGCGGCGGATGGGGAGGAGGGGGTGATAAAAGAGAGGAGGTCTAAGCGGGCGCATTCTCATCCCGCCGTTGAACTTACTGGTCCCAGCCGGAATGTTCGGTCTTTCTGGGACAAGGAATTTGACTTCGAAGCCTACGTGAAAGAGAAGATGGTTTGCAACCCTGACGATGTGACAGCTGGGATGCAGAACCCTGTTCCTTTTGCGACGAGGGATATCGGCGTGAACTGTTTGCGGTCTATTATGCTTTTGATGTCCGTTGATTGCAAATATGCGGAGTCAGTTCGTAATGGAGAAACGTTGCTGGAAAGGGTGAAGCTACTGGAGAAGGAATTACAAGAGGTTCAGGAGGGCAAGGAGAAAGAGGTCAAGGAGGCGGCCGAGGCGATGAGGGCCGAGTTCGACGAACAAATCAGTGACTTGAAGGTTGGTCATGACGCTGACTTAGCTGGGAAGGACGCGGTGATCATACGTTTGAGGAAAGAGGTCGCCTCGGGGGTTGAGAGGGAGACGGCGTTGAAAGCTGAGGTTGCTGAAGCCAAAGGAGAACTGGCGCTGTCTTTCGAGACTGGGTTTGATCGTGCGAAGGAGCAGGCCGCCTTCCTCCATCCTGAAGCTGATCTTTCGTCTATGGATTCTTTCAAGATAATTGTAGATGGCGTCCTTGTGGACGAACAATAGTCTTTGTTGTAACTTTAATTTACTTTGATCTTGAACTTTTTTTGAACTTGTTTTAATGCGTGATTTGTACTATATTTCGTTGGTTTCTTATTCAATGACGGTGCTGATAATGCTCCTTGGGCGGTAGTTATTACTTGTCCGTTTTCTCGATTTATTTAAGATTGTCAAACCATTGAGCTTTCCGATGTTATTGCTTTATTGAGGCCTCTTATGCATGAATTCTTTTATTTTCGCGACGTTTTCGTTTTCTGCTTACGACGCCTTAGAGCCCTTTTTTAGGGTTAAGGAATTAAGTGTCGATTTTGTTTTTCGGCTCGCGACGTCTTAGAGCCCTCTTGGGGGCTAAGGAATTAGGCGGCGATCTCATTTTCGTCTCGCGACGTCTTAGAGCCCTCTTGGGGGTTAAGGAATTAGGCGGCGATCTTATTTTCGTCTCGCGACGTCTTAGAGCCCTCTTGGGGGTTAAGGAATTAGGCGGCGATCTTATTTTCGTCTCGCGACGTCTTAGAGCCCTCTTGGGGGTTAAGGAATTAGGCGGCGATCTTATTTTCGTCTCGCGACGTCTTAGAGCCCTCTTGGGGGTTAAGGAATTAGGCGGCGATCTTATTTTTGTCTCGCGACGTCTTAGAGCCCTCTTGGGGGTTAAGGAATTAGGCGGCGATTTTATTTTAAGCTCACGACGTCTTAGAGCCCTGTCTTTTAGGGTTAAGGAATTAGGTGGCATTTTAATTTTAAGCACACGACGTCTTAGAGCCCTGTCTTTTAGGGTTAAGGAATTAGGTGGCAACCCCTTTGGGGTTAGGCGCGCCCTTTGCGAGTTGATGCTGCCTATCTCGTTTCGGCGATGTCTGTGATACTGGAGTCAAAGCAGAGATAAGAGTAAACGGAAATTGGTGCCTCATTAAAAACCCAGCTTTCGCGGGGAAAAGAGTGCCCCCTTATTCCTCTTCGTTAATTGAAATCAAAATACAAACAATTCAAAAGAAAATGCAAGCAAAACATAAACTTTACAGCAGTTCGACCTTGTGTGGCTTGTTTGTAAGAATGATGAAGTACTCAGCTGTAGTAATGGCGAAGGTTGGCGGCATTCCAGGTTCGTGGTATCGTGTCTCCATTCAGCTCCTCCAGCTTGTATGCTCCGTGTGCTAGTTTTTCTCTGACCCGGTATGGTCCTTCCCAGTTGGGTAGTAACTTTCCAATTCGGGTGGGCGCGACGACCTGTCTTAAGACCAAATCTCCTTCTTTCATGTCTCTTGGTATTACTTTTGAATTGTACCGGCGGGCTGCTCTTTGTTTGGCGGCGAATTCTCGGATGTGGGCGGCCTCCCGTACCTCGTCAATCATGTCTATTCCGCATAGTAAGCTCGCCTCATTAGCCTCTTCTGAGAAGTTCTCCCGGCGCCATGTTGGTGTGTCGATTTCTATAGGCAGCATAGCGTCGGCGCCGTATACCATGGTGAACGGGGTTTCCTTGGTTGTGGAATGAGGCGTCGTGTGATATGACCAGAGCACTTCATGCAATTGGTCAGCCCAAAGTCCTTTGGCGTCGTCAAGCTTCTTTTTTATGTCGTTCAAGATCACCTTGTTTGCAGATTCGGCTTGCCCGTTTGCTTGGGGATGGATGACTGAGACAAACTTCGTCTGGATTCCGAGTTGATTGCAGAATTCTACCACCTTGGAACTGGCGAACTGGGTCCCGTTGTCAGCCGTTGTCAGATACTATAACTTTGGGTAGCCCAAACCTGCATATTATTTTCTTCCAGTAGAAGCGTATTACTCTGTCCGCCGTGATTTTGGCGACCGCTTCGGCCTCGACCCACTTCGTGAAGTAATCCACTCCGACTATGAGAAATTTCAGTTGTCCGGGTGCCAACGGGAATGGGCCTACAATATCCACTGCCCACTTATGAAAAGGCCATGGGGAAAAGACTGAGGTGAGTTCGCAAGCAGGGGCGTGCTTCTTATCAGAAAACCTCTGACATTTGTCACACTTTCGTACAAAGTCTGCGCTCTCTTGGATCATTGTTGGCCAGTAGTAACCTGCTCTTAACAGCTTCGCGGCCAAGGATCGTCCGCCGATGTGGCTCCCGCATACGCCTTCGTGCACTTCTAAGAGGACGAGGTGGGTCTCGTTTTCACCTAAGCACCTGAGCAGAGGCGATGCCTTGCCTCTCTTGTATAATTTGCCGGCGACCATGCAATACTTCGAAGCCTTCTTTCGTATCTGCAGCTCTTCCTCCTCGCTTTTGGGATTAAACGCTCCCGTGAGGTATTTGATGAGAGGCGTCATCCACCCCTCCTCCTCATTCTCCACGGCGCCTACTTCCATGATCTCTGTGCTGGGGGCCGCCAGCACCTCTTGGATGACCGTTCTGTTGTTCCCCGGGCGTTTGGTGCTGGCCAGTTTAGACAAAAGGTCGGCTCTTGAATTCTGCTCTCTTGGAACGTAGATTGCCTCGAAGAACTTGAAGGTGGAGGCTAAACTGTTGACCTTCTCTAAGTATTTGACAAGTTGACTGTCCTTCGCTTGGTATTCCCCGGTAATTTGGCTCGTCACCAACTGGGAGTCGCTCTTAGCCCTCAAGTTTTCCGCTCCCATCTCTTGTGCCAGCTTCATGCCCGCTATCAGGGCTTCATACTCTGCCTGGTTGTTGCTCGCCTTGAACTCAAATCTCAGCGACTGCTCTATGATTAGGCCCCCTGGACCCTCCAACACTATGCCGGCTCCACTACCTTTGAGGTTTGATGATCCGTCGACCGATAACAACCATACAAAAGGGGCGACTTCTTCCACCGGGGATGAAAATTCTACTAGGAAGTCAGCCAGGACCTGTGACTTTATGCTGCCTCTAGGAAGGTATAGAATGTCATATTCGGACAATTCCACTGCCCAGGATACCATTCTTCCCGCCAGGTCTGGTTTCCCCAGCACTTGCTTGATGGGGTAGTTGGATTTGACAACAACTCTATGTCCTTGAAAATATGGTCGCAGTTTCCTCGCTGTTGCTACCACTGCTAGAGCCAGGCGCTCTATTTTCTGGTATCTCAGCTCGGCTCCCTTGAATACCTTGCTCACAAAATACACTGGTTTTTCACCCTCGTCAGAATCTTGCACGAGGACGGAACTCATAGCATTTTCCGATATAGATAGGTAGAGGAAAAGGACGGCGCCTGCATCTGGACGATGCAGAACTGGCGGGCTGGAAAGGAACGTCTTAATCTTCGCGAACGCATCTTCGCACTCTTCAGTCCATTGGAAAAGTTCCTTCTTCTTTATTGAGGCAAAGAAAGAGAAAGCTTTATCGCCTGCACATGATAAAAACCTGGAGAGCGCTGCGAGCCTACCCGTCAACTGCTGCACCTCCTTAATGCTAGAGGGGCTTCTCATGTTGATTATCGCCTGACACTTGTCAGGGTTTGCCTCGATACCGCGCCGGGTCAGCATGAAGCCTAGGAATTTCCCTGCGTGAACCCCAAAAGAGCATTTGGCCGGGTTGAGACGCATGTTATACGCGCGAACTTGATCGAAGATCTCTTCCAGATCCTTTGCATGGCTTTTATTATGTTTTGTTTTTACTACCAGATCGTCGATGTAGACCTCCAAATTCTTTCCGATTTGTTCTGCAAAGGCGGTGTCCATTAACCTTTGAAAGGTGGCGCCGGCGTTCTTTAAGCCAAAAGGCATAACTTCGTAGTGGTAGTTGTGGTGATTAGTCATGAAGGCCGTTTTTGGGGCGTCGAGAGGATCCATCTTTATTTGATTGTAGCCGGAGTATGCGTTCATGAAACTCAGGGTTTGGTACCCTGACGCGTTGTCGATAAGGTGGTCAATGTTTGGGAGGGGATATGGGTCTTTTGGGCAGGCGGTGTTCAGATCGGTGTAGTCGACGCACATGCGCCATTTTCTGTTAGCTTTCTTTACGAGGACGACGTTTGCCAGCCATGTAGGATACTTGATTTCACTTATGAAACGGGCGTCACTTAACTTGGCCACCTCTACATCTACTGCTTTCCTCCTTTCTTCGCCTAATTTCCTTTTGCGCTGAGCCACTGGCTTCACTCCTGGGCGTAGGGCGAGGTGATGGCATACGATGGTAGGGTCGATGCCGGGCATGTCTGATGGTTGCCAGGCGAACAGGTCTAAGTTTCTTCTCAGGAGATCCACTAGACTTTGTTCTTCGGCGGGATCCAAAGAAGTCCCCACCTTGGTGGTTTGATGTGGCTCCGGGCCTATTGTGACTTCCTTCAGATCCTCCGTGGGTTCAAGACGCTCGTTCTGGAATTCTTCCCTTGGATCCAAGTCGATGACGTTAACTTGCAACGTTTTACTGTGGCTGCGAAGTTGTTCGATCTGTTGCCGCACTGCTTTCGCCGCCTCTGGGTCCATGAACAACGATGGCGACGATGGTCGTTTTCGGGTCGGTTATCAAGGTTCAAAAATTGCGACTGAAGGCTCCCAGTCGGGACTGCGAATTTCGGAGGGACTAATTGATGTTCTGAACAAGAAACGGGGCGTTTGATTAGAGTTAGGGGTAGGTTTAGGGAGATTTGGTGGGTATACGGCGCTCTGATTGCTCTCAGGGGCCGTGGATCGATCGTTTTTTTTTCTGGGAGACGGTGGCTAGGTCAGTTTTACCGTAGCCCCACGGTGGGCGCCAACTGTACTGGCAGTGAGTACAATACTTCTAGAAACTAGGGTTTCTGTGCTGTGTTTTGGCCATGCCTCGGGAATGATCCCAAGGTTACTATTTGTAGCCTTTCCTGGGCCTACCCGGTCATGGTTTTGGGCCTAAATCGTAAAGGGCCAAAACCATGACTTGGGCGCTCTCGTAAGGTGCTGAGGGCGCCCCCAAAGGGCTATTTATGATTGTCAAGTGGGCCCTCTGCCCTCTTGGAGGACGTCCAGCCCTATTTTAAGGGTTCACACCCTTGGCTTTGGGGTCTTAATTCCTAGATAGTGAGATCTACGGTCCAAACTCTAACTTCCATTTTCTTATTCCTTAGCTCGATCCAGCTGAACTACCTAACTTCCCTTCGTTTTATAAGTCTTCAACCCAACACATCAAAAAATATATTAAATGGATCCCGACACTAAATCTATATTATTACATTTTAACAATAATTTATCTGTTCATTTATAATTATCTAATTTTTGGAGAAAAAAAAACTAATTTTTGAAATATTAAATTAGTTCAATTATAAATTATTAAAAAAGTGTACTGAATTCCCAATTTTATTCATAATTCGAAAAAATAATTAAAACCCAAACAATGATTTGAAATGAAGGTAAATATTATATAATTTAAATGATTGAAAATGAAAATTAAACGTTGATCAAATATAAAAAAAAAACTTGATTTCAGTCTTTAATTTATTTTGTAATATTACTTAAAATAATATAACAATTGAATAGAGAGATATAATGATTTCTACTAACAATATATAAAAGTCGAAGTACAACAAAATTTCATAATCGCCCTTATTAAAACTCATGATCTCCTTAATTTTATGTGCATAATGATCATTGTGCAAAATTTAATTTATTTGTTTTTTAAAAATTAATTACGGATAATGATTATCACAAGGGTACCAATTTCCACGGATAACTATGAAACTAATTTATTTGTTTTTTCAAATTAAGTACGGATAATGGTCATATCAACTAACATCTACTAATCTACTATCAATATATAAAAATCGAAGTACAACAAAATTTCATAATTGTCCTTATTAAAACTTATGATCTCCTTAATTTTATGTGCATAATGGTCATTTTGCAAAATTTAATTTATTTGTTTTTTAAAAAAGTAATTACGGATAATGTTCATCACAAGTGTAAGCAATTTTCACGGATAACTATGAAACTAATTTATTTGTTTTTTAAAAAATTAATTACGGATAATGTTCATATCTACTAACATCTACTAACAATATATAAAAATCAAAGTACAGCAAAATTTCATAATCGTCCTTATTAAAACTCATGATCTCTTTAATGTCTATATTTTGAAAATAGTCACGATTTTTCAAAATTTTATCATATCGACTATCACATATCAATACAAAAAAAACTACATCTGCATATATAAGCATATAAAATCCTGAACGAATGTGGTTTAAATATTTAACGGTGTGACTCAACTATTTAACAAATTTTTGTTTATATAAGAGAAAAAAATTAATAGAAACATTACATTATTACTTATAATTTTCATATAATATCTATAAACATTCTACAACATTAACAATATAATTATTATTTTTATATAATTATCTGATAGAATAATAATTAATAGAATTAATATATTATTTCATAGAGTTAATAGAATAGAATATTTGTCATAATTGGCTATAATTATCTATCTGTAATTATGTTGTACAGTTGACCATAGGTTACAAAATAATTGTATATATTATATTCAGATGAATGAGAAAGGCATCCATTCCATTACGTTTCTATTATCTTACATGGTATCAATCCTAACCGATCTCTCTCTCTAACCACAAAAAAAAGTAAAGAAAGCCAAACAAACTTTGCAACACGCGTGCAACCTTTCCCCTTCTCCTTCACGCTTGAAACAGCAAGCCACACAGACTTGGCCGCCGCACCGTTCCTCCTTCAATTTTGCGCCGCCGCCAGTCCCTCAGTCAGCCATCCGATCGTCCCTTTCAGATCGTCGACCGCTCCAGTCTGTTGCATGTCTCCCTCTTCCTTGCTCGTGAGCCCACCACCGCCGCCAGTTCCCTTTCCAGTTCTCTGCTCCGATCCAGAAATCCGGTTGTGATTCCAGTCCTCACCTTTCCTTCTCCCTTCCGCACCGCTATTGCCTCTGTATTCATCAAACATGTCCAATTCCGACATACATGATGAACAGCGCGTCGCCGCCGCCGCTGCTGACAAACCTGCCCCACTCACCGGTTCCAAAGGCGGTTTTCACCCCGCTCTTGCTGTCTCCAATATTAGGAACCACATTCCTATCATTATTGAGATGGAAAAGGACCGATATGGCACCTGGATCGAGCTCTTCTGCATCCATGCTTGCTCTCATCGAGTCTTGCATCAAATTGTTCCATCTGAGGACAAATCACCGCCACTACCTACAGACGCTGAATATGAGCAATGGACCACCCTTGATGCCACTGTCCTACAGTGGATTTATTCCACCATATCCACTTATTTGTTAACTACCATTCTGGAACCTAACTCCACTGCCGTAGAAGCATGGCACCGTTTGGCAGATATCTTTCAAGACAATCAAAACGCTGTGTTGTCACTCTTGAGCAAGAATTCTCCAACACTTGCATGGAAGATTTTTCTAATGTTTCTGCTTACTGTTAGCATCTAAAGCCTACAGCAGTGTTGCCACCCTGATTTGCCAGAGTAATCCTCTCCCTGCATTCTATCAGGCTCGCTCCATGCTCACATTGGAAGAAGTTGGCATGGCTAAAATGGCTACTACCAGCTCTCATGCTGCTTTACGCACCACTCAGCAGCGACCTTCTGAGAACACCTCTCAACGTGGCAACCGTCACCCCAGAAACCGGTCTCGATCTTGTGGCAACCAGGGTCGCGGAGGTTGGCATGGTAACCGTAATGAACCTCAGTCTGGAGCGCCTCACACTCCCCCATCATGGTCATCTCCTCCTTGGCAGCAGCAACAACAGTACCCATCCTGGCAATCATGGGGTTTGACTCAACCACCATGGGCTATGCCTCCATGTCGGTATCCCACATCTCAGTGGACCCGTCCTACCAGTCCTCCAAAAGGTCCAGGCATCCTAGGACAACGTCCTCAGGTGTATGTAGCTTCCACATCATCCCAGACACCAACCGACATTGAGGCGGCTATGCACACCATGTCTCTCCACCCACCTGACACTCAATGGTACATGGATACTGGCGCAACATCTCACACGACAGCATCACGAGGTAATCTCTCATCTTATTTTCCTTTAAGTCATTTAAATCAGAAAATTATTGTTGGCAGTGGCCATGGAATTCCAATTCACGGCACCAGACACACACAAATTACAACCTCTCACCAACCCATCAACCTAAACCATGTTCTGCATGCCCCGAAAATTATTAAAAATTTAATTTCTGTAAGGCGACTCACCACTGACAACAATGTTTCTGTTTCTTTTGACCCTTTTGGTTTTACTGTCTCTGATTTTCAGACTGGGATCCCTCTTATGAGATGTGACAGTCGTGGCGACCTATATCCAGTCACCCCTCCGAACAGTTTGGTCGGTCTCACGTCAAGTCTATGGCACGATCGTCTTGGTCACCCTAGCGTGTCTGTTTTAAATTCTCTTCGCAATAATAAATTCATATGTTGTGAACCTTTTAATCATTCTGTTATTTGTGACTCTTGTGTTTTGGGCAAACAAGTTAAATTGTCTTTTTTTAATTCTCAAACTTCTACTTTGATGCCGTTTGATATTTTACATAGTGACTTATGAACATCTCCTGTTTTAAGTTCTGCTGGCCATAAATATTATGTCCTATTTTTAGATGACTTCACAAATTTCTTGTGGACTTTCCCTATTAGTAGAAAATCTCAGGTATTTGAAATGTTTAAGTCACTTACAAATCTTATTCACACACAATTTTTACAAAAAGTCAAATTCTTTCAATGTGACAATGGAGGTGAATATAATAATGAGCTATTTCAACAATATTGTACTACTAATGGCCTTGTTTTTCGCTTCTCTTGCCCTCACACATCCTCACAAAAATGGGAAGGCGGAACGAAAAATAAGAACCATTAATAATATGATTCGCACTATGCTCGCTCATTCTTCTGTTCCCCCGTCATTTTGGCATCATGCTCTTCACATGGTAACTTATTTGTTAAACATTCTTCCCTGTAAAACACTTCAAAATCAATCACCAACACAACTCCTCTACCACTGTGATCCCAACTACACACATTTACGAGTTTTTAGTTGTCTGTGTTATCCGTTATTCTCGTCACCTATCATTCATAAATTGCAACCTCGTTCTACTCCGTGTGTCTTCCTGGGTTATCCACCAAATCATAGAGGTTACCATTGTTTTGACTTGTCAAACAGAAAATTAATAATTTTGAGGCATGTTATCTTTGATGAAACTCAGTTTCCCTTCACCAAGATACACTCCCCTTCACCTCAATCTTATAACTTCCTAGATGATGACCTCCATCCCTACCTTCGACATCAGTGGCAAATCCAACTGTTACCACCGGCTACACAAACACAAAACCAGCCAACACCAACAGCCACAGTTGACCGGCCAATCAATCCCAACAACCCCCAATCATCATCTCTCACCCCTCCACTCAACTCTCCCAATACAATTTCACATAATTCAACCCCACCAATCCAGCCACATCCTCCTCCACCTACCCGTACCATCACCACCCGCAGCATGAAAGGCATCACCAAACCTCACATAATGTTTAACTTATCCCTTTCACACGCAAACCCAATCATCTCCCCCATACCTAAAAATCATAAAATGGCCTTATCCGACCCGAATTGGAAATCCGCAATGCAATCTGAATTTGATGCTCTTATTCGAAATAAGACATGGGATTTAGTTCCTCGTCCTCATGATGCTAATCTTATTCGATGTATGTGGATTTTTAAACATAAGAAAAAGTCTGATGGCTCTTTTGAGCGCTATAAGGCTCGTCTTGTAGGTGATAGTAGGTCGCAGGTTGCAGGTGTGGATTGGGATGAGACTTTCAGCCCGATGGTCAAACCAGCTACCATTCAAACAGTACTCACCATTGCTCTCTCTAAATCCTGGCCCATTCATCAACTGGATATCCAGAATGCCTTTCTGCAAGGTGATCTAGATGAGACTGTTTACATGCATCAACCTTTGGGTTTTCACGACCGCCATCATCCAGATTATGTTTGTCACTTGAAGAAGTCACTTTATGGTCTCAAGCAAGCGCCTAGAGCATGGTACCAATGCTTTGCTGACTATGTAACTACCATTGGTTTTCGACATAGCACATCAGACCACTCTCTCTTCATCTACCAACAACAATCTAACATGGCCTACATTCTCTTTTATGTTGACGACATCATCCTTATTACATCTACTCATGACCTTCGCAAATCAATTATGTCACTCTTAGCATCCGAGTTTGGAATGAAGGATCTGGGTCCCCTGAGTTATTTTTTGGGCATTGGTGTTTCTCGCCATCCTGGTGGCATCTTTCTAAGTCAAAGCACCTATACTTCTGAAATCATTGAACGAGCTGGGATGACATCTTGCAAATCATCTGCCACCCCTGTTGACACTAAACAAAAACTCATCACTTCATCTGACACTCCTTATGAGGATCCCTCTCTCTATCGTAGTCTTGCAGGAGCTTTACAATACCTCACATTCACTAGACCTGACATCTCTTATGCGGTTCAGCAGGTCTGCCTTCACATGCATGCACCCAGTACATAACACATGCTTGCTCTCAAACGTATTCTCCGTTATGTTCAGGGTACCATACATTTTGGTTTACATTTACCACCATCTCTCCTCACCAAGCTTATCTCCTACACTGACGCTGATTGGGGTGGCTGCCCTGACACCCGCCGTTCCACATCTGGATACTGTGTTTTTCTTGGCGATAATCTCATTGCTTGGTCTTCCAAAAGGCAGCCCACTCTCTCTCGTTCTAGTGCTGAAGCCGAATATAGAGGTGTTGCTAATGTGGTGTCTGAGTCATGTTGGATTCGCAATCTCTTACTGGAACTTCATTTCCCTATTCCTCAGGCCACTTTGGTGTATTGTGACAATGTTAGTGCCATTTATCTCTCTGGTAATCCTGTACAACATCAGCGTACCAAACATGTTGAAATGGACATACACTTTGTACGGGAAAAAGTAGCCCGTGGTCAGGCACGCGTACTTCATGTTCCCTCTAGACATCAGATTGCAGATATCTTCACCAAAGGGCTCCCACACATTCTCTTTGATGACTTTCGGACAAGTCTAAGCGTCCGTGAACCTCCCGCTTCGACTGCGGAGGTGTGATAGAATAATAATTAATAGAATTAATATATTATTTAATAGAATATAATTTTTTGTCATAATTGGCTATAATTAGCTGCCTGTAATTATGCTGTACAGTTGACCATATGTTACAGAACAATTGTATATATTCTATTCAGATGAATGAGAAAGGCATCCATTCCATTATGTTTCTATTATCTTACATTATCGCAATGTTACGTGTCCCGTGCCAAAGCACAGGTCTTTTACTAGTTTATAATTAACTGTTGACGTGAGATTCATAAGTTATAAGGGAGAGAGTGTATATGAAAAGATCAATCTCTATATACATCCAATTCTTTGATGTCACGATGAGAATGCCAATTTAACAATGTTCATGCTAAATAGGGGAAAAACCCGTATGAAATATTTCCTTTTAATAACCCAATAATTCTTGGTACATTGACAAATTATACAAGCACTTTGAACAGAAAGATAGGCAAAAGAACTTCTTATATTTATTTCAGCGATCATGACATAAGCATTCTTAATCATGACATATACTTATTTCTTATTTCAAAAAATAGGTGAAGTAAACTCAAATACATCTATGATCCCACGAGTAGATACATTAAACACCCCTCATGAAATGAATGAGTTAACAAACATATAGGCAGGTACATGTAGGAAAACGTGGGTCAATACTAGCATCACAATACCCAGTACCAGCATTGTATTGACTAGAACATTTGTCATTGCAGCTAGGGCTACCACCATTATCGCAAAAACCAAGAGTAATTTGGCAACCCCTTTTTGGTGCATTTTTACCTGGCGTCCCCCCACAAGTGAAATAACAAGTGCATCGTTCATTGGTACAAACTCCATTTCCACCACTATACTGCTCTTTACAATACACATCACAAGTTGGTGTTTCAAGACAACCACTCAAAAACACTGAGCACGTTTCTGATCCTTTCACTGTCACTTGACCTGTTCTCCAAATATTTTAACCATAACAAGATACCAAAACAATAAAATAAAAATATGAAAATTAAATTGTCGATCAAATAACGTTACGTTGATATGAGTGAAACGAAATTCAGATCCATTAAATAAGGTCTCAAATTCAAACCCTAATAATGAAAAAAAGGTTAAATAGGAAACCTCACAAAAGATAGTTCTAACCAATATGGTTAGCAAGTAATGTTTCTTTTTAACATTTTTACATCATTCTGATTAATTAATTTGACCAATATATAAAATTTCTGTTTAGCTAACATCAGAATGCAAAACAAGAGACTTTGCTTAAAAAAAACGAGACTTTACCTACTACAAAAAGAACCAGCATCAAGAAGAGGATATAATTTGACATTTGGTTCACCATTTTAGATAATAGAATTTTACTTTGCCTTATATTTTCTTTTTCTTTCTAAGGGTTGGAACTTCAGTGTGATTTTGACATGGTACTTATAGTTCGATAAAAAGTTTTGTGCATTGTATCAAGGCAAGATACAATAATATTTCCTATACAATTAATACGTTATTTTAATATAAAATAAATTAAGTCAACGGATTGAATTGAATCATAAAGCATGCATAAGAAATATTCAAGTCTTAGAACATTCTATTTCCATTCCTTTTTAATTATTATTTTAATGTTTTTGTGAGGAATTATTGTTTAAATGTTAATTACACATAAAAAAACTAATAAATTTTGTGTAACTTTTCATAATTTTTTTTTTGGCAAAATACATCTTTTGATCCTTTAAGTTTGACGGTACCAGGTTAGTCTTTCAAGTTTTTTAAGTTTCAAATATGTTCTTTAAGTTTTTATAAGTTTCAAAAAGGTCCTTCAAATTTTTTAAGTTTTAAATAGGTCCTTTAAGTTGTTAATTTAATGCACCTATTTGAAGTTCTTTAAGTTTTGTGGATAAGAAAATAATAATATGCTTAAAATGTTGGTCCAGAGATTTGGAGAAGACTAACACATCATCAGTATAGACTATTGTAAATTTTGAAAATGGAATGAAAATGTGTTACCCTGTATTTTTCGACAAAGGATATTAAATACAGTCACGGAGGTTTGACTGAACACGTGGAAGAAAGATGGAATTTTTAGCTTAAAGGATTTCTGAAGTTGCGCGTGTTCGTTTGACAGAATCGAAGCATTAGAGTTGGTCGAAACACATCTCGACAACACGAAGGTTGGTTATGTTTTGAAGAGGTTATTTGACAAACTGTCAAAGTTCGCGATTGTCGAAGGAGCAAGATTTGAATTTCAAATAGGTTTTTTTTCTCTGTTATTAGACGTTATTAGCAGTTAGAAGTATGCATAGGATTATGCAGTTATTTCCTTTAGTATAAATAAGAGTTTTCCATGAGGAAAACGGGGTCACAAAATCACTTACATAATATTCTACACACTCGAAGTGTCCAAGTTACAGCGAGAAAAGAGTTACGAATCATGTATGATCCTTGCGAACAACCTTTATTTCGAATCAATGCAATTCGTTTTACTGTAATTCCTTTTCGACAAGTTCAAGCAATCGAACTTGAAGATGCTTTGTTTTCTTTTTAAATTCGAAACATACAAAAATACATAAGAACATGCAAAGATCATCAAATAAATCTGACACACATTGCTCTGAGATTACTGGTTGATCTCGCAAGTAATAAATCTATAACCAGCGGTTGTTTACCAAAAACCAAGGTAAACAAATTGGCATGCCCAGTGGGACCTTGTGTGTCTAAAGTTCACATTATTTGAATTTTTCTTTTTGCGTTCTGTTCTTTTAAAATAAACTCTTGTGATCTTATTTCATATGCGATTGAGAGGAGGCAAGTGTCTTCCTGAAATGGTACGTCCAAGTTCAACATCCGCTTCCTCGTCTAGCACGCAAGCCAATGCACAAATTTCACAAGAAATGCCTGCTCGTAGCCAAACCCAATCAAATGTGGTTGGTGTTACAGCCTCTATGCCATCGTCTACGATCGACTAGTCCTGTAGTTATCGAGGCTGCCATTCCATCGAGGCAAGCGAGCCCAGCGGTCTCTAGACCGTTGATACAACAGGTGGATAGAAATACTTTGGCGGGGCCCTTTGGTGCCTCGATTCCACACTTCTCGCTCGCAACGACAATGAGGAATCCGCCTTATGGCATGCCAACAACTTTGAAGGCAGGCCTTTGAAGGTGAGAAAAATCCACAAGAAGGGGGGGTTGAATTGTGTGGATGAAATCTTTTCCTTTCTTAAAAATTGGTTAAGTTCAGAATCTGATATAGATCAGTTCTGAACCTTTTTCAGAGATGTTTATGCAGCGGATTAAGAAGTAAAAAGAAAGGGAAAGAATGACACAAGATATTTTTATACTAGTTCCTTCCACAAGTTGGAAGTAGTCTAGTCCCCCTGTCACTTACAAGAGATTTAACTATAATCAAACTTATTACAATTGCTCAGAACACAAAGTAATGAGACTTCAATGCTCAAACACCTAGTAAGAGACTTCTAATGCTCAGAACACAAAGTAATGAGACTTCCCTGCTCAAGACACACAGTCAAGAGACTTCCAATGCTCAGAACACAAAGTAATGAGACTTCCCTGCTTAAGACAAAAGTCAAGAGACTTCTAATTGCTCAGAACACTAAGTAATGAGACTTCAGGTTGCTCAGCACGCAGGCTTGAGACTTTGGTTTCAAACTGATTTTACAACAGAAAATAAGTTTGTGTTGAACACTTGATCAAATATCAGAGGTGTTCACTTAATACAACACAGTTGAGACTCTACACTTAAGGAATTTTAAGGTTTACAAGTTTGTAAGAATTCCTAACAGTTTTGTGACAGAAAACGTAAAACAGAGTGTTTTGTAGTTCAGGTTGCAGGTTGTTTTTCTGTACAAAGTCTTGGCAATACTTCTTCAAATCATCACCCTTTTATAGACCATAAAAGAGCTGTTGAGATTGCCCAGGATTACAGCAAGAGAGCCGTTGCAAGAGAGGCTAGGTCAGCTGAGTTTGTGTGCCTGAAAACAGAGCACACAAAGTTTGAATACATTCCTTAAAAGCTGGGGAATGTTTCTGTGAAGGAGACAACAATTACAATTAGCTGTTCTGCCATTGCAGGCATTAAATGCTGACAGAGACAGCTGCTTTTCCTTAAAGAATTAATACTTCAGAAGCTTCTTCAGGAACAGTACTTCAGAAGCTGGCTTCAGACTCAGGTCTTCAGAAGCACTGTTCATCAGAAGCAGGTCTTCAGACGTTGACTTTTGTTGACCTTCAGACTCAGCCTTCAGACGTTAACTTTTGTTGAACTTCAGACTCAGCCTTCAGACGTTGACTTCTGTTGACCTTCAGACTCAACCTTCAGACATTGACTTCTGTTGACCTTCAGACTCAACCTTCAGAAGCACCCTTCAGACGCAGTCTTCAGACTCTGCCTTCAGAAGCACCCTTCAGACACAGTCTTCAGACTCTACTTTCAGAAGCTGCTTCAGACCCAGTTTTGCTTCAGGCTTGCAACAAAGCTTCTATGCTTTCCTTCTTGCTCTTAGCTTGTTCTTCCATAACCAATATTAATTAACCAACATTAAGAACATGGTTCTGCACAACTTAGAACAAAGCATTAGCAATACCAATTTTCTTTTTAACAATTATCATCAAAACCTTAAAGAGAGTTGTTCATACATTTTGTTCCAACAGCCTTGGGACGAATGCGTCTATATTTGCAGATAACACAAATACCATATTGTCACCAGTACATGGATCCGCAATAAGCATCCCTGGTCAAAACGCCTCTTTGGCGCTGACTAATACGTCTGTGGCATCGATTAGACAACAAATGGACGAAATTAATCATGATATGGTAAACATGTTAACCCAACAGATTGAGACGATATCTAACCCGATGATCCAGGCTACTAACAATAGTTACCAAATGTTGGCTGCTCAAATGGAGAGAATTGCCAATTTCTTTAACCTAGTTCAACCACTGAATCCTGGACCGCTTCGAATTGGCGGAAGAGGAGACAATGTAGTGAATCAGGGGCCATAACCTGCACCCCAAGAGGTTGAAGAGCCAATTTTAGGGGCAGCACAACAAGCCCCTGAAGTCGTTTTGGTAAATAGAAATCAAAACATAGACTAAGTGGTTAGACAAGTCCGACATAATAATCTGGGAGGACAAGATAACATAGCCCATCTCGTTGAAACAATTTTGGTCTAGAATGGCCTTAATGTAGGCCTACAAAGACCAAATTTCGTTTCAGCCTTGTCTGAATATGTCTTGCAAACTGAACTCCCTAGGGGATGGAAGATCCCCAAGTTCACAAAGTTTGCTGGAGAAACGAATGAATCTACTGTCGAACACATTGCCCGTTATTTAACAGAGGCAGGGGACATTGCAAATAATGAAAACTTAAGAATGAAATATTTCCCCAATTCCTTGACGAAGAACACTTTCACATGGTTCACTACCTTTTCTCCTCATTCAATACATAATTGGAACCAATTCGAGCGAGTGTTCCATGAATAGTTTTACATGGGCCAACCTAAGATAAGCTTGAAAGAATTGGTTAGTGTTAGGCAAAAAACGCCCGAGTCTATTGATGATTATCTCAATAGATTTAGACTGTTGAAGGCGAGATGTTTCACCCAAGTGCCCGAACATGAGTTAGTCAAAATGGCCGCTGGAGGTCTAGATTACTCTGTCCGAAAGAAATTGGATACCCAGCATTTGAGAGTTATGGCCCAGTTGGCCGATAGAGTTCGACAAGTGGAAAGGTTAAAAGCCAAAAAGGATAGGTCTAATAGGTTTCACAAGAAAGAGAAGGTTTCATATGTCGACGATAACGGAAGCGACCAAGAATTCGATGTTGAATATACTTCCATCGAAGAGAATGAGGTCAATGTGGCCGAATTAAAACTTGGACCTCCATATGTTTGTAAGTTATTGAAACCATCAGACGGAAAGGCTCCTGTCGAACCAAAAAATGATAAATTCGTTGCAAAAACATACACCTTTGATGTTACTAAATGTGACGAAATTTTCGACTTGTTGGTCTTTGATGGTTAAACGTGGTGCCTAAAGGTTTAAAAATGCCACCAGTAGACCAAAGGAAGAAAAGAGGGTTTTGCAAATTTCATAATTTTTTGGGTCATAATACTTCCCGTTGTGTTCTTTTCAGGGACTTGGTGCAGAAAGCACTCAATGAGGGAAGATTGAAATTCGGCGACAAGGCAAAATCGCCAATGCAGGTAGACGCTGATCCACTCCCAATCACCGACGCAATGTACGCCGAGCCGTTAGACGTAAACGTTGTCGACGTTATGGAAGAGACGCCAGGGTAAAGTTCATGCAATCCCAAAGAGGATACTAAAAGCCTCATGATAGCACCTGTAATGATCACTGAAGATCAGTACAGGAAACAATTGAAAGCTGTGTACCCTGATGCTAAAGAGGGTCTGGTTGCCTTTCTGAATCGTTGCAAGATAAGCAACTCAGAGGTCACGATCTGTCCAAAATGCAGTTCAGTGTTCGACAAAAAAGCAGCAAGAGGACACGAAGGGAAACAGTTGGTGTCGAAGAGGAATGGGTCGATAATAGGCCTAAGTTCAGTTTCAATCATAGGGGAATCCCATATAGGGTGGTGCCTCCGACAAAAACATACGTCCCATCCTCGAAAACTCCTGTGGGTAAATGGATCCATTCTAACGGGAAAAACATTGGTCGTCATTCTTCCATATCAACGAACGGAGAAATTTATCATGTCGACAATAGGTACGCCTACATAAATGGATACAAAGGAAAGAACCCAACGACAAAAACTCAATAGCGTAGATTCCAACGTCAGAAGAAAGCTGCTGCTGCCGATGGTTTCGGAAATTCTGCAAAAGGAAAGGAATTAGTGGTCACCAAAGTTAGGAAGCCAGCAACAGAGATACTCTTTCCTCCACTGCCTCCCGTCAAAGAAAACCTTCCTGCCGAGGATGTTGAAATGGAGTCAAATTTTTACGATTCCGAACCAGACTTTGATGTGATATGCAACTTCATTTTGATTCTACCAATCAAATTTGATGTAGTCTCAGAAATCAGTGAGAGGGAAGAAGACTTTACAGAGGATATGGCTGAACATAAACCAGTTTGTTACTATGTGATGAACAATGGCTGTGTCGAAGAACAACAGGCCATGGTCGAAAGGTCTAGTCGAGACATGAGGAACCACCTTAAACCTCTGTTCGTTCAGGCTAAGGTGAATAACATTGGGATAAATAAAGTTGTCATACCCCAATTTTTGACCTAAAATTTATTTCTTACTCATCTTTTTAGTTCGGAATTTTTCGTCGTCTCAGACGAAATTTCGACAGGGAGGTATTTTAAAATACCTCATTTTTTTTGTTTCGTTCGGGTCCGTCTTTTTGTTTTTATTATTATTTTTTATTTTTTATCTTTATTCTTTTAAATGTTTTTTTATTTCATTTAACATCTTTATTATTTTTTTTTATTATTTATTTTATTTATTTTATTAGTTTCCTTTTTTTAATTTTTTGTCTCTAAATTGGTGGAGGAGACTTTTTGCTCAGACTTAATTTGTTTTTAATTTGACATTTAAATTGGTGGAGGAGACTTTTTGCTCAGACTTAATTTGTTTTTTAATTTGACATTTAAATTGTCATTTATTGATTGTTATGGTCACTAATGGCAAATGGGTGTATAAGGCACTGAGCAATAATCAACGGAAAGGGGGAATTGAATCATCAGCAAAAAATTCATCAGTAACCAAAACACTACATAACATCACAGCCATCTCAAACACCAGCAAAAAAACTGTCCACGGCCAATCCCCTCACACAACCAAAAACAGCCGTACCTCACCTCACCTCACCTCTCACCCTCCACAAAACAAAACTCCCTCTCCACAAACACACACACACGCAGCCCTCCACTCCACAACTCAGCCATAATCACACTCGGCCAACCCTCCCCCCTAACACACACACGCAGTCCTCCACCACCACAAAACAAAGCCAAAACCACCCTAACTAAACCACACATCCACGCCTCCAAACACAACCATACCCATAACCTCACAAAACCCATAAACCGCGCCTCCCTCCTCCACCACCACGCACAAACAGCCACTATCACTCTCCCCACCACATACAAAACAACTCGCCCTCCACCTAACCACCCACAAACAACCACCGCGGCCTCACCCCTCCACGACCATAACAACAACCAAAACCACAAAGCCTAAGAACAATCCGAACCAAGAACAAAAGAAAAGGTGGTTTTCGAATTTTTTTTTTAAGTTTAGATCTATCACATTTTAAAAAGATTTTGAAAAAACCACTTAGATTTTTGAGGAGAAGAAAGAAAAGGATTTTAGAAAGTAAAAAAATTTTTGAAAAAAAAGGTTTTTTTCTTCTCCGGCACGGTGGCGCCGCCGTCTAGGCCGGCGGCCACCGCGCCGGAAACTTGCTCCGGCCACTGTTTATTTTAGAGAGATGTTGGAGAGGAAGATAGTTAGAGAGAGAGTAAGAAGAGGAAAAATGAGTGAGAAAACCAGAAAAACATTTAAATAGCCAGACCCAAATCAAGGCCCATCAGCGGCCCAGTTCCCTTTCTTTCCTCCCATCTTTCTGCTTGCTTTTTACACCCCCCTTTCTGCTCATGACACCCCCTGTTCCTTTCTATTTTTTTTTTATTTTCTCTCATCATTTCTTGCATTTTATTTTGTTATTTCCCTATGTATTTTCATGCATATTATTCCATTGCATTTACCTTATAGTATTTCATGCATTTTTTTTTATTATTATTTTCCTTTTATTTTCATGCATTTTCATTTTATTTTTAGCATATTTACTTATTTTTTTTAGTGCATTTGCAATTTTTATTTTTATTTTTAATTATTATTTTGCCATCTTTTAGAATGTATTTAGGTATGATGTAAATATAAATGAGAATATGCACTGACACTCACACTCTATTTATTTTGCTTTATGTCTTTTATTTTTATTTTATTTCGCTTTACAAACAAAAAATACAAAAAATATTAGGATAGTTTAAATTTCAAAAGGGTTTCGTGGTGATCCAACGTCACCACGGAATTTCCTCGCGTTTAGCTTTTTTAGTTATATTTTTAGTCTTAGTTCATTATTAAAAACAACAAAAACAATAATAATCAAAATCACAAAAAAAATCTTTTCTTAATCAAATCTTGATTTTCAATCAAGTGTCCTTTTTTCTCTTTTATTTTCTTTAAATAATCATTAATCCACTTTAATAACACTTTAACCATTTTCAAAAATAAAAAACACAAACCAATCTTATTTTGCCACTTGGCCTTTATTTTATCTTTAAAACCTTTTTTTCAAAAACTAAAAAACACCTAAACAAATCAAATGGCATTTTTACCCCGAACTACGAGGTTTTGAACCCTCACGGGTACGTAGGCAGAGGACTCTGTCCTTCCAAATCATAAAAAATACAAAAAAAAAAAAAACATTTTTATTTTTTCTCACTATTCTAATTCATTCTTTTCTTTCTAAAAAAAAATAAGCAAGTTATAGCCAAAATAAATAAATAAAATCAAGAGGTTCTCGTAGAGTACTACGAACGTTTAGGGTGCTAACACCTTCCCTAAACGTAACTAACCCCCGAACCCAAATTTTAAAAAATGTGGTAATTTAGAACTTTTTTCCACCTTTCTTTTAAAAAATTAAAAGTTCAGTCGTGAAGTAAAACTAGTGAGTCAACGCTAATCAATAGCTTGATCTCCGAAAATCACCGCGACAAAAGTCCTAGTAGATGGTGGTGCAGTGGTGAATCTGATGTCGTTATGCTTGCTAAAGAAAATTGGAAAGAAAGAATCCGACCTGACATCCCATAACATGGTGCTCTCGAATTATGAGGGTAAATCCGGCCATTCTTATGGGGCAATTGAAGTTGAATTAATTGTCAGAAGTGTCAAGAGGTCGACGTTGTTCTTGGTAATTCCATCCAAAGCCAATTACAATCTGTTACTTGGTAGAGAGTGGATACATGGTGTCAGAGCGGTCCCGTCGACTATGCATTAGAGAATATCCATCTGGAGGGAAGATGGATTGTTAGAGAATATTGAAGCCGACCAAAGCTATTTCAGGGCTGAAGTCGACCATATTAACACAAAGACCTTTGATAAGCATTTGGCATATATTTCGCCATGTCGATCCTTTGATTTTGGTCTAGTTAGACCATAGCTTGTGAAGAGTTCTATTAAACTTCACCCATACCGTGGTTTCTTTTGGGAAAGCGAGTTAGTCGAAGATGAAAATTCTTCTAAGGATGAAGCCCCACTAGATGGGTGGGACGACGAACATTAATCCTGTCCATTCCAAGTTCATGGGAGAGAATTACGGCCTACACGGCCGAAAATAAACGAAACGCAGCTTTGGAAGCTGCCATGCAACAAGAAATGGTCCTCGAAACCATTGAAGATCGTCAGGAGGACGAACTGCTCGAAGACCAGAGGTTGGATTGCATATATGATGAGGAGCCTTTTGGATTTGAAAAAGATCCAATGGGTCCCGCCAAGAAAATTATGGCACATGATCCTCTGGAAGAAGTTGATCTGGGAGATGGGTCTGTAAAGCGGCAAACTTATATTAGTGCCAAAATTGGTGAGGCATTCAAAGTTCGAATCATTAAACTCTTGAAGCAATATAAAGACTGTTTTGCTTGGGACTATAATGAAATGCCAGGTCTAAGTCAGGACATGGTGGAATTAAAACTACCAATCAGACCAGGAAAGAAGCCAGTAAAGCAGACTCCAAGGAGGTTTGCACTCCAGATCTTGTTAAAAATCAAAGAAGAGATCGAAAGACTCTTACGAAGCAAGTTCATCAGAACGGCTAGGTACGTCGAATGGTTGGCTAACATAGTTCCTGTAGTAAAAAAGAATGGAACTCTTAGAGTCTGCATAGACTTTAGGGATTTAAACAACGCCACACCTAAGGATGAATACCCTATGCCAGTGGCAGAAATGTTGGTCGATTCAGCAGCAGGTTTTGATTACATAAGTATGTTAGACGACTATTCTGGTTATAATCAGATATTTATTGCTGAAGAAGATGTGTCGAAGACAGCTTTTAGATGCCCTGGGGCCATAGGCGTTTATGAATGGATAGTCATGTTGTTCGGTTTGAAGAACGCCAGTGCCACATACCAAAGGGCAATGAATTTTATGTTCCATGATTTTATAGAAAAATTTATGCAAGTGTACATAGATGATATTGTTGTGTAATCTTCAACAGAGGACGACCATCTAGACCATCTTCGACAATCATTCAAAAGAATGAGAAAATATGGTTTAAAGATGAAACCCTTGAAGTGTGCCTTTTGTGTTCATGCAGGTGACTTCTTGGGTTTCGTGGTCCACAAAAAGGGCATTGAAATAAACCAAAACAAGACAAAAGTCATCTTGGAAACGAAGGCTCCTTCGACCAAGAAAGAACTGCAGTCTCTTCTAGGCAAGATCAACTTTCTAAGAAGGTTCGTTTCGAACTTAAGTGGCAACTCAAGAAAGAAGATACGTTTAGATGGGAACCCGAGAATCAGAAGGCTTTTGAAGAAATCAAGTCATATTTGACAAAACCACCTGTTCTTTTACCTCCCATTAAGAATAGGATGATGAAATTGTACATAGCAGCGTCAGAATCATCCATAGGTAGCATGTTAGCCCAAGAGGATGAAAATGGTGTCGAAAGAGCCATATACTATCTCAGTAGGATTTTAAATGATGTTGAGACAAGGTATCATCCAACTGAAAAGTTATGCCTTTGTTTGTATTTCTCTTGTACAAAGTTAAAACAATATAAAGCCAGTCGACGTTTGTGTTTATTCTCATTTTGATATTATTAAGCACATGTTGTCGAAACCTATTTTACATAGTAGAATTGGCAAATGGGCTCTAGCCCTCACAGAATATTCGTTGACTTACAAGCCCTTAAAAGCTATTAAAGGGCAAATCGTGGCTGATTTCATAGTTGATCATTTTGCAGTCGAAGCTACAACGTATCTAGTAGAGACTCGACCCTGGAAACTATATTTCGACGGTTCCAGTCATAAAAATGGCACTGGGATTGGTATGTTAATTGTGTCTCCTACTAACATTCCGACGAGCTTTAAGTTCAAAGTTAATGAACGGTGCTCAAATAATGAGGCTGAATACAAAGCCTTAATAGTAGAACTTGAGATCTTGTTAGAACTGGGGGGAAAAGAGGTCGAGATAAAAGGGGACTCCGAATTGGTCATAAAGCAGTTGCCGAAAGAATATAGATGCATTAAAGAAAATCTAATTATGTATTTTGTTCTAGCCAACACGTTGTTACAACGTTTCCAGCATGTGAATATTGAGCATGTGCCTCGAATGGATAACCAAGAGGCGAATGAGCTAGCACAAATTGCTTCGGGCTATAAAGTTCCCAAAGCAAAATTAAAGGAATTGATAGAGATAAGAGACAAAATTACTCCGGTTCCCTTCCCCAAACGGAATTGTCAATAACAAAAACTGAGGGGGCAGAGGAAATAGACAATCTTTCAGCCGAAAATTTTTCGAAATTTCAATTTGAAGTTTTTGCCATTGACAATATGGCAGACAACGATTGGCGGAGACAAATTGTCGAATACCAGAAAAATCCTTCCGGAAGCACTGGTCGAAAAATTAAATATAGGGCCTTAAGCTATGTGGTGATGGGAAATGAATTGTTCAAGAAATCGCCTGAACAAGTTTTACTAAAGTGCCTCGTAGAAAATGAGGCATATTTGGCAATTTCCAACACCCATAGTGGAATTTGTGGTTCTCATCAAGTAGGCCACAAAATGAAATGGCTTTTGTTTCGACAAGGTGTTTATTGGCCTACGATGTTAAAAGATTGTATAGAGTTTGCCAAAGGCTGTCATGAATTTCAATAGCATGCAGGAATACAACATGTACCAGCGAGCGAACTTCATGCAATAGTAAAACCGTGGCCATTAGAGGATGGGCTTTGGATTTGATCGGAGAAGTAAAACCTACTTCATCGAAAGGCCACCGTTATATAATAGTCGGGATAGATTATTTCACCAAATGGATTGAGGCCGTCCCTTTACCGAATGTGGATCAGGAAGCAGTTATCAAGTTTATTCAAGACCACATATTGTACAGGTTTGGAATCCCAGAGACTATCACAACAGATCAAGGATCTGTCTTCACGGGATGAAAGATGGTAGAGTTCGCCTCCGAAATTGGTTTTAGATTGTTAACTTCGACACCCTACTACGCGCAAAAAAATGGTCAGGTCGAAGCCGCCAATAAAGTTATCATTAATTTGATAAAGAAACATATGGGTAGTAAACCAAGAAATTGGCATAATACTTTGAACCAGACCTTATGGGCCTGTCAGAATTCGCCAAAAGAATCGACTAACACTACCCCATTTAGGCTCACATTCGGTCATGATGCAGTCCTACCCGTCGAAGTCTGTTTACAATCGACCAGAATTCCAAGACAGTGCGAGATTCCAACGACCCATTATTGGGACATGATGTTAGACGAATTGGTCGATCTAGACGAAGAAAGGATACTTACATTAGATGTCCTCACGAGGCAGAAAGAAAGAGTGGCTAAAGCCTACAACAAAAAGGTAAAGTCTAAATCTTTTGTTTTAGGAGATTTAGTTTGGAAAGTAATTCTTCCTATGGATAGAAAAGACAGAGTCTTAGGCAAATGGTCGCCAAATTGGGAGGGACCATTCGAAGTCAAGCAAGTCTTATCCAATGGTGCATACGAGATAGAAGAGATCGGCGCAGATAATCGAATTCTACGAGTAAATGGCAAGTATTTGAAAAAATATAAGCCAATGCTGCAAGAAGTTAAAATTACATACGAATAAAAAGATAACAACAAATTCGTAATCATGGCATATGCTACCAGCACATTGTCAAGAGTTTCAAAAGAGGTTATGCTAGTACATATTATAATTTGAGTAGAGAAGTAGAAAGCTTAAAAAGTAAGGCTAGCTGTCAGCCTCTCCAAACCCGTTTTGGCATGATCTAGTACAACTTGGGTCCGGGAGCCATTGTCAATCAACCTGTTGATTTCGTTGTCACTCGATTTGGCCCTTTTGAAATTTTCAATAGTCAGTTTGGCCTCTCGGCGAAGTTCGATCTCCGAAGGACCTAGTGTTTTCTGGAATTCAGCTAACTTCTTCTCTTCTTCTTTAATCTTTGACTCTAAGACTGCCATCTGTTCTTTGTAAGTAGCAATGGCTTACTTACATACCTTCGCCCCGGCCGAAACATTGGCACTTCAAGCTCTAAGGAAGCAACTTTATCTTTGGACGCTTCAACTAATTTCAGGTTTTCTGTGTGCTGATGGCGCTGCTTTGTTAGCAAAGCATTGTTTTCGAATTCGCGACGGAGTTCTGTGGCTATTCGATCCAGGAGAGGCTCGAAGTCGACCAGGAAAGCTAACAAAGATTGGGTATGGGTCAACTTTAGGAACTTGTGAACCAAACCTTTGAGTTCGATGTAAGGTTCAAGTTCAATTTGATGGCTTGAAGGAGGTCCACCCCAATTACCTTCGCCCGCAGCTCTTGGATTAAATCATCCTCAGATGTTTCAGAACTCACTTCAACAGATGCAGTCGAGGTGTTTTGAGTATCTTCACTTCTTAGCAAAAGCTTAAGAGCTTCAAGGGGATCGCTTTCCTCAAGATTTGCTATTTTGTCCAGCCTTGGAGTAGCGCTGGGGGGATGTATTTTCTTTGATGGAGACTAATCCATGCTCTCGGGACGTTGTGGACTATCCCCTCCACCTTCGGCCTCGTCATCATCAAGGTCCTCAATGCTCACATTGTCACCAGGGGTGTCATCCTTGTCCGTTTCAGCTGTCTTGACAGGGTTTGGATTCTAGAGTGGCTTAGTCAGGGTGGTTTCTCCGCCAGTAGGATCAGAAGTCTGGTCGCCCGTAACAGGAGCGTGACAATCACCCTTTGGCGAACTCACATTATGTTCGACACCAACTTCAACCTGTTTGGGTTCGGGAGGAGTGGTGACAAGTACATCTTTAAACCAGTCAACAGACGGCCCTCCGCCACTATTTTGGTCCGTAATTCTGTCCTCATTTGTTTCTTCGATTATCTTAGAAATGGGACGATCATGTGGTGAGGTAGGCGTCGTCTGTCCCCCGATCTCGACGTTACCAGGCTCCGACACCTGTAATGGACAATTAACATCATGCCTGGAGAAAATTAATCAACAACTTGGTTTGCGAGTAGTCAAGGTTCATTTACCTCGGTATTGACTTTCCCGACACCATAACCTTCACTTGGGATTTTCTTTGCTTTTTGGAGTTTCTTCTTGGGGGGTTCGACATTTGAATCTGGTTCAAGATTCTGTTTCTTCTCTTTCTCGACCATGGTCGAGAGACCTTCAGCAGCGTCGAAATGTGGAGAAGACCCATCATCCTAATATATATATAACGATGATGATGATTAAGTAAACTCAGAGAATCGAGAAAAAAAAAATTCCGCATACCTTTGAATCGTCGCTCGATATGCTGATGAATTTCTTGAGCTTCTTCGAAGGAGTTATGTTGCAGGAACTGCTGGTGCGTTTCCACTTCTGGAAAGTCACTTTCATTATCAAGAAATGGTCAAAGAAGAAATATATTGCCATCAAAAAATAGGAAGATTTTACCTCAACAACTTTCGACTTAGAAGGTCTCGCCTTATTCTTGGTTTCTTCCTTGTCGGGCTCATCGTCCGACGTTGGTTTGGAAATAAGAGGTACAGCTGTAGAATATATGAAATCGTTAAGTGTAAAAACGAATAAAGCTATACTTTACCTCTGAGTCGAAGGGTGTCACCTGTTTTAATTTCTGACGTAATTCAAACATGTCGAATGTCAAGGTGCAAATGACCTCCAAAACTATGTATGTCATGCTTAGTCGGAGTTACTCTATCAGGCTTTTTAGCTAAAAGGTTTTTGAAGGCTAATCTCGAACCACAAAAGAACCAACGAGGAAGAGGTGGTCGAAAGGCCAAAGCAATTTTGTTGGTTGGCAAAGCTGGAAATCATGTTTTAAAGTGCAAAGCATAAGTGTATTTGTCTTTCACATGAGAAGGGGCTTTCACCATGTGAAGTTTTTCGTTTATTTTTTCCTTTAAAGTTTTTGCTGCCTTAGCAACGGTCAGACTAAGATGCCTCGGGTCATACACAGGTTTGAAATATTTTTGAAATGCTTGAATTCTCGAATATGTGTACCTTTGCTCTTCGCTTTTTTATTCTACACATAAGGAAAAGTGGATATCAGTTGCTCGAGTAAAAAGTTTTTATCAACATTAGCACTGTGTTTTATAATAATTTCTCCACCAAATAAAAAATTCTTGGGTGCATAAGAATGATGTTTTGAAAACTATGGGCTCAAAGCTGGGGGTAGTTTGATCGAATTTGGCAAGGCGCTCTCGCCAATCTTTCTCGGTCTTAGGATGATGCAGATACTTCTTACTGGAAAAGAGAGATCTAGGTCGAAGTTGGCAAAGGCCAAATTGTCTAGCTACCAAATTTGGTTGATTGCCACTTACTCCGAAGAGTTCTTTCCCTTTCCCAGTCGAGATTCTGAATGAAAGCAGATTGGGAGTCAAGTAAGCTTTCCAGATCTCGAAATGTTCCCCCTTGTGGTTGGATGAAGGCTCTGGGAATTCTTTGGTAAACCAATCTGGTCCGTGAGTCCTATTTACAAACGGAGCCATTGAATGTACAAAAGTGTCACAGCTTAAGAACACGTTGAAGGCTGTCGAAAATAAGGCTTCATTGGTTTGGCCTATTTCTAGAAGTTTCAGCTCAGCTAGGCGAGTGCCTTCAATTCTTCGTTGTTCGACCATGCTCTTGTGTTCATCGGGAATGAAGAGTTGGAATCTTGATTCAAAAGTGGCTAACAACCACAGTTGGAAAAGCTAAATGGGCCCAGACACAGACAAAGTTTTTCTTTCCTCACTTGCATTTCTCAAGTCGAAAGATCCATTACCAAGACCATTATAGAGGGCACCCATGATGAGTCGACTCAGGCTAACATCCTTACCTTCATGTATTTGGATGGCTAGCTTGATGTACATCTTCGCCACTTGCAACGAAGGAGTGCAGAAAACGTAGACGGATAGCCAGAGGGTCAGGAACGCTACATGTTCCACGTCAGAAACATCATCACTGGTAGTGTCGTAATGGTCCTCGATGTAAGATGAAAAGGCAGCTCGTTGAAAATTGAAGTCAAAATCTGTCAAAACGGCACTAGGGTCGAAATTCTTCCAGTGGGTTTCAGGCCACTAATTGCAGCTACATCTAGAAGTGTTGGGGTTAACATTCCACATTTGAGTTGGAGACTGCTAGTAGAATGGTCCCAGAAATGCAATGCTACGATCAGCATGTTGGGTTGTTATTTTGGCCCAAGTCTTGACAGTTGGATAGGTCGAAGATGCCAGACGCTTTCCAAAAATCCTTTTTCTTCGACTCGACTTTGTTCAGCCATTTCAGTTATATGTCACTTCTGACATGAGGAGCAGACCTAAACACTCTAGTGGGTGCATCCATGAAATTCATAAAGTATGGTCCTTTTTGGAAAATCCTAGGGGTAAAGTTGTGATAAGTGGGAAAAATTTCCTTGATTTAGTCATTATCTGCTCGTTCTCTGGGTAAAGGACCCAAGAATGCTAAAGAACCCGAATATGCATGAGAATCAGGGCAAGGGATCATTACTTGAGATTTCCAAATCTGGGCTTGTTTGTCCTTTAGGTCAGGTTCAAGAACGAATTTGAAGTTCCCCGGTTGAAGCTGGACGGAGAAGTTCGCCGTAGCTGCCATGTTAGACGATTGAGTTTTGGATGAAGACGCCATTGATATTCTTTGAAACTTTCAGATGATGTTTTCAAAGGATGGACACGAGAAGGAAAAGTTTTCGTGTTGATAGTGAAGCTGGTTCTGAGAGATTGTTGTTTTTAGAGAAAAATGGGCCAAGAGAGAAGATGAACAGTTCTTGTGTTCTCTATCAATCAGTTTGGAAAAGTGTGTGGAAAAAGTTAAGGAAGTACTTTTTATACTCCCCAAGGTATAACTTTATATTGCTTCCTACTTTAAATCTTGACAGATGTCAACATCCTACGTTGACAATCTAAAAAGTTGGTTTTTATTGGGTGTTACTTAGTCCAAAACGTGGCCCACTGACTATTGCAAGAGTGGTGCCATAGGTCTGTTTTCAAATAAAAATAAAACTACCGTTTCCGTTTCCAAAAAGTCGAAACATGGGAGTTGTCACTCGACTTAAGAGTTTGGGTGAAGATTTTCTATTGTTCGGATCTTATTCGAAAATCAAAAGAAAGCTGCAATAGGAAATAGAAATGGCATTTAATTAAATTAAAGTTTGAAGCCAAGCATTGGGCAGATTACATAAAATGTCGAAGCAGATTGACATTAGAAACATTGTTTGACATGAAAAGTACATCAAAATGGCTTTGAGGCCCTACAAAAAAAAACTTAAAGCCTAAATCCTAAAAGTTTTCGTCTTCCAGGAAGCGAAACTCGTTTAGAAACCACATAATTTCCAGGTCGAGACGACAATAGTGGCAAAGCTCAGTCCTTGAATATTCATCGTCTGAACCTGGTAAAGGCCAGAAGATCCCTGATTTTCTCCCATGTCCCTTGCATGTTCCCTGAGCAGAACAAGTAAGCCGGAAGACCAGGCTTGAGGGAAATGGCCTGATACCACAATGAGGCCTGTAAGGCAGGAAGTAAGGGAAACCTTGTCCTCCATAGGTAGACCTCCTGCATTCTGCTAGCACTTGGCGGTCGAAGAGGTCTTTGAAGGTAGGAAAAACCTCCTTCATCGAAAACCCATCTTTTGAGAGGATTATGAAGATCATCAGTAAGTATTTGACTCCATCCACGCCATGAGAAGCTGCTTTACGCAAAATACGGTAAATGATGTCCAGATTGCTTGGTTCATCATGGAGAAGCCTTGCTATTTCCACCAGGCTGAGTGATTCATGACCACTTTGGATCATCCTTTGTATGAAAGCACATTTTGACGCAGAGGGGAAGTTATCAAAGTAATACCACAGGAAGTTGCGTGGTAAGGCCCTGTAAACTGCTTTCTTGTCCTCTAGTCGACGGTGAATGGTGGAAGTTGCTTTGAAGTTGAGCAAATTCTGGGTGCCTGTAGCAGCTATTTTTTGGAAGTCTGTCCATGTTGGAAAGAAAAAGGAAGATGACTTTCTGGGGAAGTTGTAAGACGAAAGAGTTCAAAGAAAGAAATTTTTTTTCTGAAAAGGGTGATAATGAAAGGAGTAGAAAGTGTGTTTTTATACTCATTACTGAGAGGAAACCGAAAAGACTATTGATTTGAAAAGTTGAAAAGTCTAGCCACGTGGTGAAAGAACTCTGAATGGTTTCTGAACCTAGCCGTCGGTTACTTCTCCTATGAGCTAAAAATCTCCGAAAATAGTGCAGTAATGATAACTGGTTTGGGGAACTGCTCGAGGAAAATGACGTCATCATCCAAGAAGACGTAGGTTTTCTCTAGAAAAGGAGTCTTTTCAAAAATGTAAGTTTTCTTATACAGTATCTTCCGCCGAACCTAACATTTTTGGGGGCAATCTGTTAGCATGTATTTTTCGACAAAGGATATTAAATACAGTCACTGAGGTTTGACTGAACACGTGGAAGAAAGATGGAATTTTTAGCTTAAAGGATTTCTGAAGTGGCGCGTGTTCGTTCGACAGAATCGAAGCATTAGAATTGGTCGAAACACATCTCGACAACGCGAAGGTTGGTTATATTTTGAAGAGGTTCTTTGACAAACTGTCAAAGTTTGCGGTTGTCGAAGGAGCAAGATTTGAATTTCAAATAGGTTGTTTTTCTCTGTTATTAGACGTTATTAGCATTTAGAATTATGGATAGGATTATGCAGTTATTTCCTTTAGTATAAATAAGAGTTTTCCATGAGGAAAACGGGGTCACAAAATCACTTACATAATATTTTACACACTTGAAGTATCCAAGTTACAGCGAGAAAAGTTACGAATCGTGTATGATCCTTGTGAACAACCTTTATTTCGAATCAATGCAATTCGTTTTACTCTAAGTTAATTTCTGCAATCTACTTTCATACTGTAATTCCTTTTTGACAAGTTCAAGCAATCAAACTTGAAGATGCTTTGTTTTCTTTTTACATTCGAAACATACAAAAATACATAAGAACATGCAAAGATCATCAAATAAATCTGACACACATTGCTCTAAGATTACTGGTTGATCTCGCAAGTAATAAATCTATAACCAGCGGTTGTTTACCAAAAATTAAGGTAAAAAAAATGTCATTCATTATTATATGGAATTCCGAAGGAGCATTTTTTAGCCCAAAGGCGTAACAGTCCATTCGTATTGTCCAAAAGGAATAGTAAAATCTATTTTGTGGCGATCCTTTTCTTTGATTTGAATTTGCCAAAATCCAGATTTCATATCAAATTTAGAGAATATATTTGCATCATTTAAGCGATTAAGGAGATCTTTCTTGATAGGGATAGGGTAACGAATCCAACTTAAGGTTTGGTTAAGAAAAATTTATCGTTGTGGAAAGAAAAATTCTTAGCTGGGCTCCCTAAGTCTCTATGAGATAAAGTTAAAGAGAAACTTAGAGGCAAAAATCCTAGTGGTGATATTCCTTATGAGAAATTAAGTTATGGCCAATTAATTGCTTATATTCAAAATGTGGCTTTAAAGATATGCCAAAATGATAAGATCCAACAAGAGTTTGCTAAAGAAAAGGCCCAAAATCGCAGAGATTTAGGAACTTTTTGTGAGCAATTTTGTCTACCACCTTGTTCAACGAAACCTAAACATAAACCAAATTTACCCAAACGAATTTTTATAACAAAAATCATAATAAACCTTTTAATTCCGAGCCAAATAAAGAACCTGACTCTAGCCACCCTTTTAATAATGTCCCTAGGAGACCTAGAACTGGAGTTGGTTGTTATAATTGTGGGAAGCCTGACCATCTTAGTAAATACTGCAAGCTAAAAGGAAAAATAAAGGCCCTTAACCTCGATCAATATGTCAAAGATCGTATTAGTAATCTGTTAATTGAGTCATCTAAAGAAGAGTCACATAAAGAATCTTTAGAGGATTTAAATCAGATTCAAATTAATGATTTATTCGAGGAAGATTTAAATTCCTCTAGTCAAATTAATGTTCTAACAAAAGAGCAAGATCTCATTTTTGAAGCTTATGCCATCACTATCCCTAAGACAAGAAATTTTATCTTGAAAAGTTGAAATCAACTCTTGAAGGTAAACCATCTAGAAATCCTTTAGTAAGTAATAAATTCAATCTAAAAGATACTTTTAAAAGACTTGAAAGAACTACAATTAAACCTGTAACAATCCAACACCGCCAACATGAGATTAACAACCTAAAAATTGAAATAAAAGATTTAGAACAAACTCAAAACAATCATGAGTTAATCCTAGGACAATTACAAATCTATGAGAATTATGAAGATAATCCATCGGATAATAATCCTCCTATCCAAAATACTAACTTCCTTGATAAGCAAGAAGATGAAGACTTTTTAGGTTTAATAAATCAATTTAAAATCCTAAAATTTTATATAAATATTAGGATTGTCATAAAAAAAATTATTCATGAAATAATAGCCCTTTTAGAAGGATTAATTCCTACTAAGTACTTTGAGAAAACATATGAACAACTTAGCACTGTTAATGGTTCTAAATTAAAAATTAATTATAAATTATATACAACGACTATTGAAAACCATAATCTTAAGATTGAAACCCCCTTCCTGTTGGTGAAAAATCTTAAAAACAAAGTAATCCTAGGTACACCTTTTATAAGACCACTCTTTCCTTTACAAATAACTAATGAAGGAATCATTACCCAACACATGGGGCATTTTATAATGTTCAGGTTTATTAATTAACCTATTATTAGGAATCTAAACTCGATCCATTATAAACAAAATCAAATAAATTTCTTAGAAGAAGATATTTCTTTTAAAAATATTGATTAACAAATACAACAGCCTAAAACAGAGCAAAGAATCCAAACCCTATTAGAATAAATTCAATCTACTCTTTGTTATGATATTCCTAATACCTTTTGGGAAAGAAAACAACATATCGTAGACCTTCCTTATGAAAAGGATTTTCAAGAAAAAGTTATACCAACTAAAGCTAGACCTTTTCAAATGAATGAAGAACTTCTTCAAATTTGACAAAAAGAAATCAAAGATCTCTAGTAGTAAAAGGATTTATTAGGAAAAGCAGGAGTCCTTGGTCATGTTCAGCCTTTTACGTTAACAAACAAGCTGAAATTGAAAGAGGTGTTCCTCGCTTAGTTATTAATTATAAATCTCTTAACCTAGCCTTAAGTTGGATTCGTTACCCTATCCCTAACAAGAAAGATCTCCTTAATCGCTTAAATGATGCAAAAATATTCTCTAAATTTGATATAAAATCTGGATTTTGGCAAATCCAAATCAAAGAAGAGGATCCCTACAAAATAACTTTTACTATTCCTTTTGGACAGTACGAATGGACTTTTATGCCTTTTGGGCTAAAAATGCTCCTTCAGAATTCCAAAGAATAATGAATGAAATCTTTCATCCATTCTCAAAATTTACAATAGTCTATATTGATGATGTGTTAGTCTTCTCAAAATCTCTGGACCAAGATTTTAAGCATATTAATACTTTCATATCCATAATCAAAATGGTCTTGCTATTTCTAAAACAAAAATCAATCTCTTTCAAACAAAGATTAGATTTCTTAGTCATAAAATTTTCCCCAACTTTATTAGCATATATATATATATATATATATATATATATATATATATATATATATATGCTAATAAAGTTGGGATTACATGGATGCTTGGAATTACTTTTTAGCCATTGAACCTTTTAATCACACTTGGTTCATCTGGTTCGCTAAAGATATATCATTAAAGTTTCCATATTGGTTTATTAAATGGTTTGAGTTAATTGGACCAACATTAGAGATCTTTCCAGATTATGCAAAAGAAACCTTTACAAAATTCTACAACATTACGGATTGCCCTGCACATCTTGCTATTATGGCTTTCTGTGCAGCATTCAGTGTTAATTGGATTACATCTTGGACCTTTGCTACAAATGTTATTTGGGATAATTATTCAGCCACTGAATTAATTAAAAAATACTCTGTTAAGTGGTGGATTAAGTTTAATCCCGAATTACTTAGTGAATCAAAATTAAATGCCTGGGTGCAAGCCAATCCAGGACGATGCAAGAAAGCTGGAACCCATTCAGACTCTGAATTTCTCTCCAGCAGATCAAAAATATTAGCCTCATTATCAGCAATTACAGACCCCAAAGAATTTATAAACAGATTACAAGAAGTTTCTTCCTCCATGTATGATGCAGGGAGTACTTCAGGAAATGAAAATGAAGATGACTGTTATGGTGTTGACTTAGAAGACTGCTAAAGCATTAATAATTTTGAAGACATTATTGAGCGAGATGCTGAATTATTGATACTTTGAATTATGTAACTTTCATTATTGGCCACTTGTCGGCCATGTTACTTTTATTTTAGTGGCATCTACTTTTGCTGCCACCATCTTTGTTTTATTATAGCTTTTACTATTTTCTTTTCAGTGGCACTTTGTTTTGTCTGCCACTTGGTCGTCCACTTGTAAATAGTTTTAAGTGTTTTGAATTTCATTTTGAAGTCCGAGTCTTCAATCCATCTATAAAAGGGATTGAAATTTAGTTTGTAAGGCATTCGAATCTTAAGCCTCTTTTCTCTGAGCAGTTCGAAACCCTTGTGTAAAAACATTGTAAGTATTTTGATAAATAAACTTGTCTTTATCTAAACATGTCTTTAGAAAATATTTATGTTTTCATTGATTATAATTTTGATTATTTAATAATGTGTCCTCAATGTAAAGAATATATTGTGTTTAATATTACACCTCCTTTAGAAAAACTTACTATTTTTACTTGTTCCGCTGTTTATGAAATTACTCTAAAACCTGCTCCTATGTTAGATATGAATTTTGAATCATTAACATTAAATATTCCTGATATCTTAGTTCCGATCCTCCCAGCGTCTGGTATCAGAGCCAGGTTGGATTGAGATATATTATTTTAATTTACTAAACTTATTTTAAGGTTTTAAAGTTTTAAGTTTTTCTTGCTTACTATCTATCTTTCTTAAGCCCAGTTTAAGATGTCTTTAGGTGTCGGTCTATGGAGTGGTCCACGTAGTAAGACCCAAGAGGGACAGTAAAACGGTTGGTCAGCTCATTCTTAGTCTACCTAGAAACAACTTATAAGGGGGGAGAGAGAGTTAGAGAGTGATTAAGAAACAACATAATCCTTAAAAACTTTATAATTTGTTTCGTAGATTAATTTAACATGTCTCTGTTCAGCCGAACTCTTGGCAGATTAGGAAGTAGCTCGAGATTAAGAAATCCACCTCTAATTACTTTACCTACTAGTGAACAACAGTCTGTTATAGATCAAGATAATTATCAGAATAGTGAATTAGAAATTCAAGAAATGGAAAATAGATTAACGAACTGGTCTATGCCAGAAATCAATTATAACCAAGTTTACCACGTTGGTAAATTTGACTATAAAAGTAAAAAGATTATTAAGACTACAGAAATGGCTAAATCTATTAGCAGTAAGATGGAAACTATTAATATTTTAGACAGTAAATTACTAGAAGAACATTATAACGAAGGACATAGATATATACATCTAGGATTAATACAAGTTGCTATTAAACCCTTACATAGATTAGGACTTAATACTCCTATATTATTAATCTTAAGAGATAAAAGAATTTCTAAATTTGAAGATTCTATTATAGCTATTATCGAATCAAATCTTAATGATGGTCCTGTATATTTTAATTGTCACCCTAACTTTTCTATGAGTTTATGTGATGAAAATACAAAGAATTCATTATTAGTCCATGTTCAAGGGCTTGAAGATACCTTCAACCCAGGTGTGGCAAACTTAGATGTTATTAGTAGAATGACTTATAAAGTCTCTACAGTTAATTATAATTTTAAATCTCTGAGATCTACTCCGAGAAATGAAACATGCATTATTGAAGCTAATCTTAAGAAAGTAGATATTAAAACATCTGAAATTTTAGAAAGGTTACCACATGAGTGGATATTAAAAGATATTGTTCCACCGCAAAAGATAGAATCAAGAACTATTAGACATATTATACAAGATACAAATGGAACTATTTCCATCTCCATGAATAGAAGTCAATCTTTGAGATTTGACAGATTAAGTAGTCTAGGATCAACTTCTGATGCTAGATCCTCAGTTGATATACCCTTTAGATCAAACTTATCCAGTGTGGATTTTACTCCACCAATACCTAGACCTATCTTTAGTGAACGATCGTCCAGATCTCCTTCACCAACCGAATCACAAATGTTAAGAACCCTTACTTTAGAAGAACCCTTTACAATAGATAAAGATTGGATTAACGAAGATTTTTACGCTAATTACAATAATAGTAAAAGGGAATGGTATTTTAAAACCTTCTCTAAACCTGAAACTGCTTATTACCGACAGGAATTTTATGATTATTTAAATTATCATGAATTAAACGTACTATTCTTCGCATGGTTTGAACCTTACTGTGAAGAAAATAATATTACAAATCCTTTTATTTCTGAAAAAACTATAGGAATTAATGTCAGGCTAAATACTCAGTGGAAGACTACTAAAGGAGTAACTATAGAATCAGTACATCCTCCTTTAGAAGCCTTTAAGTTTACACCTCCCAAAGAGGAAACGATTATTGAAGCGGCACCCTTTAAGGCTGTGTCCAAAAATTTAGAGAAAATTTGTGATAAGTATGATGTAAACAGAATACACACACAATTAAATTATGCTAATCAAACGTTATATTCTATGGCTCAACAGCTTGATAGAATTGAACTATCAACACCTCAAAATACTCAAATTAAAGAAAAAGAAAATTATAAAATAAACCCTAATAAACCTATATTTAATTATGACACTCCTTCTATAGAAAAATTAAAAGAATTTAAATTAGGAAAAGATCCTACTGATAAAATAGAAGAATTAGTTAAGAAACTTAGTGGTTTTAATATAGGTCAATCTTCTAATATTAATATTCTTTCATTCGAAGAAGAATATGAAGATATTATAAAATTTGAAAATATTATCAATAAATTAGGAAAACCCACATTTAGAACCAGAAATTATTATAATAGACCTTCATTTGCGGATGTGCAATTTGAAGAAAGAAACGCTCATATAGGAGATGCTTACACAGGAGAAGCTATATATGAGTGGAGTGTAGATGGCGCTGCTGAACAACAAATATTAGATGTTATTCAGTGTATGACAATGGCTGCTACCGCCCACAAAATGAAAGGAAATAGTGATAGACAAGCTAAGGACATGCTAGTTTCAGGATTTACTGGTACATTAAAAGGATGGTGGGATAATATTTGTAATGAAACAGAAAAGAATGCAATAAATATAGCAATAAAAACAGAAACTAATGAACCCATATGTACTACTACATTACTCTATACTATTACTAAATTCTTTGTTGGAGAACCCCTTAAGTTTCAACAAAGAGCAGGTGAGCAACTAGCAAACCTTTATTGTCCGACTATGTCAGATTATAGATGGTATAAAGATATGTTTCTTTCAAAATTATGTCTTAGGCAAGATGGATATGCTGCCTATTGGAAAGAAAGATTTCTTAGTGGATTACCTAGATTATTTGCAGAAAAAGTTAAAACTAATATTAGAAGTGCCTTTAATGGTGACATTCCTTATAATAATTTAACTATAGGAGAATTATCAAATTATGTCATAGAAACAGGTCTACAAGTTTGTACCGATTACAAACTACAAAATAAAATTAAAAATGAAAGATTAAATAACAAGCGAGAATTAGGATCATTCTGCGAACAATATGGTGGTGCTCCTTTAAGGGCTCCCAGTAACCCTAAAAATAAAAAGAAAAATGTTAGTAAAGGAAGAAATATTTATAGATCTTATAAGAAAACTTATAAAGAAAATAAAGAATTTTATAAGCAACCTTATAAGAAAAAACCTAATAAAAATAAAAAGAAATTCTATAATAATATAGATAAAAAAGATATTAAATGTTATAAGTGTGGACGTAATGGTCATTACGCTAACTAATGTAGAGTTAAAGAAAAGATTAATCAATTACAAAACCTAGATTTATCTAAAGAATTAAAGGATACTTTAATTTCAACTTTAGAAAATATTATGCTAAACTCAGATACTGAAGAGAGTTCTTCTTCGGAAGAATCTTATTATCAAGAGATTAATCATATAAGTAATTCAGAAGATTCTTCGGATTACGATGAAGAATGTTTAGGATTAGATTTTTGTAATTGTAATAAATGTAGTAAACATATTAATGTATTAAAGAGAGCCTTGACTAATAGTCAAGCAGATACTTTAATTACTATTCTTAATAATATGGAAGAATCTGAAAGCAAGAATGCTTTCATGGAACATTTAAAAACTATTATAGAAGATAGTGATAATCTTAGAAAACCAGTTAAAGCGGTTGAATTTAAAGATGTTATGGAAATGTTCAATAAAGATAAGATTCAACCCGTCTCAATTAACGATTTAAAAGAAGAAGTTGAAACTTTGAAAAAAGAAGTTCAAAGTTTAAAAACACGGGAAGATGAATTAAAATTAAAATTATTAGAATTAGAAGGCCATATGATAGTACAAAATCAACGATTAGATAAACAGTTTAATAAAAATAATAAAGGAAAAGAAGTGCAATTAGAATGCGGGGAAGCTTGCGAAACGTTAGAAGATGATAAAAAATACTTTAATAGTATTGAAAGAATTATTTCTCATAAATGGTTTAGTAAAATAGATCTGGTTCTTCCAGACAGAAGTACTTATGAAATGATAGCATTAATAGACTCTGGTGCAGATTTAAATTGCATTAGATAAGGATTAATCCCTACGCAATATTATGAAAAAACTACTGAATCATTAAGAGGTGCTAATGGTGCCAGACTACAAGTTAACTTTAAATTATCCTCTGCAAAAATTTGCAAGGATAAAGTCTGTTATAATACTTCGTTTTTATTAGTTAAAAATATTAATGAAGATATTATTTTAGGCACACCCTTCTTAGCTCTATTATATCCCATAACTGTTAATGAAGAATCTATTACTACTCAAGCATTAGGGCATACTATTAAATTTAATTTTCTAAATCCCCCTAAAATAAGAGATTTAAATAATTTAAAAGATAGAAAGATATCTTATATTAATCTTATTAATAATAAGAGAAAACAAATTAATTTTTTAAATAAAGAAATACGTTTTAGAAGAATAGAAGAACAATTATTATCTTCTAATATCATTAAACAAATTAATGAAATAAAAATCAAGTTTGTTAATAATCTTTGTTCAGAACAGCCTAGTGCGTTCTGGAAAAGGAAAACTCATGTTATATCTTTACCATACGAACCAACCTTTAATGAAATAAATATACCTACTAAAGCTAGACCTATTCAAATGAATAAACAACATTTAGATTATTGTAAAAAAGAAATTAATGAATATTTAGAAAAAGGATTAATTAGACCGAGCAAGTCTCCTTGGAGTTGCTCAGCTTTTTATGTTGTTAATGCAGCAGAATTAGAAAGAGGAAGTCCCAGATTAGTTATTAGTTATAAACCTCTAAATCAGGCGTTACAATGGATTAGATATCCTATACCTAATAAGAAAGACTTAATAAATAGATTACATAATAAAGCTGTATATTCTAAATTTGATCTTAAATCAGGTTATTATCAAATACAATTAGAAGAAAAAGATAAATATAAAACTGCTTTTGTAGTACCCTTTGGGCATTATGAATGGAATGTATTACCATTAGGTCTGAAGAATGCACCATCAGAATTCCAAAATATTATGAATTCAATATTTAATAATTATTCAAATTTTACTATAGTATACCTTGATGACATATTAGTATTCTCAGATTCCATTAATCAACATATTCAACATTTAAATCAATTCTACGAATTAATTAGAGATAATGGGTTGGTATTATCTGAAAGAAAAATGAACTTATTCCAATCAAAAATTAGATTTGTGGGTTTTGATATTAGTCAAGGGATGTATACCCCGATTAGCAGGTCTTTAGAATTTGTTAGTAAATTCCCAGATGAAATTAAGGATAAAACCCAATTACAAAGGTTTTTAGGTTGTCTAAATTATGTGTCAGACTTTATTCCTAACCTTAGAATTATTTGTGCTTCATTATTTAAAAGACTTAGAAAGAATCCTCCTGTATGGGATGAGTCTATGACCCATAGTGTTAAACAATTAAAACAAATAGTAAAGAAACTACCTTGCTTAAGAATCCCAGATCCTCAAGCAAACCTTATAGTAGAAACAGATGCGTCAGACATCGGTTTTGGTGGCATATTAAAACAAGTCTTACCGGGATTGGAAAAGGAACAAGTAGTCAGATTTTATTCTGGAACTTGGTCTCCGGCCCAATTGAATTATAGTACTATTAAGAAAGAGATTTTAGCTATTGTATTATGCATTACAAAATTTCAAGATGATTTGTTTTCAAAACATTTTGTTTTAAAAACAGATTGTAAGGCTGCTAAAAGTGTTTTGCAAAAGGATGTTAAAACTTAGTTTCTAAACATATTTTTGCTAGATGGCAATCTTTATTTATCTTGCTTTGATTTTGATATAGAACATATTGAAGGAATTAAAAACTCATTACCAGATTTTTTAACTAGAGAATTTTTACAGGGCAAGAATGAACCCTAGAGATAATTATGGACCTCCATTACCTCCTAAACAGGAGAATACAGAGAAAGCCTTAGCATTAAGTTCACCATCTTACCTCACTAAAATTACCTCACCTAAACCTACCCAAAATAAATTCACCTTATTATCTCCCTCTGATATAACCAAAAATATTACTCCATCAACCTCTTCCATTAAATCATCAAAATTAGCCTTTTATACTCCTCCCTCCACAGCAAGGAGTACTTTTGTTACCAAAGCATTATTTGAACCAATTATTCCTTTAGAGACAGCTTACTGTCGAGAAAATACTTCGCTATTACAGAAAGTTAGAAAAATCCTTCCTGAAGGATTTATGTTTGTTCCTAAAAGCTTATTAAAAACTAGAAAATTTTATGAGTTTATATTAGTGGATACTGGATCTATCGTGCTGACCCATCAATACGATGCAGCAGATAAATCTAGAATTACCTTTTCAAAATATATATATATATATATATATATATATATATATATATATATATATATATATATATATATATATATTGCATGTATATCCAATAAAATTTTGCAGAGCTACCACATCTATTTTGTAGAGGCTAATAGGCGTGTATTATACAATGTATTTTGTAGAGGCTAATATGCGTGTATTATATAATGTAGTATATATAATTACACATATATGGGCCAGCCTGATAGGCCTAGTAGGCTTTTTTATAAGCCTTAGCCTGAACTATTTAAATTAACAAGCTTTTTAAAAAGCTTGAGTCTAACATATTTAATAAACAAGTTAGACTGAGCCGGACTTTAAGTAGGCCGGGCCATAGCCCCCTGGTGGGCAGTCTGGCCTATTCCCACCCCTACTCATAACATCCACTAGGGAACCATTGTCTCTATTCACCGAGCAATTGAGTTTGCTGATAAATTTCCTAACCAAAACATTGACAAAACACAATGACGTAGATTTTTACGATGCCTAAGTTATCTTTCTGACTTTTTTCCTCTGCTTAGTAATATTATCAAAACCCTCCATGATATGCTTAGAAAGGATCCTCCTCCTTGGACTGACGTCCATACAAATGTTGTCAAAACTATAAAAGGCCAAGTTAAAGATCTTCCTTGCCTTTATCCTTTTATTCCACAAGCATTTAAAATCGTTGAAATTGATGCTTCTGATATTGGATATGATGGCATAGTTAAACAAAAAATATTTGGTAAAGAATAAATTATTGCTTATACTTGTAAACATTGGAATCCTTCACAACAAAAATATTCCACGATTAAAAAGAAGTTTTAGCTATTGTTTTCTCAATTTCAAATTTTCAATCTGATTTAATTAAAAAAAAGTTTTTAGTTCGTGTTGATTTGTAAGTCAGGAAGAGCGAGTCGGAAGCAGATAAAAATTAGCATATAGAGACTAAAAGAAAAGTAGAAGAGCAGACAGACTAATGTTCATTATTAAAGAGGTTAAATAAAATGCAAAAAACTTAAACAGAAATAAAACAGAGACTCAACTTTTTATAAAACGAAGTATCAATAAATTAAAACATGAATAAATCACAGCATAAACAAAGAAAAAAGAAGGCTAAAACGCGGCAGAGCCGAACTCAACTGATCAAAGAAAAAAGAGAAATGTAACCAATTGAGATTGTATTAGATTGATGAAAGATTGAAGAAAGCTTACAAAGGAGAACTCAGAAGCTCATATTCTTTCTCTAAAACTCTAAAATTGTGATAAAAAGGGTGCCTTCTAACATAGAATGACATTCCGTAAATAGAAAAAAAATAAGAGGTACTGTTTCTACAATTTAGGTAAGTACTGTAACTATTTCAACATTAAACTGTTTTCTATTTTTTTTTTTGCGAAAGAAATAAATTACAAATATTGCTACAATAAAAAGTCGCTATTGTAAAAGTAATCTTATGTTTAAAATTTGTTTGAATAATAACAAGTGTGTATTATTGTCCAAATAAAAAGGTGCAACCTTAATATTTTTATGTTGATCTAAGTTAACAATAATTTTTTTTTTTTTTACAAATGTTAGCAATATATATATGAAGAAGAATCAAATTAGACTGATATAATATTTCATCAATGTTAAACAGCTAAATAACGTCTATAAATTTTTCTAAATTTGGTCATTGTATTAAAAGTTTAATATCATATGGATCTTCTATAACATTAAAATAAATCTAAAATCATTTGATACATAATGTTGTATAACTAAATTGCTTAAGACGTCAATTTTAATGCACCTCAATTATGGATTTCGGTTTCCTCTTTAATCTTGGAACCATCGTTCATTCCCCCTGGATTTCGGTTTGCACATTATTGTTGCTATTATTGCCATCATTTTTCTTTAAATGCTCAATATTCTGTTGTGAAGAAAATCACGGAATTTGATTTAATTTGTTTCCTTTCTCAATTGCATTTTTTATAAAAATTTGATTTAATTTCACTGTAATTATCACACTTCATTAGGGTGAATACTCAAAATTCATTTTCAACTTCCTTTGCCTTTTGACTGATATTTTACTTAAATGCTCAATTCATTTTTCGCAGAGTTGATTGGGGATCGAAATCAAATTTAATCAAAGCCTTTTTTTTAGACAAAAATATAATAAAAGCTAAAAATAGTATAACTCAAAAATCAAGGATAAATACAAATTATATAGTAAGCACTTTGAACAGAAAGATCAACAAAAAAATTCTCATATTCATTTCATTGATCATGAAATATTTCTTAATTGAAAATAGGTGATGTACTCAAATACATCTATGAGACAAAGAAATGAAGGGGTTAACAAACATATTGGCAGGAACACAAACCAATAGGTGAAATACTACCATCACAATACCCTATCCCTTCATTGAATCGATTAGCACATCCTTCATTGCAAGCCAATGCACCGTTAGAGCAAAAACCAGTTGAAGCAGTGCATGCCCTTTTTATTTGATGTTTACCTGGCTTCCCCCCACAAGTGAACTTACAAATGCATAGTCCTGAGTCACAAATCCCATTTCCATCACTCCACTGCCCTTTACAATAATTATCACAACCTGGTGTGTTAACACAAGTTCTAAAATATTCTGTGCACGTTTCTCCTTTCACTTTAACATTCCCTGTTTTCCAAATAAGTAAATTATCAAAAGATACAAAAAAAAAAATTAAATAGAAAAAAGAAATAAATTTGTCGATCAAATTAATAATTTTTAGAACTAACGTCAAAGTTGGTTTGAGTGAAACTAAACTTAGATCTATCTTGGATTCGACCCTTTCAAATGAAAAAAAAAATTCAATAGAAATTTAACTAATATCACAATGCTAAACAAGAGGATTACCTACAACAGAAAGAACCAGTATCAAGGAGATGATATAGTTTGATATCTGGTTCACCATTTTACTTTGCCTTATATTTTCTTTTTCTTTCTAAGGGTTGGAACTAAAGATAATAGAAGGCAATCGATTGTAGTTTGATCATACGAGGGGTATATATACAAATTAGATTAAGTGAGCCATGATGCTAGACATGGCAAATGCAGGTTTGGCCCAACAAGTCTAGAGACCTAAAACATCTTTATTTGTGAGGCATTTTACAATAAAAAATAACTTACACCAGGCTTTATGACAATAAATAAATTTCCTCAAAAAAAAAAACAATAAATAAATTATATGTTTTGCTAAAGCCACAAGTTATGTTAAAGAAGATATGAGAGATTCACCTAGGGAAACAAATATTATTAATTTGTCATATTATATATTTCAAACTACTTCAATCTTTTTTAGGTCTTTTTTGGCCGAAATTTTTGAAACATAAAACCCTAATTTGGACCGCTTGGCCCTAGGGCCGGCCCTGACAAACGATTCTAATGCCAATTATGTTAGTATGGAAAAATTATTTTATTTTTATTATTTTATTTTTTTTCCGAGCTAACTTTATGTACCCCAATTTTCTATTTATTTCGATGATCATGACATATACTTTTTTAATCATGACATATACTTATTTCTTATTTCAAAATAGGGGATGTACTCGATCAAATACATCTATAAATAAAATATATGTTTTGCTAAGCCACAAGTTATGTTAAAGAAGATACGAGAGGTTCACCTAGGGAAACAAATATTATTAATTTGTCGTATTATATATTTCAAACCACTTCAATCTTTTTTAGGTCTTTTTTGGCCGAAATTTTTGAAACATAAAACCCTAATTTGGACTGCTTGGCCCTAGGGCCGGCCTTGATCAATGATTATAATGCCAAGTACGCTAGACTTTAAATTATATATTTTAAACTAATTTAAACTTTTGAGGTCTTTTTTTGGCCGAAAATTTTGAAACCTAAAACCCTAGTTTGGACCGCTTAGCCCTAAGGCCGGCCTTGATAAATGATTCTAATGCCAAGTACGCTAGACTTGAAATTATATATTTCAAACTAATTTAAACTTTTTTGAGGTCTTTTTGGCCGAAAATTTTAAAACCTAAAACCTTAGTTTGGACCGTTTGGCCCTAGAGCCGGCCCTGATAAACGATTCTAATGCCAATTATGTTAGTATGCAAAAATTATTTTATTTTTATTATTTTATTTTTTCCCGAGCTAAATTTATGTACCCCAATTTTCTATTTATCCTTTTTTCTTAAATAAATTTTGCTTAAAATTCATTTATGTGGCCGTGATTTGATAGATAATTATTGATTGGGGATCGAAATCGAATATGACTCAAAAAAAAAAAAAAGTAAAACTTAAGTCAACGGTAAAGAAAAGCAACAAAATATTCTATATTTATTTCGATGATCATGACATATACTTTTTTAATCATGACATATACTTAATTCTTATTTCAAAATAGGGGATGTACTCGATCAAATACATCTATGATCCCATGAGATGGAGTAAACATTGATAGTTGCATGCTTCTTCAAAAAAAAACATTGATAGTTGTTTGAACACGCACCAAGAGGTGGGAAAAGAGATCTACAATATCCTACACCTTGATTGTATTTACTAGCACATTTGTCATTGCAATAAGAATCACCACACTCCTTAGATCAAGGACTAGGAGAAGCTTCACACTCCCTTTTTGGTGCTTTTTTACCTGGCTTCCCTCCACAAGTGAAATAACAAGTGCATCTTTCATTGGCACAAACCCCATTTCCACCACTCCACTGCTCTTTACAATAAGCATCACATCCTGGTGTGTCAAGACAACCACTCAAAAACATTGAGAATGTTTCTCCTTTCACTTTCATTTGCCCTGGTCAATCAAATTAATAGTTAAGGCTTAACGTTAAAAATTGATACATATACTTCTAACCAATATGGTAGCAAAACAAAATTAATTTTTTCGAACATTTTAGCATCACTGAGATTATTAATTAATTTAACCAATATTTAAAATTGTTGTGAAGCTAATGTGACAATGCTAAAGAATATGTTTATGAAGTATGCTGAAGCTTCAGGTCAGATGGTCAATCCTCACAAATCTTCAATTTATTTTGGATCTATCTCCAATTTTAGATTGAATCAGATTGCTAATCAGATTGGTTTTAGAATTGGAATTCTTCGATTTACATACTTAGGAGTCCCAATTTTTAGAGGCAAGCCAAAATATATTCATTTTCAACCACTTGCAGATAAAATCAAAAGCAAGCTCTCAGCTTGGAAAGCATCCCTTCTCTCTATTGCTGGTAGAGTGCAGTTAGTAAAGAATGTAGTTCAAAGTATTCTTGGCCAGTTAAACTGTTAAAAGATTTGGAAAGATAGATGAGAAATTTTATTTGGAGTGGAGATATTAACCAAAGGAAACTAGTAACTGTAGCTTGGCACAAAAATTGCAAACCTCTTAAGGAGGGAGGTCTTGGTATTAGGAATCTGTCTGATATCAATGAAGCTGAAAATCTTAAAAACTGCTGGGACATATTGCAATCAGATCTTCAATGGGCTTAGCTTATCAGAAGTAGAGTGTTAAGAGGAAACATACCAGTTAATCACCATGTTTCCTCATCTGTTTGGCGCAGTGCAAAACATAAGTTTAACACTCTCAAAGGAGAATGTTTCTTGGAAAATTGGAAATGGCCAAACCATTAAATTCTGGACTGGCTCTTGGTGTGGAGATCCCCTAATCATTGCCTTAGATATCCCTCGGAACATCCATCATCTTCTGCAATCTCACCTAGCTACTTATATCAGAGATTCCAAATGGAGTGTGCCCTAAGCAATATTGTCTGCTTATCCTCCACTGCATCAGAAGCTCTTGCTAACTACTATTCCTATTACTCCCAAGGAAGAAAAGCTAATTTAGAAAGCTTCTCATGATGGTAGCCTAACCTTCAAAGATGCTTACTTGTTTCATGCTTCAGATCATCCTGAGAACATCAGTTGGGCCAAAACTATCTGGCATTTTGCTATTCCTCCTTCCAAATCCTTTTTAGTGTGGAGATTGCTTCATGATAAGCTTCCTACATATGACAATCTCATAAAAAGAGGTTGCCAACTCCCATCCATTTGCAGCCTTTGCGGTACATCTCAAGAAACATCTATTCACTTATTCATTGATTGTCCTTTTGCAACTCACATCTGGTCATGGTTAGTATCTATTCTCAACCTGAACTGCAATTTATCCTCTTTCTTGGACATTATCAGAATCTCTGACAGAAAATGGTCCCCTAAATGTAAGCTGGTTATTCTAGCTCCTATCATCCATTGCTTTCATGCCATTTGGCACTGCAGAAACCAAAGAAGGTTTAATGAAAAGAGAATTTTGGTTTCCTCAGCTATTAACCTTATTTTTTCTGGAACTTCCCTATCTGGTAACAACTCCAAACTAGTCGCTAGTTCCTCTATAACTGAGTATGTTATTCTGAAGCACTTTGATGTCAAAGTAAACCCTCCTAAACATCACATCATCAAAGAAGTTCTTTGGTCTCCACCTATCTTCAACCGGGTGAAATGTAATACTTATGGTGCTTCTCATGGAAACCCTGAAAATGCTGCTTGTAGGGGGATTTTTAGAAATCCAGAAGCTGATTTTCTAGGTGCTTTTTCAATCTATAAGTCCCTGATCCCCGAGACTACTAATTAAACGATAAATCATACAATTCAACATAATCGGGATATTAAAAATCATCATTTAACTCATACAAATCTCTCATAATAAAAATCTTGTCAACAATATTCATAGCACAATGGAAATAATCATCTCAACATAATATCATCTCGGGTCTGAACATAAAAATCTCAAATAAATACATCATCATGAATATTCAGCAAGTAAAATAAAATCCCCAAAACTCCTAGTCCAGAGCACCTAATCTAGACATCCTCGAAAAACAATAAAAAGGAGTAGGCGCAACGCCATCCTCAGCACAACTCACCAAGCAGAACTACTCCTCCACCTGCAAGTCTACACCACGAGGGTGAGGAGACAACAAAGTCACTGGAGGTTAAGATATACATTCAACAAAAGGATATAATAAACGCATGTAAGTTCAGGCAAAACATGAATAAACACACAAGTATTCAACATAGATAAAGCTTGGTTACCGTTATTAATAATTATATCGCATCCAATTAATACGACTGGTTATCATCTTACCACATCAATATCACATTCAATAATTACCAGCAGTTAATGCATCAATACTTAAACAACAAGGTACTTAAGCATACATAGCACTTTATCATCAACTGGTAGCACAAGGCTATAGTCAGCAGGAAGGAATTGATTACACTGAAATCTTTGCACCTGTTGCTAGACTAGAAGCAATATGATTACTTCTATCATATGTTGTCTATCATGTTATCATCCTATATCAGATGGTTGTGAATAGTGCCTTTCTGAATGGTGTCATTTATAAAGAAGTATATGTTAAACAACCTCCTGGATTTGAGGATGTAAAACATCCGGATCATGTTTTCAAACTTAAGAAATCACTATACGGTCTGAAACAAGCTCCTAGAGCATGGTATGATAGACTAAGTAATTTCTTCCTTGAAAAGGGTTTTCAAAGAGGATAGGTTGATACTACTCTCTTCAGAAAGACACTAAAGAAGGATATTCTGATTGTTCAGATATACGTTGATGATATCATCTTTGGCTCCACTAATGCTGCTTTATGTAAAGAATTTTCTAAGACCATGCAGGCTGAGTTTGAAATGAGTATGATGGGATAATTAAAGTTCTTTCTTGGTATTCAAATCAACCAATGCAAGGATGGAGTCTATGTTCATCAATCTAAATATGCAAAGGAACTTTTGAAGAAGTTCAATCTTGAAGATTGTAAACTAATGGCCACTTCAATGCATCCAAACTGCAACATGAGCAAAGAAGAATCTAGCATTAAGGTGGATCAAAAGTTGTATAGAGGTATGATAGGTTCCTTACTTTATTTAACATCATCAAGGCCAAATATTTTATACAGTGTTTGTCTGTGTGCAAGATTCCAGTCAGATCCTAGAGAATCTCACTTAACAGCTATTAAAAGAATCTTCAAGTATCTGAAAGGAACAACTAATCTTGGAATTCTGTATAAGAAATCTTAGGATTATAAGCTAGTTGGATTCTGTGATGCTGACTATGTTGGAGATAAAATTGAAAGAAAATCCACTAGTGGAAACTGTCAATTCCTTGGTGAAAACTTAATATCATGGGCTAGTAAGAGACAAAGCACTATTGCATTGTCCACAACAGAAGCAGAATAAATATCAGCTGCAAGTTGCTGCACACAGCTGCTCTGGATGAAACATCAGTTAGAGGACTATCAGATCAGTGAGAGTAATATTCCAGTTTACTGTGATAATACTGTTGCTAGCTATTTGTCTGTCTAAGAATCCAATTCTTCACTCTAGAGCAAAACATATTGAGATAAAACATCACTTTATAAGAGATTATGTTCAGAAGGTTATTATAGACATTCAATTCACTGATACAGATCACCAATGGGCTGATATTTTTACAAAGTCATTGACTGTTGAACGATTTGAATTTATTAAAAAGAATCTGAACATGCATTTTATCTCAGAATGATACTTGCTCTTGAGTGATAATACATAATATGAAAAGAGTTCAGAAACTACTTCAGTCAAATTCTCCTTGAGAATTTATGACAAGTAGTTAGATCTGGATACATGACAGATTTTGGAGTAACACAAAAGTTGGATGATCTAGACTCTGACAATACACGTAAGTGGAAAAGCCTTGTTTGTCTTTTCATACACATGTCCACCTACAAATCACGTTTCTAAGTAAGTCTCTGACGTGGCTTATGACTGTTGAGTAATAACCTATAGGCAATGATGGTTATTCTCTGCATACTGTTTTCTCGTGCCCCGTTTTGTCATTATTGTATTTTTTTTTCTGCCTCTTTCACTGTTTTCTAAAATCACCTAAAGATGAAAAGTTGTGACACTCTATTTATAATGACAGTCACACTCCTCATATTCACTCATATCATTAAGTTTTCTACATGCATTCATGGAAAATATTTTTGTTTTCCCTAGGATCATAAGAAAATCCAACGTTCTGAAACCTGAACTCATAAGTGTCTGTTCAAATAAAAGAAAAGCTATGATTAGTGTCAAGAACATCCCCAAAATGATATCTGTTATGAATAAGTTTGATATAGATTTTGAAACGCAAAAATGGATGAACATCCTTCAAGCTCTAGATGATATATGGAACGAAAATCATCAAGAACCAGAGAAGAAGCCATCCTAAAACAGGGGATCAGTTCAAGCAGCCCAACTCTGCCATTCAGAAATGTGCTAGAGTTCAACTCATATATGGTTACTTAAACAGTGTTGGATGAAGATGAAGCTTTGATTGCTGGATTTGGAAGAAAAATCATGTTTATTGACATCTCCAGACTCAAGGTTGTGAAGGCTTCTGGGTGTATATGAAGAATCTGAAGATACATAAGACTTTACAACAATAAGACTTGACAACATAGCTTAGGATTTAATGTTAGATCAGACGCTGAGATCAGGACTTAGGATTTAGTTTTTTTTTTATGTGTCTTAGCTTGTTTTAATAACTGTTATATCTAAAATATATTGTAAGCAGATCTGAATAGTTTTGTTCATTGTTATAATATATTTAAGATAGTTTTGTTCATTGTTCTTTTTGCATTCATAATTTTAACTTGCATACATTTTTGTTGATGACAAAAGTGGGAGTAGAATTAAAGTATTTGAACACTGAGCCTTAACAGAAGCTAAGGAATTTTTTTTGTTTGTTCTTTATGCTGTTGAATAAAGTTATAAAATTTGAAAATGAAAAAAATATTGTGCTTAAATGTTAATCTTATCAGAACTGATGGGATATCATACTAGTTTTAATCAGAGCTTGCAAACCTCTGTGTAATCAAAGTATGATGTCTTGATGGGTATCATATTGGACTTAATCGGAGCTTACAAACTTTTGTCTCATCAATCTAATATCTTGTTGATGTTCTGATATGTTTTTTTATTATTTGTTTTGATGCGCTCAAGAGGGACTAAGAATGAATTTAATTAACTGGGAATAGGACTTAGGGGGATCTTGCAAACCTCACGTTAATGAACCTATCACAGACTCTGGGGGAGATTACAAACCTCAACCTAAGACTGTCAGACTCAGGGGGAGCTTGCAAACCTGATACCCTGAAGTCTAACATTAGATTAACAACAATTGTTCAAAATAATTGTGTTTGTCATCATCAAAAGGGGGGAGATTGTTGGAACAAGAAGTGTCTTGGACAATTCCTCTAAGGTTTTGATGATAACAAAATATTGAAGAACGATTGGAATACTAACATATGTTTAATGTGCAGAATCATAGAAGATCTATCTATCAAGGATGAACATATGAAGAGCATCAGAAGGAACAAGAGAATCTGAGAAGACTATGGTTGAAGACCAAAGGAAGGTCAACCAGAAGTCAACGTGCAAAAAAAGACAAAGGACGTCAAGAACAAAGCAAGCAACGAATAATTCTTCTTTCAACAAAGGAAAATTCAAAGATCACCTAACAGGATTATCCATATCAGGCAAAGGACCAACGTTCTTGATCAAAGCTTCTCAACGACTCTATTTGCACTGACACTCTTCTCCAACGTCTCTTAAATATTTGCCTATAAAAGGAGCTGAAGACCACGAAGAAGATTAACAAGACTCAGCTATTCAACTGTGCCATTACTCTGCCAAATCAAATAGCGCAAACCACTTAGGATGTTTCTTACCAAACTTTGTATCTTAGAAATCCTAGAGTTGTAGAGAGTCTGTTCATTTGTTCAAATACACCAAACATTGTTAAATCAGGTGTTGAGAAATTTAAAAGTCTTTAGCTTGTGAAGCTAAAGCGTATAAGCCTCTTGGTGAAACCTTGAGCAACTAGACGTCTCTTAGGTGTGTCCTTAGAGCATTGTAAGTTTCTTGCCTGGGTGCTTGAGCACTTGTAAGTCTCTTGGAGTAGTTCTTGAGCAAGGAAGTCTTTAGGAGTGTCCTAGAGCAGGAAGTCTTACGCTGTGTGCTTAAGCAAGGAAGTCTTTAGGAGGAGTCCTAGAGCAGGTGTGCTTGAGCATATAGAGAAGTCTCTTGGAGTTTTCCTTGAGCAATTTGTAATCATGTGTGATTATAGTGAAATCCATTGGAAGTGCAACGAGACTGGACTACTCCTGGGTTGTAGGAGGAACCAGTATAAAATTTCCTTGTGTCTTCTTTCTCTCTCTCCCTCTTTTTATCTTTGTGTTTTATATATCTGCTGCAATCTGATTCTGTATCAGAATCTGCATACCACACATTCTGATAAGCTTAAAAACACTCAGAAAAAGAAAACCAGGAAAAAGCCAACACAATTCAATCCCCCTTCTTATGTTTTTCTCACCTTCATATATATATTTGAGGGTTTTCCTCAAATGTATTTATGGAAATGTAAACTTCACATCCATATATAGGACATGTGGCATCCTAACATAGCTCTCTTGCTTCTAACAGGATTCATCACACTAGAATGCTTCTCAAATGCTAACTCTCACCAAAATCATTCTAGCCTAAATTGGTAATGTTATTATAAATGATAGTTTTTTTAATATTAAATGCCATATTAGACTAATTTTAATTGGTTAATTTCCAATTTCAAATTATATCTCTAATGGTTCTTGGGATATACCTGAAATTCTCCACCAAATGTTCCCTGCCCTGAGCCAACTTGTTCAACAAGATACCCTCCCTTTGGAACAAAAGGAGGATCAACCATTCCTCAGGCTGCGTGGGGTAGGGAGGTTGATTAGCCATGGCAATACGAGGAGGGATACATGCTGTGGAAGGAACATGTGACTCACCCAAAGATTCTCCCACCTATTGATGGATCTACTCCGAGGTCAGCAAATGAGGAGCAGATCATTGCACACCATCAGTAGCGGCACCAGGAGAGAGGCTCGCTTGATACCATTAAGATGGTTGGTGGTGTTATTAGCCAGGCTGATGAGTACTTGGGTCAGGAGGCGATGAGCAATGAGCAGCTGTATCAGGCCTTGCGCGATATCAGGGACAGGATGGCACCGATAATGTCCAGGAGACATAGGAGGTCGAGGAGGTAACAGCAGCATGACTAGGACCATGATCGGAGTAGGGCATTTTTTTAGGACTTTTGTTAGTTTTTTTTTTTTTTTTTGTAAATTTATGACACGTTATCGTAGTTTTTTTGGTACAATTTTAACGTGATTTCAGGTTTATTTTGCTTTATTTTGATTATTTTGTTATAACCATGTCATGTCTTCGAAAAAACAATAACAACAATTCATTCATGATCCGAACTAAATCATAACTAAAAATACACAAAATACGCGTTACATTACATTACATTATCCCTAAATATGTTGTATCATCATGAAGTTGGATTTAAATTTAATTCTTGAAAGTTTGCGGAAAATCTTGGTATTTAAGTGTCTTATACTTAGTGTAAAAATTTGCAGGTCTTTTTGAATACTCAAACGAATGAAGAGAACACAACACATGTATTATACCGAATCAGCTATATATGTTTTCACATCGAATTCCCTCATATAAGATGAGTCATGACAAAAAGGAATGCCTTCCAATATATTATTTTGAACTTAATCCTACTGCCCTGCCAACTGACAAAGTTTCAATTGACAGAGGAGCATGATCAAGTACAAAACAACATTTTAGAACTGCATTTCCTTTTGTCACACTCATCCTATACGAAGGAATTCGATGTGAGAACCTATATAGCTGATTCGGCAGAATACATGCATGTTGTGTTCTCTTCATTCTTTTGAGTTTCTAAAAAGACTTGCAAAGCTTTACACTAAGTATAAGACACTTCAATGCCAAGATTTTCCACAAACTTTCAAGAATTAAACTAAAATCCAACAAAATAACGACACAACATAATAATACTACCTAAACATTTTAATCTGGCCGAATCAAACTCTTGAAAATATCTTCAGGCGAGCACAGCAACGTTACATCCATCTCGAGGGGAATCATGTTTGGCTCAGCAAATATCGAGAACATGTTCCTCACATTGTCGTCATTTGTTAACTCTGACCGAGTGAACGACAAATTCCCATCTGAGTCGAACGATGGACGATGGTACCAAACGTATTCCACCCTCCTCGTGTCTCCGTGGCTAATTCGTTGGTTGATTTCATGAAGTAGATCCTTCAATTCTTTTAACGTGACATCGTCGCGAACCTTGAAAAAATGTTGGTTACCACCGTTGAAGGATACATGAAAGTATACTTGATTATGCCATTTTTTCAGATCTACACCATAAGAAATTAAAAGCAATCAATGAAAAACTCATTCAAACATTTCATCAAACACTTGGAGTGCAAATTATATATAAACCCTAAAACTAAAAACTACAACATAAGCATGCAAACATCTAAACATTTAAGCAACATAAGTCATTTACATGTAAACATTGTATCATTTCTTGCCAAAAAGAATCAAAATTTAAACAAACCCTAAAACTAAAAATTTATTAATTTAAGAGAAAAAATGTAACATATAAACATAAAATAAGAATGGAACTTGATTATGAAAACTTACTTGTTCTTGGAGTGTTGGTTGATTTGAACTTGAAGAAATTTGAGATTTGAATATTTTGAGAGTTTTTGGAGAAATTTGCAACTTGAAGTGCAGGTTCTGCATAAGTACTGAACGTAGAGGCAGTTAAGTGCCGATGGATCCGGCGGCAATTAACTGCCGATGCATCCGGCGGCAGTTAACTGCCGATGCACCATCCCAGTGGCACTTAACTGTCGATGGGGTAAAAACGTCATTTTCTGGTGTGTTTTAGCTTTGTTTGTTGAGGGAAAAACAATTTTCTTTGTCTTCTTGCTCAATAAAGGCCCATTACAAAGCCTTATACGAGACTCCAGAGCCCAATGATTTTTTAAGTTTTAGAAAATAATAATACCCATTTTTTTAAAGAAAAAAAATACTATGAATTTTACTAGTTTTTTTTTTTAGAGATATGAATTTTACTAGTTTTTTTGTTTTTTACAAAATGAATTTTACTAGTTACCAATTACGTTTTTAATAATTTTATAAAATGCAACATGAAATTAAATAACCAAACATGAAAATGGAATCTGTAGCAAAAAAAATAAATGAAATCTAGTGTTGTATGTACACATATGAAAATCTATTTTAGTCATTTACACACCTAAAAGCAATTTTGCCATCAAATATCCAAACAAAATCTTTCATACAAATCACTCCTATCGTGAGATAACCAAACATAAATCATTTTACATTTAACTCACTTAATTTTAACCAAAATCAATTCTGTAAAATCAATTTAAACATAATCAATTTTAGTCACCGCAAAACCAAACACACACGAAAGAAGAAGAGAAAGAAAGAAGATGATAATTGATTTATTTTTTTATTTTTTAAATAAATTTTAATCATAAAACAATTAAATGGAATTAAATAATTAAAATATGTCCTAGTTAGTATGACGCGTAAGCATATGTTGATAATCTAAGCTAAATGAGGGATTAGAATCCGGAAAACAAATGCACCCTTATAGAACTTGTCAAAAAAAATGCACCCTTATAGAAAGATATGGTATCTTTCACGGGTATGGATATCTACCACGTGTCTTAGGCTAGTAACTTTTGAAGCCCATATATTTGATACAATACGACACCAATACGGGAAAATTTTATAATCCAAGATATGATACGACTGGGATACTTTAATAAAAAAAATTGTAAAATTTAAAATTAAATATCTAAATGCACAACATATAAATATAAGTAATATTCCCCTAAAAAATATAAGTAATATTAATAATAAAGAAGGTGACAATTAGTCAATTACATATATCCGAAAAAGAGAACATCATTACTTAGTCGATTACATATATACCAAAAAAAGAACATTACATTTTTTCTTTTGGCAAAAAAAAGTACTAGAAATTAGAAAAACTATGTTTCCTCTTTTTTTCGTTTGAAGAAAAAACAGAAAACAAAATAATAGAAAAATCATGTATCATGTGCGTATCGGTTCCTACTTCTGTATCCCTTGCCTTTGTCGGGAATATTTGAAATGTATCAGACATTTGTATTTTTAAAAAATAAAATTTAATCATCGGATACTCTCTCGGTACGTATCAAAGCATATCGAACAAGTATCGATGCAGAATACGTATCAAATACCGATACTTCATTAATTTTGAAGTATCAAGGCTAAAGAACTAGTAACTGTCTTTATCATTGCATAGTATCAGGGTTGACTTTGTTCTGACGCGTATGAATATGGATTTAAACGTCGATATCTTGTTATGTAAGACTTGTTTGTATTTATGCTTTATGTCCATAAATCTTTTCTTGCACCTTATATGTATGTAATTTCTCTTTTATATTTTTATTTGTTCATAAAAATATATTTAATTATATCCCAATGACATACACATGATAACTATTATTTATTTTTTACCAAAACAATTATTGGTTTGGTCAACAAAGAAAAAAGTTTTTGGTTTGGTCAAAAAACCAACAGCCTTTGGTCAAAACAACCTAATTTCAATGAATTATAAATACACAGATTTAACATTGGAGTAACAGACCTAAATAAACTTGCAAAGAATCATTGCTTAACGGCGAACAAATGTCAAGATCTTTCGGTTTATTTGCGATATTGGCTTTAGTTGCTGCAGGTAATAAGTCTATCCACCATTTTTATCATGGTTGTTTAAATGATAAATCTTTCACTAATTTATGCTTCATTTTTTTTCTTTACTTTGACCGAGCACAGTGCAATTAATACAGGTTGAAGGTGTTTGCACAAACATTGTGGCTAATTGTGCTGATAAAGAGGTAAGATGTCCATCAGTGTGTGAAGCCTTTGGAAGAGGTACTAAACCTATAGGCACGAGTTGTGACTTCTACAACTTATGCACATGTTCTTACGAACATTCAGTAACAGGACAATATGGAGTTAATCAATGCAATATTGGGATGGGACTATGCACTAGTGATTGTAGGAATGATTGTTGTGATGCAAGGTGTACTAGCAAATATCCTAAGTCCGGTGTTGGGTATTGTGTGCAAGACTATGGTATCGACTATTGCTCTTGTACCTATAGACGGCCTTGAGTTTATTCTTGATTGAATTAAATACAATAAATAATATGTATTCTCATGTCAAATGTATTCTTATGATTTTATTCACCTTTAAACACATCGTTTTATTACAAATAAAAGTCTGCAATAAATAATAAATATTGATGATAATAATTGTTCAAAACAATCAGAAGATTTTACCCAAAGATGGTAAGGATACTTACAATGGTGGTGGACCGATGAAGAGATGCTCTGATTGTTGATCGCGGTGCTCCGAGGATGTGGTGGCCACAACCCCGTTGAGGAGAATGTGGGGTGTTGTACGTGCAGGTGTTTCGACACCCAACTCAGTATATGCGCAAGAGTGGGGTGATGCAAAGAGAGATGCATACCTTGTGAGCTTGTCAAGAGCGCATTATATATGATCGATGAGACCGTTATGTAGTAATGGTGGGAAGCCATTATGAATGGCACCCATGAATGTCATCCATGATAGCCATTATGAGCCATCAGGTCATTATGAGTCTTCATTCAGGCGGAGAGGATCTGATGCCTGAGGGTAGGCTTTTGCTTGTTGGGTCTTTGAGTAATTTGACCTAATTTGTGATGGGTTAGGCTTTTGTTCATAAAATTGTCTTTTTTCCTTTTTTTTCCCTTTCAATTTTTTTTAACAAGTCAAAATGAATATATATTTACTAGTCAAATGGCTCTCCTCGGCACAAGAAGTGCATGAGAATAACTCTGAGAATCAAATGTATATTGCAATACTCGAGAAACACCAACAAGAAAAACGCAACACCTAATAGATTATCCCATATATAGTAAAGGATTAACCCACCAATGGTTAATATCAATAAAGCCAGGTTTTTTTGCCTTCGTTCACCAAAATGTTAGTAACTTTACTCTATCAAAGAGCTTGGCCATAGTATACTCTTTTTGCCGATAAAAGGGTGAATTTCTCACACGCCAAATCATTCAAATTGTAGCTAACAAAAAAATGCATCGAAGACCTTATTTTCTTAGAATATCTACACAAAGAGGTAAAATGTAAAGCATGATCGGGGAAATGAAATCTTGTATCTTTCCCATGCATCGTACAAACTTTCTCTGTTTTCTTGTTGAAAACTAGAAATTTGTTCCTCTTCTCCAAGTAATTTATTGTTGGGAAAAGCGACTGAGAAACATCCTCTTTAATTGGTCACAAGTAGCTATGGAGCCACTTGAAAGTTCGTTGAGCCAATCCTTCGCACGTCCACTTAGAGAGTAGACAAACAAACGAAGAATTTTGTCAGACTCTAAAACTTTAGTTGGGTTGATAGTGCTACTGTTTACCCTGATTTTTGGTAAACAGCAGCTAGTTATAGATTTATTGCTTGCGAGATCAACTAGTAATCTCTGGCCATTGTGTGTCAAGTTTGTTTGAATATCTTCGCATATTTTTATGTGTTTTTGTATGTTTCGAATAGAAGTAGAAATAAAATATCTCCAAGTTCGGTTGCTTGAAATTATCGACAAGGAATTGTAGTATAAAAGTAGATTGCAGAAATTTAACTTAGAGTAAAGTAAATTGCATTGATTTGAAATAAAGGTTGTTCACAAGGATCATGCATGATTCGTGACTCTTTTCTCGCTGTAACTTAGATACTTCGAGTGTGTAGAATATTATGTAAGTGATTTTGTGACCCCGTTTTCCTCATGGAAAACTCTTATTTATACTAAAGGAAATAACTGTACAATCCTATCCACACTTCTAACTGCTAATAACGCTTAATAACAGAGAAAAACAACCTATTTGAAATTCAAATCTTGCTCCTTCGACAGCTATGACCTTTGACAGTTTGTTAAAGAAACTTTCTGAAACATAACTAACTTTCGCATTGTCGCTTGTTAGGATTTAAGTGTAGCTTGAACTTTCTCAAGCGCTCGAATAGCTTTTGTAAATGGATTAGATGATCTTCCCCCGTCTGAGATTTGGCAATCATATCATCGACATAGACCTCTATTACCTTATGAATCATGTCATGGAAAAGAGTCACCAATGCTCTTTGATATGTTGCCCCAGCGTTCGTTAATCCGAAGGGCATTACCTTGTAGCAGAAAGTCCCCCATGGGTTGATGAACGTGGTTTTGTCCATGTCCTCTGGAGCCATTTTGATTTGGTTGTATCCAGAGAAATCGTCCATGAAAGAGAAGACTGAAAACTGGGTGGTGTTGTCTACCAATACATCAATGTGAGGCAGTGGGAAGTCATCTTTTGGGCTCGCTCTATTCAAATCCCGGTAATCCACACACATTCTGACTTTGCCATCTTTCTTTGGGCTTGGCACAATGTTGGCAACCCATTGTGGATACTTGGTCACTGCTAAGAAGCCGGCGTCAAACTATTTTTTGACTTCCTCTCTGAAATTCCTGGCAGGACTGGTTCTGAACCGTAAAACAGAGTATGAAAATAGCAGCTCAGAAGCAGAAATTTAAGGACAGAAAATAAAAGAACACATTGATTTGTTAACCCAGTTCGGTGCAAACTTCACCTACATCTGGAGGCTACCAAGCCAGGAAGGAAATCCACTAAAATAGTATCAATTCGAAGTCCTATGACACAACCCCTGTTTCACAGCCCCTATGACAACAACCCCTGTTTCACAGACCCTTCTCACTTAATCACTACCTGTGAAATTTCTACCTAGGAACTCCTAGATATAAGAAACCCCTCTTACTTCCCTCAGCCAATCACTGCCCCAGTGATTATCAGACTCTAAACAAAACAAAGATGGAGACACTCTCCTAAAAACTCAGTATTTCACTTTTGCTTAAAAGCTTTAAGTGATTACAACTCAATAAAACAACAACCAACTCTAAACACTTGAGTGATGTACAAAAAGACAGAGCACGAAGCTCACAACTAACAGACTCAAAACACTAAGTATGACTCTCTCTTCTGTTTTGAATAATTTTCTTCAATAGCAGTGCCCTCCTTATATAGTCTTCAACAGCACATAATTCTTGAATCAAATCTTCTTCAAAGATATATTCCCAGAATTCTTTAGAAGCAAATAGAAGCAATTATATCTCTGAAATATATTTTCCAAAGATTTCTTTGAAAATATATTCACAAATAAAAGAAACAAATCTTCAACCAATATCTTCACGCGAATTAATTTGCCTTCTAGAAACATCAGCTTGGATAAATATTCAATCAAATCTTCGAAAGATATTGTGAGAGAATTAATAGCTTGAAGACACAGATTCTGAACGCAGACACCAGCTTCTGAACATGCTTCTGAAATGCAGCTTCTGAAGGTCAACAAAAGTCAGCGTCTAAACAGTGCGTCTGAAGGTCAACAAAAGTCAGCGTCTGAATAGTGCGTCTGAAGGTCAGCGTCTGAAAAGTGCATCTGAAGACCAGTTCAGCTTCTGATGAACAGTACTAGCTTTTGATGAACAATACCAGCTTCTGAAGTTCTGCTTCCAGCTTCTGAAGACACATTTTAGCTTCTGAAGACGTACTCCTTGAGATTTCAGCTTCTGAAGCACAAATTGCTTGTCTATTTGATTTTAGCAAACATGTAGCCAACACTCAAATATCCAACAATCTCCCCCTTTGGCAAATTTTTGGCTAAAATCAATTTGAACATAGCAACAAGCAAATTCTTCACACATTAAGGAACGCAACCATGAACAACATAACACAAATGTAGCAACAGAGTCAGCAGCAGATGATTCACTACATTTCACACATATACTCCTCCTTAACTACCTCTGAACAGATACTCAAGAACAACACAACTCAGGAACTCCCCGTGAAACACACATTCAGGAACTCCCCCTGAAACATACATTCAGGAACTCCCCCTGAAACAGACATTCAGGAACTCCCCTGAAACAGATCAATCAGAAACTCCAACTCCCCCTGAACTGTTGAACAGCTTCTGAAACAGACACATACTTATTTCTCCCCCTTTTTAGCCAAACAATGTTGACAAAATAACCAGCAATCACCAGGAGCAGAGAAACACAAGAAACAGAGCATAAGCACATCACTGAATTCTATTCAGAGTTTATAACTAGCACAACACATAACAACACACAAAGAACCACATCAGAACCAGTTTCAGAATCAGCAACAAAAACATCAGCACAGAACCCATCACAGCACCAACATTAGGATCAGAACCACATAGCATCCACACACAGAAGAACAAAACAAAAAAACAACAACTGCAGACCAGAAGCACAAACAGAAATCCAAGACATCAGTCACAAATTGACAGTCTTCAGACTTAGCAACAGATGTTGTTTCATCATCAGACACAGCATCAAAAGCTTTTTAGTTACTGTGTGCTTCAAGCACATTCAGAGGAATCTTCTTCCCATCAATCTGCTTCTCAAGATCAGCAATTCTTTTCTGAACACAGGGCATGGTATCATGCTTAACAACATCTTCAGACTTACTAGGATCCACTTCCTTTCCTTTTAGTGCTTTCTTCTTTGGTACAGGAACCAACACTTTGCTCCAACATTTAGATGGTCCAGCAACAGAACTCTTCTTTGCAACAGGAGTGGGCCTGCTGTCAGCAGCAACAACCTTTCCTTTCCTTTTGTTCAGCCTCTGAGCAACACTTGCACATTTTGGTCTCCATTCCTTCTTGACCTTGATTTTGTTTACAATTGGTTCCACTTTTCTTTCTTGAAAGTGCTTGGGGTATCCATGCAGCTTGTAACAAAATGGCTTTATGTGCCCCTTTTTACCACAGTGATGACATACCCAAGGCTGAGATGCCCTCTTGCTTTTAGATCCCTGAGGTTGGTTCTAATGTTCCAACTTAGGTTTATCCATCATAGGATCACATGTTTTAACAGCTGCACTGACCTTTTTAGTTGGATTTTGCTGTTTGTTCAAGGTCCTATCATCAAACCCAGTTCCTTTTGGTTTCCCTTGGTTCTGACTCTCCAAAATCTCTTCAAGCATATCAGTACCAGTGTTCAACATTCTGACTTGCTTCTTCATATGTTCAAGTTGAGAGTTCAGTTGGATTACCTTATCATTGAGCTCAGAAATTTGTGCTAGATGGTCACTTCTTTCAGCATGTAGTTGACTGACAGTCTTCTTCTGATTTATATACATCTTGTATAGTTCTTTGAAAGAGACAAGAAGTTCTTCATAAGTTAATTCTCCTTCTGAGTCCATTATGACAGAAAAACCTTCCCTGCAGCTCACCCAAATACAGGTAGGGTGCCTGTGTTGTACCCTAATTTTGTCCAAGCTTGTAACACCCATACTAACTTTAACTAGTATATTAGCATGCGCGTTAAACTGATACTGGATACATTTAAAAATTTCAATAATAATAATAATACATCACAAAAGAATGAATACAAGTTTACTCGTCTGTACAAATATCCAATACTATTACAATACTTATACTATATCCGACAAGCTCCTGAGCCGGTACACAACGAGCAACTGTACTCCATCCAGTATCTCTGTGAAGATCTTCATCACGAACCTCTGACTTACCTATAAACCTGCACCAGAAGGAAAGGGATGAGACATAATGTCTCAGTGAGCTCCAGCCCAACCAACTGTTGGCAACCACAGGGAACCTAGGGTCGTCATGCCTACCTTGGCAATCTTGGGGATATCCTATGATCGCCAAGTCTTTACTTTAACCACAAGGGTAAATCTCTGCCTATGACTATGATTCTGTCTGTAATTGTATCTCTAACTATGACTATAACTGTAAACTACCTATAACTGTGACTGTAACCTATCTGTAACTATAATTTCTGCCTGTAACTATAACTTAGTGGTCGAGGGGAAACCTAGGACCACCTTCTGATAATTGTCTATAACTGTAACTATGAATTTCCTGTGACTATAACTGTAACTGTGACTTTGACTATAACTATGAAACATAAAACATATAAACAGTTCTATAGCAGTTTTATGTTAGCTGTTAGCGTTGAACAAACAATTAATCTGAGTTCATTTTACGGAGTGCATCCGGGTGGAGTAACCCCGAAGTACAACATCCCTATGACCCGGTGAAATTCCTATCAATCAGGCTAACACCGGACTCCCGATGAAACGTGTGGACAACCCTCTCGGAGAAGTCCTATCCGGCGAATCCCGGAGTCTGCTGAACACGCCCTATGACTGTGAAACGTGCAAGCACGCCAATATCTTTGATCTTTAATTCTTTAACTTTGACATATGAACATATAATCTGTTACTGTAATCATATAACAATCCTATAACGTATAACCTATAACCTATGATTCTTGGCTTATCGTTCTCATAAGCCACCTATAACCGTTGGAGAACCAACACTGTAACTTATCTGTAACTATGATCGCCAAAGCATTCCTATAGTCCTTGTATTCTAAATTGAATACATCTATAATTATGTTTACCTAAGGTAGATTCCAACGTAACTATTATCTCATTCTTGGATTCGTGTAGAATGAATCGAGTCTGTAACATTGCCAGGTAAGGGTTAAACCCTAAACTAGATCCTTAACATTTCTATAATAGCTTGTGGGTTAAGGTAACCCTCTCTTAATATTGTGCCTTTCCTCATCTATAAACTCATCTAAACATTCTCAAGGATAGGTCTTTAAATGCTTATTAACAATGCTTAACCATTACATGTTGTTCCATGAGTCCGAAGCAGTATTAGATAGCCGAAACAGTGCAAGTGAAGATGAAAAACAACATGGTTCTGTCCCCTTCAAAATCGTGACACGATTTGAAAATCGTGTCACGATTCCATGCCCAGAAATCGTGTTTTACACTGCCTATAAAATCGTGACACGGTTGTAAAATCGTGACACGATTTTACCTGCAGTTGGACAGCATAAGGCAAGTTTAAAACATGTTTCCCACCATTTTTGGTCTATCCAATCATGCCCAAACATCATACAACTTAAAGGGATAATTTCTAATGCTTATCAACAGATTACAACATGTAATGATCATGGATTACTAGCAATTTAGAATTAGAGCTCAAAAGTTCATAACTTTGATCATAATACTATAAACTCAAGAAACTCAACAAAGTGGGTTCTATAACCCCCAGGGAGCTCACCTTAAACTGGATTGGTGCTGGTTTAGCTTGCTTTCCAACTTCCTCAAAACTCTAGCTCTTAATTCTTTCCTTTCTTCTTGCTTTCTTTAATTTTTCTCTTGCTCCAATCTTCCCAAAAGCCATGCTTGCTTGGAACACAAGGTTTAGGGAGGAGTTTAATGCTTTGAGGGTGATGATTTGATGATGACGATGATGATGATGATGATGGCGTGTGAGAAGAGGGGAAGAGGGGAGAAAATCAGCTTGCTTACTAGAGGAAGAAAAATGAGATAAACAAGAAAAATTTTCATATTTATCCAAATAATCATTTTCCCACAATTTACAACTTTGCCATTGCCTCATATTACAAAATTGCCATTGCTTCCATTCAAAACATCTCTGATGCTTCGTCTCAATACAGATAAATATCCAAGTATTAAGCGGGATATTACAAAGCTTTTTTCAAAAAAAAAGTCAACACAAAAAAAAGGTCAATTTTTATTTTCCTTTTTAAATAAATAATAAATAATAATAAGTTTATTATTATTTATTTATCTTTCTTTTTTTTTTATTTTATTATTATTATTATTATTATTATTACTTTTATTATTATATTTTAAACTTGTTTAAAACAAAGAAAGAAGAAAAACGTGAAAGCCATAGCCAAGCAACTCAAGAAGCAAGTGGCTGCCCAGGGCAGCACTTCTCCCCTTCTTTTTTTCCTGCTGCTGACCTTGGCTTTCCAGCAAACCACCTTGCCATTTTCTTCCCTTTCTTCTTTACCAAAACTAGTCAAGGTAAGCTGCAAAACTGCTGCCCCTGTTTCTGAAACTGCTGCCCCTGTTCCAGCATTTCTTCCTTCCCATTTTTTCTCTGCTGCTGCCCCTGTGTGCAGCACCCCTTTTCCACGTTTTCTCCCAACCTCTGCACAGGACAGCACCCTACTTTTCATGTTTGTCTTCCCAAATCTTCAAAGATCAATCCCAAAAGCACCACAAGTTGCAAACAGCACCCTGTTTTCCCATTTTTCCAGCAACTTCTGTCAGAACTCAGCCCCAATTTGTTCTGAAATTAACCAAAGTCTTCACTAAGATCACAAGGCAAGGTCACTTCCTTCCTTTTGCATTAAATGCTAACCAAAAGTCTTGGTCATAGCATACAAAACAGCCCTGTTTTTAAGGGATTTTCATGATTACAAATGATCACATTTTGCTTATATAAGCAACACAATTCAGAAGGATTGGGGACAGTTTTTTGAACACAATTCAGAAGAAAAAACACAGTTTTAACACATAGTTTTAACACAGTTTGTTTAACACAATTCAATCTGATCTTTGAACAATTTTAGAGGAATTTCAGAGAAGAATTAGAGGAAATTTTAGAGCAAACACAGAATCAAAAGAAACAACAAGAATTCACCTCAATCTTTGAAAAGAAAAGCTCTGTTTTCTGTTTCCTGCTTCACAAACCATCACAAACCAATCAAACAATCAAAACAGCCACTAAATCATCAGAAACATCATACCAAGAGTGAAGAATAACAACAAAACACCATTGTTGTTGCTGTTCTTATTCTTCATCATTCCCAGTTTTGCAAAAACCACAATCATCCAAAAGCCCCTTTCATTTTTCCTGCATCCAAAGCTTTGGCTAGGAGTCTGTAAGTATCCTGAACATTCTCATCTCTTATTTGAATTATGTTTGCATATTTTTCTGCTGTTCCTATTTGTTTAGCATCATTTTTCTGCATTTTTGCACTAAAAACATCTTTTAAAAACCCCAAAAAATCTCAAAGTTTACAAAACACCAAAACAGAAGTGGTTTACTTCTTTTTCTTACTATTTTCGAAGATTTTTTACCCCCTTGAGGTTCTGAAATCAGAAATCAGAAGCAGTCTGAATAGTAGTTCAGAAGCAGCTTCTGAACAGTGCTTCTGAACCCCAGAGTCTGAAGTGCTTCTGAACAGTGCTTATGAACCCCAGAGTCTGAAGTCAGCTTCTGAAGGCTTCGCTGAGCGAAGTTCTGTTCGCTCTGCGACAGTGCGTCTGAACTTCAGAGTCTGAAGTCAGCTTCTGAAGGTTTCGCTGAGCGAAGTTCTGTTCGCTCTGCGACAGAGCTTCTGAACTTCAGAGTCTGAAGTCAGCTTCTGAAGGTTTCGCAGGGCGAAGTTCTGATCGCTCTGCGACCATAGCAGAACTCAGCTTCTGAGTTTAAACTTCTGAAGCTAACTTCTGAGGTTCTGAAGTGAGGTTTCAGAGTCTGAGAAGGGGCAGTTTTACTCTTTTTATTCAAACACATAACAAGTGTCTTTGTTTTATTTGTAATTTCATAATTTTCAATAACAAACTTGAATGAAAAAAGGAGTGGTTTGACGTATGTATTTCCATTCCACGGTTGCACGGGCACTTGACGTATGTCTCGTTGTTCGGACAATCGTCATTCTATTTTCAAAATACAAAAACATAAAACAAATACAACACATCAAACTAATTCTTGGCCCCCCGTGGTCAATTGAGCTAATTCTTGGCCCCCGTGGTCAATTGAAATAATTTTTGCCCCCCCCCTGTGGTCAATTAAAATTCAAACCTTTTTTTCCCAAATGGACATGTTTTATCAATTCTAACGCGATACAAACAAACGCTTAAGCCTCCCACGCGCGAGCATACATGCTACGTTTAATCGCTAGAATACGATCAAAAACATCGTTCTTTAAAATCAACCAACAAACAAGCGTTTTCTACCAAAGAACTACGTAGCTTTGAATTCTCCATCGCACCAGGAGATACGTAGGAGCAAGATCCCATTCTTGTCAAGCACACACTAATAAAAAATACCTTTTTTCCTCCTTTTCTTTTTCCCCTTTGAAATATTAAAATACAGCAAGCAAACTTTTAAAACACTTTTAACCCTAAGCTAACTAGGAGGTTCCCGTTGAGTACAACGGATGTGAGGGGTGCTAATACCTTCCCCTTGCATAATCGACTCCCGAACCCGTTAATGGTTGCGATGACCATCCTTTCCACATCTCCAAGGGTTTTATCAACGTTTCCCTTTAAAAATAAAACTTTGGTGGCGACTCCACTGGGGACCCTTATCTCACTAGCGAGTCAAGCCTACCCTAGTTAGCTCTTAGGCTAAGTGTTTTTTGTTTGCTTGCATGTTTTGTTTTACGTCTTTATCCTTTTTTTCTCTTGCCTTTGTATCTATGCTTCATTATGCTTTATGTTCATATTGATATGTCAACTGTGGGTTGTCACATGAGCGAAGCTCTATACCCGAGCTTTGAGAAAAAATTAAGATAAGATGGTGGTTGTGTAGTGTTGGCCTTCCTGACGTATGTCTTGTAGGGTTGACATGAGAACCCCACCTAGAGTAGATTCTCTTGGAAGTGTGGTTGTATTGCGAGTATTTGCAACAACGGCTATAATTCCTTGTAGGATCCATGACTCTAGGGACCTTTTAGAAAGAATCTTTAGAACCTACATGTGAGAATAGGAGGAAGTATTGAACGTTCCTATACCACACCTCTGCATGCCATAACATTTGCATCCATGAAAATAATTTTCGCATATACATTTTCCTTCCCAAAACAAAAAAGGGGCATGTTTTTTCATCTACATCGCATACATGCATTTTCATGCATTTTAAAGAAAAAAACACTCATATCATTTCCCCCAAAACTCCAGGAATTTGAAATCAATCATAGCCAGAAAGCCCAAGAAGCAATTGGCCCAAGAGCCTGTTCTCCGACATTCTCATGGGATGTGTGCTAACCATCAAAGGATCATGGATAATTTAGAACAAAATCAGACTGCTTTGAGAGGGGAGGTTGATGCAATGAAAGAAAAAATGGATCAGCTGCTAAAGCTCATGCAAGCTCTGTCCAACAGGGAAAACAACCCTCGCCCAACCGAGAATGCGGCCAATGTATCATGGCCCCCGTACGGTCTTCCTCAAGGTTATACCCCACTTGAAAGTGATAGCCTTGTTTCACCTCCTTAACCACAAATTACCATCCCCATTAGGAACGAAGAGCATCGTCCCCCAGGGAATTCCACCACTCAAAATGAGAATGTTTCTCATACTATGGAAGATACCCAGCTTAGGTGTTCTGCTCCCAGCAATACCTACCAAGACAGCGATTCCACTCAAATGTATCGAGTTTTGGAGGAGAGGCTGAAGGTTGTCGAAGGATTCGGCTCATATGGGTACAATGCCTTGGACATGTGTTTGGTACCTGTTGAATCTTTTGGTGTTGGCTGCATATTTTGGCAAAACCAATGTGTTGAATAGAAGCATCTCCATAGGTTGAACATTTCTTCAGTTGCAAGGTTTTTCATTTGAAGCCATTCAGAAGCTGAAAATGCCATCAGAAGCTGAATGCACTGTAGCAGTTTAGAAGCTGAATTCAGGTTCTGAAGCCAGCGTTGACTTCTGTTGACCACATCAGAAGCTGGGTTTTCAGAATTGTTTTTGCGCGTATCTTGAGAGATTTAGCAAGGAATTATGTTTGTATAATTGCTTCTAGAATGCTGATTAAATTGGAGAAGATATCATTGAAGATTTGGTTCAGTTTCATGATCTTCGTATTTTCTGTTTTAAATCTTTCAAAGATACAAAGCAGTTTTATTTGTTGCCTTATTGGATCATTCTTATTTCAGTAACCAATCAATTCAGAAGATTAGTTTGTTATTTATGCTACAAGACTGAAGACTATATAAGGAGGAGTGCTACTGTTATTCAAGTTACGATTTAGAGAGTTAAAAATCAGAGAATTGAGTCTTTGTTATTTTAAGCTTTTAGCTTTGTTGTGCACCACTCTGTTAGAGTTGGTTTAGGTTTTTGATTGAGTTGTAATTCATTCTAAGCCTTTAGGTACAAATGAAGGTCTGTCATTGAAATTGTGTTCAAAAACAGGGTATTGTTAAAGGTTGTTCAAGTGGCTGGGTTTAGTTACTTGAATAGGAAGATAGTGGATTCTATTACTCAGAGTTGGGTAGAAGTCTGACTAGGAGGAGTTTAATTGCTTAGGCTGGGAACTGGGAGTCAGTGTCTTGAGTCTTTGGGTTAAATCCTATAGTGGATTTCCTTCCTGGATTGGTATCCCCTAGAGTAGGAGGTGTTTACTCCGAACTGGGTTAACAAACCTTGTGTGTTTTTAGCTTTCCTGCACGTTTATTTTCTGCCTATTATTTGCTTTTATAATTGTGCTAAGTTCTGTTCAGAACCTGGTAAGTTTTAATCAGAACCAGAACCTGTCAAGTATCTTATTGCCTGGCCAGAATTTCAATTGGCATCAGAGCAGGCACCCTGCCTGTGTTTTGGGTGAGATCCAGAGGAGTTATTTTTTGGCAAGCATGGATAGAGAAGGAGGCTATGTCAATAGACCACCCCTACTAGATGGCACAAACTATGAGTATTGGAAGTCTAGGATGTGTGCTTTTCTAAAGTCTATTGACAGCAGGACTTGGAAAGCTGTGATTAAGGGCTGGGATCATCCAGTTGTTTTGGACAAAGATGGGAACAAGACTGAGGTTCTGAAGCCTGAAGAAGAATGGACCAAAGCTGAAGATGATCTGTCACTGGGAAATTCAAAAGCTTTGAATGCTATTTTCAATGGTGTTGATCAGAATATGTTTAGACTCATCAAGCAATGTACAGTTGCAAAGGAGGCCTGGGAAATTTTAAAAACAACTCATGAAGGAACTTCTAAGGTGAAAATGTCCAGATTGCAGTTGCTGACCACCAAGTTTGAAAACCTGAAGATGAAGGAGGATGAGAATATCCAGGATTTCTATATGAATGTGCTTGATATGGCAAATTCTTTTGATTCTCTTGGTGAAAAGATTTCTGATGAGAAGTTAGTAAGAAAAATCCTCAGGTCCCTGCCCAGAAGGTTTGATATGAAGGTTACAGCCATTGAAGAGGCTCATGATATTTCTGCTATGAAGGTTGAAGAGCTCATTGGTTCTTTGTTAAACTTTGAGACTGCCTTTTGTAAACAGACTGAGAAGAAAGGAAAAGGTGTAGCTTTTACTGTGAATTCTGAAGCTGATGATCAACAGGAGTCTGATGATGACTTATCAGAAGCTCTAGTGTTGCTGGGAAAACAATTCAACAAGATTCTGAAGAATATTATCAGAAAAGCCAAAGCCAAAGGTCAGAATTTCAGATTCAATAACAAAACGCAACAAACTGATGAGAAAAAGACCAAGTCTGAGGAGAAAAGTAACCAAGCCAAAGGTGTGCAGTGTTTTGAGTGTGAGGGCTATGGGCATATCAAGTCTGAATGTCCCACTTTTCTCAAGAAGCAGAAGAAGAGCCTAGCTGTTGCATGGTCTGATGATGATTCTGAAGAAGATGCTGTAAGTGAATCTGGTATGTGTGATACTGGTCTGGTAGTAAGGTCAGGAGCTATCTTGAAGAAGGATTCTGTTTTAGAGTCTGAGACTTTTTCAGAGTCTGACTCAGAGTCTGAAGCTTCATCTGTGTCTGAAGCTACTAAAACCTCATATGATGAACTAGCTGACAACTACAGGAAGCTATATACCAGAAGTGCTGAGGTGTGCAAACAAGTTCTGGATCAGAAGGAGACTATTTTTCAACTGGAGGCTGAAAAAGGAGAACTTCTTGTGCAGAATTCAGAATTAAAAGAAGAAGTAAGCCAGCTAAAATCCCAACTTGATCAGATGAAGAAGCAAGTTAGGATGATGAACTCAGCTACTGATAAGTTGGAGGAGATTCTAGATGTCCAGAAGCAAGGAAAAACTGGTTTAGGTTTTGTTGATCAGACTCAGAACCCCAAACAGAAGATTCTTGTTAAAGAATTTGTTCCTGCCACTAAAACTGATAATCCTATGTTTGTGAAAGCTCAGAAGAGACCTCAGATGCAAGGTCAGAAGCATGTTCAGATGCAAGGTCAGAAGCATGGTCAGATGCTACCTCAGAAGCAACCCCAGAAATCTTTCAGAAACAGAAGGAGGAGGAATCATCCATGGGTCTGTCATCATTGTGGAAAGAAAGGGCATATCAAACCATTCTGCTTCAAACTTTATGGCTATCCTGAACATTTTCAGTATAGAAGAGTGGAACCAGCTGCTATCAGATACAATGTTCAGAAGGTGTGGAAGCCCAAAGTTCAGAATGTAGGCCTTATAGCTCATACTTCTTTGAGAGCCACTTCAAAAGAAGATTGGTATTTTGATAGTGGGTGTTCAAGGCACATGACTGGTGTGAAGAAGCTGCTAAGCAATATCAGATCATACTCCAGAAGTTATGTGACATTTGGAGATGGTGTAAAAGGTCAGATTCTGGGTATTGGTGATTTGATCAGTGAAGGTTTGCCCAGACTTAATGATGTGCTACTGGTGGAAGGATTAACTTCTAATCTGATCAGCATTAGCCAGCTATGTGATCAAGAATTGAAGGTTAATTTCAACAAACTAGAGTGTATTGTTACTGATCAGGAAGATAAGATTCAGATGAGAGGCTGCAGATCCAAAGACAACTGTTACTTATGGGTTTCTGAAGAAGAAAGAAGTCTGACTTCTTGTCTTATGAGCTCAGAAGAGGAAGTCAAACTCTGGCACCAGAAGCTGGGTCATCTGCATCTGAAAGGCATGAAGAAAATCCTAAGTACTGAAGCTATCAGAGGTGTACCTAATCTGAAGATCAATGAGGACAATGTTTGTGGTGATTGTCAAATTGGGAAACAAACAAGAAAGTCTCATCCCAGATTAGTTCACCAGGTAACTACTAAAGTACTAGAACTTGTTCATATGGATTTAATGGGGCCTATTCAAGTAGAAAGTATTGGAGGAAAAAGATATGCTTTTGTAATGGTTGATGATTACTCAAGATTCACATAGATCAGTTTTGTTAGAGAAAAGTCTGATACATTTGAAGTATTTAAAGACCTGTGCATTCAATTACAAAGAGAAAAAGATTGTGGCATAGTCAGAATCAGAAGTGACCATGGCAAAGAATTTGAAAACAAGAGTTTCTCAGAATTCTGTGCTTCTGAAGGTATAAAGCATGAGTTCTCTGCACCTATCACACCTCAGCAAAATGGTGTAGTTGAGAGGAAGAATAGAACATTAGCAGAATGTGCAAGGGTTATGTTGCATGCTAAGAAGTTGCCATACATGTTCTGGGCTGAAGCAATGAACACAGCATGTTACATACACAATAGAGTCACTTTGAAAAAGGGAACAGCATCTACATTGTATGAACTGTGGAAAGGAAGGAAGCCTACAGTCAAATATTTCCTTGTGTTTGGGAGCAGATGCTACATTTTGGCTGATAGAGAAAACAGAAGAAAACTGGATCCTAAGTCTGATGAGGGCATATTCCTGGGTTACTCAGTGAACAGCAGAGCTTACAGGGTGTTTAATTCCATAACCAAAGTTGTGATGGAGTCCATAAATGTTGTGATTAATGATCTGTCTGCTGAGAAAGAAAGACATGAGTCTGAAGTTGTTCCAGAGTCTGAAGCATCAGAAGAACAAACTTCAGAAGCAGAAAATCATCCAGAGTCTGAAGAAGTTCATCCAGAACATGATCCTACCAATAAAGGGCCATCAATTAGAGTTCAGAAGGATCATCCTAAGGAGCTTATCATTGGGAGTTTGGATCAAGGGGTCAGAACCAGGAGATCAGAACCAGCTACTACTGATTCATGTTTTGTGTCTAAGTTTGAACCCAAAAATGTGAAGGAAGCCCTGACTAATGAATTTTGGATTGAAGCAATGCAAGATGAGTTGAATCAATTCAAAAGGAGTGAAGTGTGGGATCTGGTTCCTAGACCTGAAGGGTTGAATGTGATTGGTACTAAGTGGATATACAAGAATAAAACAGATGAAAATGGTATTGTAGTAAAAAACAAGGCAAGGTTGGTTGCTCAGGGTTATACTCAAGTAGAGGGTTTGGACTTTGATGAAACCTTTGCACCTGTGGCCAGACTAGAGTCCATAAGACTACTGTTGGGTGTATCTTGCATTCTCAAGTTCAAATTGTTCCAGATGGATGTGAAAAGTGCATTTCTGAATGGATATTTGCAAGAAGAAGTATATGTTGAACAGCCTAAGGGTTTTGTGGATCCTAAGTTTCTAGAACATGTGTACAAGTTAAAGAAGGCTTTATATGGATTGAAGCAAGCACCAAGAGCATGGTATGACAGGCTGACTCAGTTTCTTGTAGCTCAAGGTTACAGAAAAGGAGGTTCTGATAAGACTTTGTTTGTGAAAGATGAAAATAGGAGTCTGATGATTGCTCAAATTTATGTTGATGACATAGTTTTTGGAGGAATGTCTCAGAAGATGGTCAAATTGTTTGTTCAGCAAATGCAATCAGAGTTTGAAATGAGTTTGGTTGGTGAGCTGACATATTTTCTTAGATTACAAGTCAAGCAAATGGAAGATACAATCTTCATTTCTCAGAGTAAATATGCCAAGAACATTGTGAAAAAGTTTGGTATGGAATCAGCTGCTCATAAGAAGACACCAGCTGCTACTCATCTGAAGTTGACCAAAGATGAACATGGAGTTTCAGTTGATCAAAGTCAGTACAGAAGCATGATAGGGAGCTTATTGTATTTAACTGCAAGCAGACCTGATATCACTTATGCTGTTGGAGTATGTACAAGATATCAAGCTGATCCTAAGTTGAGTCATCTGACACAAGTTAAAAGGATCCTGAAGTATGTGAATAGCACAAGTGACTATGGAATCATGTATTCACATAGTTCAAGTTCTGAACTGATGGGTTATTGTGATGCTGACTGGGCTGGAAGTGCTGATGACAGGAAGAGCACCTCAGGAGGTTGTTTCTTTTTGGGAAATAATCTAATTTCTTGGTTCAGCAAGAAGCAAAACTGTGTTTCTTTATCAACTGCTGAGGCTGAGTATATTGCTGCTGGGAGTAGTTGTTCACAATTAGTTTGGATGAAGGAGATGCTTGAAGAATATAACATTCAACAAGGTGTTATGACATTGTTTTGTGACAATTTGAGTGCTATTAACATCTCTAAGAACCCAATACAGCACAGCAGGACTAAACACATTGATATCAGACACCATTTTATCAGAAACCTTGTGGAGGACAAGATTATTCAGCTGGAACATGTAGCTACTGAAGAACAAGTTGCTGACATTTTCACAAAGGCCATGGATGCTAAACAGTTTGAAAACTTAAGGAGCAAGTTAGGTGTGTGTTTACATGAAGAGTTATAGCAATTACTGCAAACTGGATGTGAGGAAGATAGAGTACCTGCCAGTTGTGCTTATGCTGAGTGTGGTCCTGAACCTGAGTCTGAGTCTGATATGGTTTCAAGGATCTGTGTTACTTATTTTAATCCCTATTTGAAGTCTGAAGTTTGTAATAATTTTGTGGCTAAAAAGGGGGAGAAAAATTTAAGTTCAGACAAGAGTTGTTCAGATTGTGTGCCATTGATTCAGAAGGTGACTAATTTTGCTCTAATACCAAGCATTATGCTCCTGAAGAACCATTCCAGCAATAAGATATGTCCAGATATGATTAAGGGGGGATATGTATCTCAGGGGGAGTTCATGATAGTTGTTATCCTGGAGTGGTCCTGAAGATCAAGTGTGTCCTGAAGTGTGCTCAGCTCCTGAAGTATGCTCTGATACTTTTGTTTCTCTGTAGTTCAGTAGTGAGGGGGAGCTTGTGTGAGAAGCTGAGTTGCAGGGGGAGTGTGTGTGAGAGAGTGTGTGATGATCAGGAGTTGATCAGTAGCTCTGATACCATGGTTGTGATGATCAGGAGTTGATCAGTTCTTGTCTTTTGTGTGCTTAAGGAGTCAGAAGCTGAAGCTGTTGTTTAACATAGCTCAGAAAGTGTTTTGTCCGCTGCCTAATTTATGTGCTATGTTCTATAATTGTGGAGTTCTTCATTGCTGAGTTGTTTATAAGGGAGATTGAAGAACTTGGATGGTTTTAGCCAAAAAATTTGCCAAAGGGGGAGATTGTTGAGTCTTTTGGTGTTGGCTGCATATTTTGGCAAAACCAAAGTGTTGAATAGAAGCATCTCCATAGGTTGAACATTTCTTCAGTTGCAAGGTTTTTCATTTGAAGCCATTCAGAAGCTGAAAATGCCATCAGAAGCTGAATGCACTGTAGCAGTTCAGAAGCTGAATTCAGGTTCTGAAGCCAGCGTTGACTTCTGTTGACCACATCAGAAGCTGGGTTTTCAGAATTGTTTTTGCGTGTATCTTGAGAGATTTAGCAAGGAATTATCTTTGTATAATTGCTTCTAGAATGCTGATTAAATTGGAGAAGATATCATTGAAGATTTGGTTCAATTTCATGATCTTCGTATTTTCTGTTTTAAATCTTTCAAAGATACAAAGCAGTTTTATTTGTTACCTTATTGGATCATTCTTATTTCAGTAACAAATCAATTCAGAAGATTAGTTTGTTATTTATGCTACAAGACTGAAGACTATATAAGGAGGAGTGCTGCTGCTATTCAAGTTACGATTTAGAGAGTTAAAAATCAGAGAATTGAGTCTTTGTTATTTTAAGCTTTTAGCTTTGTTGTGCACCACTCTGTTAGAGTTGGTTTAGGTTTTTGATTGAGTTGTAATTCATTCTAAGCCTTTAGGTACAAATGAAGGTCTGTCATTGAAATTGTGTTCAAAAACAGGGTATTGTTAAGGGTTGTTCAAGTGGCTGGGTTTAGTTACTTGAATAGGAAGATAGTGGATTCTATTACTCAGAGTTGGGTAGAAGTCTGACTAGGAGGAGTTTAATTGCTTAGGCTGGGAACTGGGAGTCAGTGTCTTGAGAGCCATGTCGGGTCGGGTTCTTCTCAATTTCTGCTTTACTGGTGGGCATTCTGGCTTGAGTGGCAGTTTATGTACGACGATGTTAGGGTCTAAACCTGGCATGTCTTGATACGACCAAGCGAATACATCCACATACTCTTGTAGAAGCTTAACCAACTTTTCCTTCACATCCTCTTGCAGGGAGGCTCCTATTTTGACCTCTTTCTTATCCTCTTCGGTCCCCAAGTTGATCACTTCAACTGATTCTTGGTGGGGTTGTATTACCATATCCCCTTGATTTGCAAGTCTGGACAATTCTTCAGGCAGTTCATAATCGTCCTCTTCATTATCTTCCGTTTGATTAATTGGGAAATCGAAGTCATAAGGGATTAAGGCAGTGTTGTTTTTGGAGGGTGGATTTGTGGATCTGCATGAGTATGATTTGATTTTAGACTTTTTGTAGAAATTTTTTTTTAAAACAAATGCAATAAAAAGAAAAAGAACTCAATTGGACATAAAAATGCAATTTTATTCATGATTGAAAATAACCTAAAACATGGGGACCACCACACAACTAATCATTTGCCTTGGGCAGAGCTAGATGATTTTTTATTTTAAAAGCAAAAACACACATGGTATATTACTTGAGCTTGGTAATGATCTCGGGTATTGCGATAGCCCTCCAATTATTCAAAGTTTCATCCGAAGCACAACGGTACACCAAATCAGGCACGTCTTCATCCACGTCTTCAAGCAGAGCCACTTGATCTTCATTGATAAAACCCGCACTGACAAATGTTTCCAAAATGGGGAGGATCCCTTGCTTTGGAGGCTTTGAGGAGGTTTCGGCTGATGGATGATATCCTAAACCGAAGCGATTCTTCTTCTCATGTATGTCCACTAATTTGCCCCATCCAGTGGGTCTGCTCTCTTCTAGAGCTTCTCTTATTGCCCTCCATGATGACATGGTTGTCCTAGCCTCTTTCTTGGGCTTTGAGCTCAAGGTCACAACATTCGCCACTTCCAAAGATTGGAAGGGAACATCCACAGCTTCTTCGTCCGTTTCTATATAACGGAACGACGAAAGATGGCTTACCATCATATCCTCTTGCCCGTAAACTACAATCATCTTGTTATCGACAATGAACTTAAGTTTCTGGTGTAGGGTAGAGGTGATGGCTCCGGCGATGTGAATCCATGGTCGTCTGAGAAGACAACTGTAAGTTGGATTAATATCCATGACTTGGAAGGTGATAGAGAAAACCTTAGGCCCAATTGGAACTGGTAGGTCAATCTCCCCTACGACGGCTCTTCTTGACCCATCGAAAGCTTTTACCACCAAAGCGCTTGGCTTCATTACTGTCCCTTCACATGATAGTTTTAGAAGGGTAGTCTTGGGCATGACGTTCAATGATGACCCCGTGTCCACTAACACTCGAGAGAGGATGTGGTCCATGCACTTCACGGAGATGTGCAAAGCGCGGTTATGAATATGCCCCTCGTCGGGTAGCTCATCGTCGTTGAAACCCAAGTACCTACTCGAGGTAATATTTGCGACTATCCCGTCGAATTGGTCCACAGGGATGTCCTTAGTGACATGTGCCTCACTGAGGATCCGCAGTAATGCTTCTTGGTGTGCCTCCGAGCTTAGTAGTAGGGATAACATGGAGATCTTGGAGGGAGTTTGACCCAACTGGTCAATGATCTTATACACGCTCTTTTGGATTATTCTTAAGAACTCCTCGGCCTCCTTTTGTGGAGCTGCTTTTTGAGAGGGTCCCGCTTGGTTCTCATCCTCTTCCACGCTCTTTTCTTTGAGCGGCTCTCTTGGTAGTACGGCTGGTGTCTTCCCGAGTTCTTTCGAAGCGAAGACTCTACCACTTCTTGTCATTCCTCCAACATCGGTAATGTTAGTGATGCTGGATTCAATTTTTGCTAGTGGTTTTCCTTCCACATAGGCCACAGGTTGGTAGTTCCATGGTACCCTCTTCGTGCTTTCAAAAGAGAAGGGTGCCGGCACGTGGAATGTTATGGGCTGTATAGGTATTGGTACCTCTCTCCTTTGGTATAGGATTTCGAGAGGTTTTGGGTCATGAGACTCCAAGGTAGGGACATCCGTGCTATCCTTTATATAGCCCATTTGGATCCAACCTTGGTCCATCAGCTCTTGAAGACAACTCTTCAATTTTCCGCACTTGTCCTGGTTGATTTTGCAGGCTTCGCAGTCGGCGTGCATCTCCTCAAACAAACCAAAACCGGTTAATTGCTCCCTTATGACTGACAGGGGAGTCTTTACATTGGCTACCTCCTTGATTGGGCCAAAGTCCTCTTGTTCTTCCACCGCGTTTACAGAGGGACCCGCATGCCCCGGCAATGGGTTGCTCTTCACATTGGGATTTTCCTCCTTGAAGGATAGCAGCTTCCGGTCAATGAGATTCTGGACCTTGTATTTGAATGCTTTACAACCTTCAATGTTGTGCCCCGGGGACGCCGCGTGGTATTCACATCTTGCGTTTGCATCATACCAAGGTGCATATGGTGGCACCAAAGCGGGTAGTGGTTTTATCTCAACCATTCCCTTTTGGATTAAATACGGCAAGATCTGACCGTATGGCATGGGTACATGATCAAACTGTACATTGTGATAGTTATTCCTCGGCCCCGTTTGGTTCCTTGGGGGGTACCCGCCTTGTTGTTGCTGCCGATTTTGTTGAGGCAACACTGCTGGTTGTCGAGGTGGAGTCGTGGGAATTACTTGAGGTGAGTAATGCCCTTGAGCTGCTACTGCTGCCACATATGGATAATTGTAGCAAGGCATTTGATTTGATGGTGGGTGAGATGGTCCCACTAGAACAGCGTTCGTCTCCCCCTCTTTCTTTTTATGAAATTTGCTGGGGGGTCTCCTGGCTCCACCTTGAGTTTCTAGAGGGCCTTGGATCTTTCCTCTCTTTACCCCGTCCTCTATTCTTTCACCAATTATGACTAGATCGGAAAAGCCGGAAGATGTGCTTCCAATCATTTTGTCATAATATGGGCATTGAAGTGTGCCCATGAAGGTATCGACAAGCTCCCTTTCCAACAATGGTGGCTGTACGCGAGAAGCTAGTTCTCTCCACCTTTGAGCGTACTCTTTGAAGGACTCGTTGCTTCTTTGCACAAGGTTCTTCAACTGCATCCTATTTGGAGCCATGTCCAAATTGTATTTGTATTGCTTTAAGAAAGCATCGGCTAAGTCCTTTCAAGTTTGGACGTGGGTACGCTCAAGTTGCATGTACCAATCCAATGACGCTCCGCTCAAACTATCTTGAAACACATGCACCATGAGCTTCTCGTTCGTTGCGTAAGCCGCCATCTTCCTACAGAACATCCGTAGGTGGTTCCTAGGGCATTGAATTCCCTTGTACCTCTCGAAGTCCGTTGCTTTGAATTTTGGAGGGATTACACTACAAGAAATTTGTCATTTTGCGACACTTACTTTGCGACCCTTAGCTTTGAACCGTCGCAGATTACACTTTTGCGACTGTTAGGCTTAAGGGTCGCAGGTTTTATACCTTTTTTTAAGCGCCTTTCACATTAAATATTTTGGCCAAAAATTTTATCCCTCCCGCTCTTCCATTTTCAGTCTCCCTCCCACACCTCCAAAACCCTATAACCCAATTTTATTCCACAATCTTACTTTCCCCCAAACTGAAACCTAAATCTCTACCACCCATGACTGAATCGAAGCATTCCCAGAATCTCATTTAAGCTCTCCCCCAATTTCACTCTCACCCAATTTCTCTCAGATTCTTCAACACTACCCCTTCACAATCATTCGTTGTTTCCTACCTCATTGATAAATTCGGATTCTCACCACAATCCGCTCTCAAAGCTTCCAAACAACTTTATTTCACAACCTCACAAAAACCTGATTTAGCTATCAACTTCTTCAAAAATCACGGTTTCACCGACTCAGATATTCTCAACATTATCAAAAGAGCACCATCGCTTCTTTCCTGCGATACCCACAAAAGAATTCTCCCAAAGTTTCAGTTTTTAATCTCCAAAGGTGCTTCTTCCTCTGACATTGTTCGTATGGTTAGAGGTAACCCCAATTCATAATTTACCTATATCTCTCTCTAATTGAAATTTTATTTTATTTAATTAATATTTAAACGAACTATTTTATTTGGTTGATTTCTTTGGATTAAGGAACTAGATAGGGACGAGATTGATTGGTATTTTTTTATTTTGTTGTGTTTTTGTTTTAGTCTGTTTGATGATTTAGGGGTTAAAGATCGATGTGGGTGGGTTTTGAATGGAACCATACATTTGCAAATATTGCAATAAGTTACAGGTGCTTCAATCCTGCCTGCTTAACATTGGAAATTCTTTTCTACTTGCCTTTTTTTAGGTCAAAAGTTATTGGGCAGCATAATCTGCCACATGCGGTCCCAACGTGTCTAGCCAAGTTGAGCCCAGTATAACATCTGCCCCTGATATTGGTTGTAAATACACAGGCACCATGATCTCATGTCCTTTCACTTTGAGTGGCAGATTTTGTATTTTCCCTTCTGCTGTCAGCATTTGTCCATTCCCTACCAACTTGAGTGTCTGTGCTAATCTTGGTTGAATGAAGTTGTCAGAACTTCTTCCATCAACCAATATCTGCATCTCAATGCTACCCACCTGACCTGTGAACCGGATTGTACCTAATCCATTGGATCCACCCATAGCATTTAGTGACAAATGATGTGTATCTCCTATCGTCAATCGTTCCTGACTGTCATCAGCTTCATCATTCACTGCTTCACTGTCATCAATCTCATCTATTTGCAACATCAAGAGTTGTCTATTGGGGCATTTGTGAGAGGGTGAGAACTTCTCATCACAAAAATAGCATAATCCTTTATCCCTCCTCAACTGAATCTCTGCAGGGGATATCTTTTTGACATTAGGATTTCTAGGTGTGAATGGTTTGGTGGCTGGTGTAGGTAACAGTGGTGGTAAGTTTGATTTTCTGTTTTGGTTGTTTGTATTGTTTTGTTGATTTTTTGTGGAAATGTATTGGTGTTTCTGGTAGGTATGGTTGAGTATTTGGGTTTAGTTGGAAATGTGACAAGCCGGAAGAAGAAACACAAACATCATTTCTTCTTAATTCCTATTGAACATAAAAGCAACACCAATATCACCAAAAGTCTAAGTACAGAATATGTGCTATCTTGTACCAGTCCTCCCCTGTTCCGTCCTTGCATTGGTTTGACAAGGAATTAGTTGGAATTAGGCTCATTTGCATGGTTTGACAAGGAATTTTTTGGATCACCTTTGTCTACTTCCTCTCCTTTCATGCCAACTTTATATTTCCCTATCTCATCACTTGTGGTTTCCTTAGGACCTTCTTCACTTTCACTGTCTTATTTGGAGAATCATTGTTTTGGCCTGTCATGACAAAAATCCATTCATTTCCTTTATCAAATTTTACCACAAATCTATAATAGAATCTTTTATTTCATTTTCCACAAGGATGAATTTTTTAATATATTTTGTGAAAAAATGATTTGTGTAATTAAACAACATTATTAAGTGCTGAAAACCAACACCAACCACAAAGAGGTGGACAGATGATTATTACTTTGCTGAAGAATACAACACAAAGAAAGCCTACTTGTTATTCTAGATGTATTTCAAAATAAATCAGCTTAATAAGACAAAAATTGCATGCAAAATTATTCAAATGCTTAAGCACTTGAAAGAGAAAACCCACTAAGATCTGAACTTTGCTTACCTTGAAAACAACTCTAACTAGCAAAAATCTACCAGAACATTAGAACATTACCATTTTCTTCATTTTGGTTATATTTTGGGCATATTCTAATTGATCATATGGTTTTTAACCTTACTACTCAGCAAATGATCTTCCCAAAACATAGCATTATTATTATACATTTAAGCACTCAAACATCTAAATTTCAGTACTATAAAATTCTCAATAAAATTCTGACTCGAAGCCATAGAAAAGGAAATTCTCAACTAAATTTACCCTAAAGGATCACCTAAAATCAGTACTAAGAAATTATACTTGTTAGTCATCACATTTCAAACTGTTCTTGTTGATATGTTCTATGACATGAGTTGTTCATGCGACTCAGAATAGCGTACTACTAGCTACATAATAACACGATAATTTCTCAACGCGCCCCACATTAGATGTTGTTTTTGCTTGTAAATGCTGGTTGATGTTGTTCTTGTAGGTATATGATTAAACTATTTAAAGTAAAGGAAAAGCAAAGAGAACAAGCTGAAAATGCTAGTAATGGAGTACCTGTTAAGAAGCAAAGTGCTGGCGAGTTGCGTCTTCACAAAGGTTACCTTCTTATTGAATTGTTTACTTTTTTTATTGTGTTTCATCGTGTCAAGTTTGTGTGGCACTTACCCGTACTCACGGCCAGAATACTTGAATTCTTGTTTATCATGATTAATCATTCTAATTTGTGTCGATTCTTTGATATCATTATTCAAGATGGTAGAAAATTAGTTGGGTTAATCCAATAACCTCATGCTGGTTGGGGTTCACATAAATAAAGAAAAAGTAAAGGTTCTTATCATGTACTCTTTCTTGACATCAGTAGTAGTATAAGTGATTAGTCTGAACTAAACATAATTTAGTACTCATAATCAATGGTAACAAACAAAGTTGTAGACTCCAATTATATCCTCAAGCTTTGTGGGATTGAAAAACTAAAGATAACCAAATTGTGATTGTCGTGTATTCTCTACTGATGTTGTTGGTATATATTATATGTTCCGTGTGACTTCATTCTAATTTAATGGTTTGCATAATTGACATGTTAATCAGAATCCATTTGATCTCCTTATGGAATAATTTTTAGCGATACAAGTTAAACTACTAGTTAATTGTGTACGAAATAATATTAATCCATTTCTGGTTTATCTGTTTATGGTTTCTGTCTCAGTTTTAGCGCAAATTTAATTTTTGGTTCATTTCTGGTTAGCGTATGTTTTTCTAGTTGTTGTGTTGCTAGCTCTTTTGATTTCATTTAAGCAATGTAAATTCTTGTGAGATTCCTAATTGCCTTGTTAGAACCAACAAGAAGTTAACTTAAGAAGCAATGTACTTTAATTATCATTTTAAACATATCTTTGATTTTTTTTTATTGTTTTATGCAATTCTCATCTGAAATATGATGACTTTATTCTCAAGGCCTAAAAGAGATTCCTTGCATATGACATATGAAATATTTATGAGTATTTTTGTGGATTCAATGATTTGTTTTTTTAATCTCATGATTTTTTTAATTTTTCAGTTGAGTGCATTTTAATTTCGCGCTGGGTGTCACCGTGGTTCACACTTTGCTCCTACTTCACTTTCTCAAGGTAAAGACTTTGTTTTCCTCTAACATGTATTCACGTCAAATTTTGATTGATTTGTGCCATGAAATTAAGCTTAATTTTGGTCTATGGAAAATGGCAAAAGCACTAGATATGTAAGTGTAATGCTGCCTCCCTGGAGGAAATTAAGTTTAATTTCAGTTTGTGGACAATGGCTTTGTGTATTGCTGGAAATTATGAGTTTTTTGCTGTTGTGCTTTATGGTGTTAATGCTTGTTATTTGAAATGGATACTTACTTTTCATGAATATTTGTATTGTTTTGACATGTCTATGTTTAAGTGAATATATTTGTCAATATGCTAACTTATTGAAATCCATATTTTATATTTAAAGCAATGGATAAGTCATGGATTATGAAGCCACAAACGTCGGCTGCATACAAGCGAGGGATAATGGAATTTATTAATTTTGCCTTTAAAGACGTAGTGGAAAATGGTGAAGTAATATGCCCCTGTAGAGTTTGCCGTTTAAAAAAACCGCAAAGTAGGAGTGTAATGTTCGACCACCTAAAGTGGTCACCATTTCCAAAGGGCTACACCATTTGGCTGCATCATGGGGAGTCCTTAAGAGAACCTAGTACTGTCTCAACTAGTACTATTCCAAATATAGGTCAAGACACGGTGGTTGTTGAAGATCCTATTCAGAACATGATCAATTATGCGTTTGGAGTTGATAGGGATCAGACAAATGAGGTACCCATTGCATCAAATGTAGAGATTGATCGAGAGGAAGATGTGATGCCAAGTGTAAGTGAAGAAATGAATGAAGCCAAAGAATTCTATGAATTAACTAGAGATGGAGAACAACCCCTGTATGAAGGGTGTACAAGATATTCAAGATTGTCTTTTTTGTTAAAGTTGTATCACATCAAGTGTTTGTGTGGCTTGAGTGATAAGTCGATGACAATGATTTTAGAGCTATTAAAAGATGCATTTGAATTTGCAAATATTCCAAGTACATTCTATGAAGCAAAGAAAACAATTACGAAACTTGGTATGAATTATGTGAAGATACCTGCATGTCCCAACGATTGTATGCTTTATTGGGGCGAAGATGAAGAGAGGGAGACCTGTAAAATTTGTAACACTTCAAAATGGAAATCAGGGGAAAAGGAGTGTGTTGTCAATAATCGGAAAAAAGTTCCTGCAAAAGTTCTTCGTTATTTTCCTTTAAAACCTCGATTGAAAAGACTATTTTTTTCAACAAAGACTGCCGAGGATATGAGATGGCATGCAGTTGATACTAACAACGATGGAATGATGAGGCATCCTAGAGATTCTGAAGCTTGGAAACAATTTGACCTGACACACACTTGGTTTGCATCAGATCCGCAAAACTTAAACTGTTCATGTTGAACTTGATTGTTAAGAAGTCTATATTGTTGTTGTAACCTCGATGGACTTATGATTGTTAAGAAGTCTAGTTTGTTGTTTACATCTACTGAATCATTAATGCAATGAAGTGTAACTTTTGCTAGTTTTTTCATACCCTACGGTACTTGTTTTTAATTTTACTTGTGATTGTTATTTTTACATTTTACTTGTGATTGTTTTTAATCCTACTTTGCTTAGCTATTTGCATTGTTCTGACTTGTTTATCGTCAATCATGCAGTGTAATTGTATTTCAGGTTTCATTCTTGTCATAATATGACATCATACGAGGATCAAAAGAGGAAAAGAATGGCAGAAAATCAAAAAAGGTTGGAGGCTCTAAATATTCCAACTATATCTCAAGAACTTGCAAAATCCTATTCCGCCACTTCAAAACATTCAAAGGTATGATTGAACATCCCTTGCATTTGATAGTTTTTTTTTAATTATGCCATTTATTTATACATGCCATATTTTTAGTTTGGGAACGGAAAATGAAAGTTTGTACAACCTGGAGCTCTTGAGGTAGCCAATAAGAAGCGCCTCTGTTCACAAGGTTTACCACATGCATCTTCATCGCCAACACATTTGACAGCTTCATTGCCTATGCACGTGACACCTTCGCCGCATAATCATGTGACACCTCCATCACCTACACATGTGACACCTCCATCGCCTACACATGTCACACCTTCACTGCCATCTTCCGAGGCAACATCACCGCATCATGATATTCCGTCCCTTGATTCTGGAGATGATGATGTAGACAATGATGTAGATGAAGAGCTAACCATCATTCAAAAAAAGAAATCTAAATACTGGGATGTCGAAGTTATAAGTATGTAATCTAGTGTTAAATTATGTTTAAATAATTTGACTGTTTCAAATGGTTTACTTATGCCATGTTTCACTTTCTTATTTGTTAGATGAGGCAGGTCATGTTTCAAGGAGACATTTAACGGTGGCAGATGTGCTTGAAGAATCTCCTAATGGAACCAGGATAATGACTCGATGGAATGATGTTCCTCAAGTGGTGGGACAAGCTGCTGGTTTGTTGGCAAATTATTTGGGTTCATTGGCAAGGCAATATAGAGATTTTCCGATAATGTTTGAAAGTTGGGATGCAATTTCAGATGATAAAAAAACTGAGTTTTATAATGTTAAAATAAAGGTATCATTGATATACATTTGAATATATATGATTTATTGTTTCTTGTGTTAACTAACAATTTGTTTTTATGTTTATGTTGCAAGACAAAATTTGTTGTTGATGATGGAGACCAAAAAAAATATATTATCAGTAGCATTGGAAAGAAATGGAAGGATGGAAGGTCTCGGTTGTTTACTAAACATTACAAATGGGAACTCACATTGGAGGAGAATCTCAAAAATAGGCCAAGTTCTGTTGACCCAGATTCTTGGGCTGTTTTTGTCAATTATAGGAGGAAGCCGAAAAATGTGGTAAATTATGGTTTCATTTGTTATTTTCACAAGTGTTTAATTGCTGCATGTATAAAAAATCTTGCTTCAATTAATGCAGGAGATTGCACAAAGAAATGCAAGAAATCGGAAAAAGCTAACAATCCCTCATACACTAGGAGCTAAGACGCTTGCGAGGACTAGAGATGAATTGGTATGGTTCACTCAATCTGCTGGTTGATTATATATACAATTGAACAAGTAATATTATATGTGTTAGAATAAGAACTCTAGTCAGTTTGATAGAGTGACTTGAGTCTGAAGTCAGAGTGTGTGTTCTGGTCTTTGTCTTGGTTCAAAGTGTGTGTGTGTCTAGCAATCTCTTAACTTCATTACTGTTTGGCCTTCTTGCCTACATGTATGCTTACTTGATGGCGTTTTGCCACTTTAACAATATGTGCTTACTTGTAGGAATTGAGAGATGGTCGAAAATATAGTAGGGGAGACATGTATTCTGTTTCGCATAAATATGCCAACGGCTCATTTGTCAATGAAGGTGCAAAGGAAAAATTTGTAAGTGACAATTTCGCATAAACATTGAAAGCTTGCATGGTGCTTCTTTCTTTTCTGCACAATTGTATATTGCTAATAAACAATTCAAAATACATAAAACAGGACCAATGTTTACAATTTGTAAATGCAATATGTAACAGTTATTTGGATGTTAGGGAATGACCCGTTAACACCTTTGCTCAAACCAGGAATGGTCGGGTTTAGAATACAACTCGTTGAATAAGAATAATTGAAGGTAAAATAGAGGATAAGAGGATAAGAGAAGAATATTTTGAATTGTAATAATGATTGATTATTTCATTTGCCTCAAGGCTTATAAATAGACAATGAAGATACAATCATCACCGTTCATTGTTTACAATAAAAGGATCCTATGCCAAAGCATGGTAAGTTGGCAGTACTAGAACTTAGCTAGAAGACAAAAACATAAACTTATAACTTAATAAAAACAGAACTTCAAAAATATTATTCTAGGCTAGAATATGTTGTCACAATACCCTGCTCTTAAGGAACACCCTTGGTCATATGGCAGTTACAACAAAGTTCTATTATATATGTTTCTATCCATCTATAAACTATTCAGAATCACATTCAATCTAACTCACCTAATTGTCACATGGCAGTTACAACACAATTATTTGCTGACAGTTATTTGTTGCACTATTGTAATTTCACGAACTGTTGTATATGCAGGAACAATTGCAAGCTGAAATGCAAAGCACTCAATGTGAGAATGAAGCATTTGTCAAAGTGTTTGGAAAGGACCTTGCTGGATATGTCCGTTCCATGGGGCTTGGGATAACACCATCTCAAATCTCTAGTCAAACTACTAGATCAGCGTCATCTTCCATCGAGGCTAATGAGAAAATGTTGAAAATGCAAGCTGAGATTGATTCTCTTAAGGACAAGGCTTCACAAGTTGATATCTTGAAGGCACAAGTTGCTTTCTTAATGCAAATGCAAATGCAAAATTCTCACATTGAAAATGAGGTAACTTTTACAAAACTATTGCAAAAAAATTCTGCTCTTTTATACACTACTATTGGAATAATGCGATGGGTCCTCCAATTCACCGTGGACAAAAAGCTCAGTAATGTAATGTTTGAAATAGATGCTTCTGTGGTGGAGAATTGTTTTAGTGGCAGGTTGTCTATACCTAGCATTAATCCTTGATTGCAAATATTTATTCTCTAAGCTTTCTAATAGCTATGTTAGTGTTAGATTCTGGTTCATGTTTTCTAACCCCTGTAAGCTTTCTAATAGCTAATTATTCTCTAAGCTTTCTAACCCCTGTAGCTATTAGATTATGTAATCAAATGTTTTATTTCTTAATCAAAGTGTTAGATTCTAAAAAAAAAGAATTTGGAATAAACACAAACTGCTATTGGAATCATGTTGTTGAAATAAACAAAAACTGCTTCATGTTTTACTGATATTGGAATAAAAATGTTAGTTATGATTGAGTACTTTGATATTGCTAATCATTGTCTTATTTAATTTTCTTCTTTCCAGCCAACAAATGTAGGATCAGCAAAAGATGGTAGACATTCATCTGATTCTAGCCATCGCCTTGAGGATCATTGAAGCAACATCACTAAGGAATACTAGGGAATATTTAGATATTTTATGGACTTCTAATTCTGATACAGTTGTTTTCAATGTTTAGCCACTAGTGTTTCGGTTTTTGAATGTTAATACTACATATACTTTATCTATTGTTTTGGTTATAAGTTGATGTATGGTTCTATTTTGCTACTCTTGGATTATTATTTTGTTACTCTTGGTTAAGCTATAAAAAAAAATATTAAATCAGGTCATCTCAATTTAAATCAGCTCCTCTCAATTTCAAAAATAAATAAATAATTGCGACTGTTCAAACAGTCGCTGAATAATAAATTCAAAATTTTAAATCAGTCATTTGCGACTGTTGGTTGAACAGTCGCAAGTCCCTTCCTTTGCGACTGTTGGGAACCGTCGCAAGTCCCTTCAAAACCATGTGAATGCTCTTCCTTTGCGACTGTTACTAACAGTCGCAATAGCCTTTGCGACTGTTGGTGCGACTGTTGGTTGAACAGTCGCAAAATACCCTTTGCGACCCCAATTTCTGTGTCTGTTGGGGAACAGTCGCAAAGGGATATCTGCGACCCTTCTAACAGTCGCAATCCATGATTTTAGAAGTCGCAAAATGCCTTTTTTCTTGTAGTGTTACCACATCGGGCACTAAGCACATGTCCAAAGCATTGTGGGCACCGTATGAGCTGGATCCTTCGACAACTTTTAACCTTTCTTCCAAAACGCGATACATTTGGGCGGTATCGTTGTCCTGGTGGGTCATGTCGGGAGCAGAATGCCTAGGCTGATTGTCTTCCACATTATGAGAAATATTCTCATGATGAGTGGTGGAATTCCCTTGAGGACGATGCTCTTCGTTCCTAACGGGGATTGTAAGCTGTGGTGGTGGAGGTGGCACATGGCCCTCATTTTCAAGTGGTGGGGTATATCCTAGAGGTAAACCATAAGGAGGCCATTGCACATTGGCTGCATCCACCGTTGGACGAGGGTTGCTCTCTCGGGCCGATAGAGTTTGCATTAACTCTAACATTTGATCCATCTTCCCCTTCATCTCATCAACTTCTCCTCTCAAAGCCGCTTGACTTTGTTCCAAATTATCCATGATCCTTTGCTTGTTGGCCGTGTTCCGTACGAGTGTTGGAGATCTGGCTCTTGGACCGATGGTTTTTTGGGTTTTCTGGCTATGATTGCTTCAAACTGTTTTTAGGGGAAATGAAATGAGTGTGTTTTTTTGGAAAAAAAATGCATGAAAATGCATGTGAATGCATGTATGCGATGCTTATGCAAAAATATGCCCATTTTTTTTGTTTATGCAAAAAAAATTTATGAATGCAATTGTTTATGATATGCAGGGGTTTGGTATAGGAATGTTCAAAACTTCCCCCCATCCTCACATGCAGGCTCTAGAGATGAGATTTTCTAAAAGGTCCCTAGATTCACGGATCCCACAAGGAATTAAGGTCGTCGTTTGCGAACTTCGCAAGACTTCAATTCATTCCAAGTGAAAATCTCCTCTAGGCGGGGTTTGGCATCCTACCTCACGGACATACGTCAACGCGGGCTTCCTCTCACAACCCCATCCTAACTTAATTTTTTCTCAAGCTCGGGTAGAGAGCCTCACACGCCCGGCGTTAACCCGAACAATGTGGAGTAACATCGCTCATGTAACAACCCCGCATTTGATATAATAATATAAAGCAATATGAAGCATTTATAAACATAAAGCAAGAGAAAGATATATACAAAATGAAATAAAAGCATGCACGCAAAAAATATAAAAACATTTAGCTTAAAAGCTAAATAGGATAGGCTTGACTCGCTAGAGGGAAAAGCAGTCCCCAGTGAAGTCGCCAGCTGTGCGCTCTCGTTAAAAACGCGCAAGCTTCCGAGACGTGTACGAACGCTCGAAAGGTTAGGTGAAGTCGCCACCAAAGTTTTTGTTTAAAGGGAACGTTGATAAACCCTTAAGTTTTTTTATTTGAAGGGAAACGATAATAAAACCCTTGACGATGAGGAAAGGATTGGTCATCGCAACCATTATCGGGTTCGGGAGTCGATTACGCAAGGGGAAGGTATTAGCACCCCTCACGTCCGTTGTACTCAACGGGAACCTCCTAGTTAGCTAAAGCTTAGAATGTTTTTAAATGTTTTGCTTGCATGCTTGAATATAAATAAAGATAATAAAGATGAAAGGGGAAAAAGTTTGTTTTTTATTGTTGTGCTTGACAAGATGATGATCTTGCTCCCACGTATCCCCTGGTGTGATGGGGAATTCAAAGCTACGTAGTTCTTTGGTAGAAAAACGTATTTGTTGGTTGTTTTTAAAGAGCGATGTTTTGATCGAATTCTTACGATTAAACGTAGCTTGTATACTCGCGCATGGGAGGCTTAAGCGTTTGTTTAAAATCGCGCTAGAATTGATAAAAACATGTTCGCTGGGGAAAAAGGTTCGATTGATCCGACCGGATCAAGAAAGGGTGCAATGGACTCAACCGAGTCGAACATTGACCAAAGTGACTCAAACGAGTCGAGGAAGGGTTCGATTGATCCGACGGGATCAAGAAAGGGTGCAATGGACTCAACCGAGTCGAACATTGACCAAAGTGACTCAACCGAGTCGAAAAAGGGTTCGATTGATCCGACGAGATCAAGAAAGGGTGCAATGGACTCAACCGAGTCGAACATTGACCAAAGTGACTCAAACGAGTCGAGGAATTGAATCTAGTGGCCACGGGGGACCAAAAGGTTCAAATTGACCACAAAGGGCCAAGAATTGGTTTGGTATGGTCGGATACGTTGAAAATAGAATGACGATTGCCCGAATGACGAGACATACGTCACGCATTCGTTCAATCGAGGCAATGGAGAGACATACGTCAAACCACCCCTTTTTCATTCAAGTTTTGTTCAAATTTTAAGAAATCCCAAAGTTTATCAAAACACTTGGTTTAAAACTCATATGAAAAGGTTTTAATGTTCAAATTAGTTGTTGCAACCTAATGAACAAGTTTGCCTTGTTTATGCATGAAAATGAGCAAGTTTTGCACCAATTTGTGAAAAACGCACAAGTTCGGCTCAAGATTGAAAAAGGTTTTGAAAAGTGAACAAGTTCGGCTTAAGTTCACGTTTGATTGAAAATCATGAACAAGGTTTTTGTTCAAGTTTAGTTTTGAAAATGATGAACTTAGCTTATTGCTCAAGTTGATTTTGAAAGTTTATGAACGTAACTTGTTTTGCAAGTTATTCAAAAAGTGTTGCTCAAACTTGTGAATCCTTCAATATTATGCAAAACTCTTGTTATGGTTTGAATAAAATGAGTTTCAATCCACTTAGGTTCTGAGTTCTTGGGCTAGAACCTCAAAAATTGGCTGTTTGGGAGCCTAAACTCAGATTCCGAGTTCTGTCATGGTCGCACTGCGACCAGAGCTTCGCACTGCGAACACTGCGAAATTTTGAGTTCAGAAGCTGCTTCTGAACTGTTGTTCAGAAGCAACTTCTGAACAATCTCAGAACCTTTAGGGGAGTGAAAAGCTTTTGAAATCAGCAATAAAAGGAGTGCAACAACTCAGTTTAAATGTTTTGCAAAACCTTGGGATTCTTTTGAAATTCAAAAGGGTTTTTTTAGAGCAAAATGGATTTAAACAAAATTTAAGATGCAAGCAACAATTCTAAATGAAAGATAAGGATTTTAAAGTACTTACAGAACTCCTAGCAAAGCTTTTGTTGCAAGGAAATGAAAGGAACTTGAATGGTTGAAGTTTTTTCTAAAGTTGGGATGTTGGAGGTTTGAAGGATAATAACACTAGTGTTGCTACTATCTCTCACTCTTTGTATGGTGCTTTGAAGGTTTGAATGATGTGTATTTAGTGTTGTTTCAAGTGTTTCAATTGTGTTCAATTGCTGGTTTTTTCTCTCTGGTGTTTAATGGTTATGCATTGCATCCTATTTATAGGCTAAAACCAAATCAATTGTCATCATGAGAAATCCCCAAAATCCAGCTGATTTGTGGGCTAGGATCAGGCTAAATTGCTTTGCATTTAATGCAAAAGTGAAGAGGTGACCTTGCCTTGCTGCAATGGTCAAGACTTAGCCAAATCCAGCCATTAATTCAACTGATTTTGGATAGCAATGATGATGAAAAGGTAAGAAAAACAGGGCTGGTTTGCAATTGGCTGTCCCTTGGGATTGGTCCTTGCAATCTTGAGGGTTAAGCAAGAAAAACGTGCACTGTGATGTGCAGAGGTTGGGGGAAACAAAAGGGAACATGTGGGCTGGTGTGAGGAGGAAGAAAAGCTGCTGAAAACAGGGCAGCACTCATGGCTTTTGGGCAAGCAAAACCAGCTGGGTTTGACTGGTTTTGGGGGAGAAAGCAGGAAGAAAATCACAAAAGCTGGTGGCTGGCAAGCTTAGGGTCAGTAGCAGGTCCATTGGGAGGGACAAGAGCTGCCCAAGGGCAAGCCAACTTGCTTGGCACATGCTTGGTTGGAAGAAAAAGCTTCTTACATTGGCTTTAATGGCACATGCTCCAATTCTTGCTTTGCTGAGCTCAATTAGCCATAATTGATGATAAAAACAATAATAAAAATGATAGGTAATAATAATAATAACAAAAATGAAAATAAATCAAAGAGGTTAAAAATCTGCAAAAAATTCGCAGACTTCGCAGAGCGAAGGGGACTTTGCTCTGCGAAGTCCTCATTTCTGAAATGTTGACTTTTTTGTTGACTTTTGTTGACTTTTGTTGACTTTGACTTTTCTCTTTTTTTTGATTTTTTTGAAATTTGTTTTGAAAAAGGCTTGGGACAAAATTAGGGTACAACAATACCATCGCCCTAGCACGAGTCCGTCCCTTTTTCATTCAAACCTTTTTACGCCCGAGCGCGTTTTCAAACGGATACTGTCGCCCGAGCGCGAGTCCGTTCCCTTTTTTTATCAAATCATCTACCTTTATTCATTGTCGTCAATGGCAGTTCGGTAACAACCCGAACAGTTGACATTTACCTTTATTCCTTGTCGTCAGTGGCAGTTCGGCAGCATCCCGAACAGCTGACATTTACATTTTACCTTCATTAAGCTATCCAAACAACGATAGTAGACCACGTTTCCTTTTAACCAAACTTTTTCGCTCGGGCGCGATCAAATCTTTTTTGATTAAAATCAACCAACATACAAACTTTTTCTATCCAAAGAACTACGTAAGCTTTGAATTCTCCATCGCACCAGGAGATACGTAGGAGCAGGATTCACATCTTGTCAAGCCCATTAATAAAAAACTTTCTTTTTCCCCTTCATCATATTTTTTTCTTTTTCCCTTTTAACATATTCAAGCATGCAAGCAAAACGTTGAAAAACACTCTAGCGTTAGCTAACTAGAAGGTTCCCGTTGAGTACAACGGATGTGAGGGGTGCTAATACCTTCCCCTTGCATAATCGACTCCTGAACCCAAAATCTCTAACATTAAGGTAATTTCGAACTTTTTTCCTTTTTTCCCCGAAAAATTAAAAGTTCAGTCGTGATTTAAATTTAGTGATTCAACGCTTCTCAATAGCTTGATATCCGAAATTCGACGCGACATCTGCTAAATTCAAAAGTGCTCAAACACTTTGAAAATTCTTACAAACTTAATATCTTAGAATTTCTTAGTGTCAGAAGTTTCTTATGCTTAAAGTTAGTTTACTAGTCTTTGAGTTCTAGAGTGTAAAAACATAGAAACTCTTTTTTAAACTCTTATTGTATAAGTCCTATTGTGTGAGGAAAGGAAGTCTATGACTTGTGTATTGTAGGAACTGTAATCTAGTGTGATTATAGGGAAAAATCCCTAAGAAGTACAAATGGATTGGACTAACATCAGATAATGGAGTGAACCAGGATAAATTTGTATGTGTTGTCTCTCTATCTTACTTTGATCTCTTTCTGACTATCTTTCTCTTTTGTTTTAACTCCTAAAAGATTTTTAGAAAAATCCAACACAACCTACTTGTGTTTTTCTCATCTTCAAACTCCTTTAAATGACCTCTTATTTGTCTGCAAATTAAAAGAAAATAATTAAAAACATAGCCAAAAATATCATATAATGCTCTGTCATCACCAACCTAGAAGTAATAGAGGCATGCTAATGGTCATTTTACGAGTTTTTGGAGGGACAAATGGGTTGGAAATTCCCACCATTTGTGAGGCATTCCCTCTCATTTCTCTCTTTCTACTCAAAAAGAGGCTCTAGTGGGTAACCTTTTGGCCTTGACAGAGGGTGTGGGGGGATTGTCGTTTGTTTAGGGGAGATTACCTTTCAATTGGGAAGATGACTTACTTAATGAGTTGTTGGTCACTCTTAAAGGGTTTAGAGGAGGGGTGGATGAGGATGCTTCATGGTGGATTCCAGATAAGGATGGTGTTTTTTGTTTTTTTTTTTTCAGTTAGATGGTCTTATAAGGTGTTATATGAGGGTTTGCTTCTTGATGGTGGGTCCAATAGGTTGTAAGAGGGGTTTTTTGAATACCTTTGGAAGAGTCTCGCGCCTTTAACGCATCCATATCACACGCCTCAACGCACCCAAATCATAGAGCCGAAAATCGCCAAAGGGCTGCCAAAATCACAGGCTACGAAAAGATAAATTTTTAGAGCTTGATAAACCTCCCCCTCTTCCACAGGTCGTACACACGAAACCTTCTATCAAGCTACAACCTGATTTGGGAGTAACTGTTTCGGACTGGGCCAATGCCTAATCCAAGTTATGACCCAAGTTAAATCGAGACCTAATATAGAGGGAGCTCATATTATGGACACACCTTGAATCCCACAAGATAGCGGTCTGGACCAATGATCTAGACCATGCATTTCGAATCCAATGTTGGACCCTCATATCATTACAAGTTTCTTTTGAGGACACCTGTCCAAGTGAAGGCTTGACAGCCAAAATCTATACTTATAAATCCGTATAAATACTAATGCACAATATTGAGTGAGATATCTCACACTTTACTCATATATTTACCTCACTCTCCTTGAACCCTCGTTGACTAGAGCGCAAGATTACGTGTAGGTACACCACCCCCTCCGATGGAGAAGAACTTACTGTTGACCGTGGTGGACAACGACAAATTTCTCTCTGATATAAATTCCACTAAAAATTAGTACCAAAAATTAATTAAATGTATTTCAACGTGCTCTCTCCGTTCCTTTATACTTATTGCATTTGCTAGAAAATTTTGTTCATATTTGGTCGTGATTTTCAAAGTTTAATACAAGAGTAGCTGTTGGAATATTTATCACAGAGCGAGAAAAAAAATGAAACAAAATAATAATAAAAAAGTAAAAAATGCATGACAAGTAAACAAATTATTGATTCTATAAATCTGTGTAAGAAAAACCAAAAAATGACAATTAAGAATGAATAAATTATTTAATAAAATGAATGAAATATTTAGTGTGTTTGAATTGTGTACTCTTTGCGTGCAATTGTAAAGATTAATTTTTGAGTCAGTTAAAACTGTTAATTTAAACACTCCTCCATTCTGAAGATTGGATTTAAACCCATGACCTCTGCTTAAATTGAAAGAGACCATTTATCATCTCAACCAAGTGTTATTGGATTATTTAGCGTAACTCAACACTTTTTTGAAAAATAAGTTAAGATCGTAACGGTATGATATCCTCTGTCCCAAAGTATAAGTCGTTTTGAGAAAAAAATTGTCTGAAGTTATAATAAGTTGTTTTATAATACCAATGAAATATTAAAGTTATTTTTCCTATTATACCTTTAATTATTTATTACGATACATTTTTTCATTTCTTTAATTTATCTTTCATATATCTTCTAATAACGATAATTTTGTAAAACAACACATAATTTCTCATTTTCATACAAAATTAATTACATTTCTTAATACATGTGAAATTGTCAAAACGACTTATACTTTGAACCGGAGGGAGTACCTAAAGTGAAAGAATAACATGTAGAGAGAGAAGTGAAATTGAAAGAAATTAATACACCAAGGAAAAGAACAACGAAAAATTATTATAAAATAAAAGATCGATTTGTAAAAAAAAAAATAACGAAAAAAATACGTTACCGAAGTTGGTAATGAAGTCTCCAAAAGGTTAGTTTAATTGGTATGAATATTGCATAATATATGTAGGGGTCGGAGTTCAAACCACAAACACCCACTTATTCACCTTAAGAGACGAATTTCTAGCCACTAAAATACTTGACCAAAAATTTAAGATTATGTATAGCTGAAAATGCTAACTTCTAAATAAATTTTGGGTTTGACTTTGATATATTCTCAATATATAATTTTTTTACTTGTAAACAAATCATAGTTTTTGTTTGTTGAGGAAAACAAATCATATCCACATAAGTCATTTTAAAAGTAATTATGATTAAGTCGCATTGTTTTTATAATTAGATCATTCTGAATGATACCCCTTTTGTCCCCTAATAAATGACCTAATTGATCTTTCACACATATTAAAAAAAAGTTTTATAAGTGAAAGAGAGAGAAAAATGATTTGAAGTATCCTTGTCAAGTATTGGTGCATTCATCATTTTCATAGGAGGTGTGTTATTTAAATAATCATTTGTATGACAATTTATGGTACAACCATAAATTTACAAAGAAAAGCAAGTATAGACACGAAAACCAAAACAATAGAGAGATAAAGTAAAAATATAATGTGAGTATGAAAGAAAAAGTTGTTACAAAATGGTTGTACAAAAATCATTTCTCTTAATTTAAATGGGCTAGACTAAGACTTATAGTAGAAAATAGTCTAAACCTCCACAAAAAAAAATGTTTGACCTAATTAATTTGTTTTTTTGTTTGTTTGTTTTTGGTCAAAAAGTAACGTAATTTCAGTGACTTATAAATACACAACTTCAGCATTGGTGTCACAAACCAAAATACTAAACCTCTCCATCTAATGGCGTACCCTATTTCGAAATCTTTCTGCTTCATTTCCATTTTGGTTTTTGTTGTTGCAGGTAAACCTCTCCACCATTGTGAAGGTTATTAAATTATATATATATATATATTTTGTTTTTATATAAATTTTTTCTCATTTGTTCAAGTTTGAATCTAAGACCTCCAAATATTTTTCTGACTGGGTTTTACTTCATTTATTGTCCAAACATACACAGTACAATTAATACAGGTAGAAGGTAATTGCACAAAAATTATTGCTAGTTGTGCTGAGGTAAACTGTCCATACACATGTACTAGAAAATATGCAAAACGTGCTCGTGTTTTAGGATCGTCATGTGCATTTTACAACTTATGCACTTGTACTTTGGACAAATCACCACCAAGAGATATTCCAAAACCCTGCAATATTGGGCTGGGACTCTGCAATAGTACCTGTAATGATGATTGTTGCAACGCAAAGTGTATGAAAAAATATAATAGTCCGGGTAGTGCTGGGGGCTGCCTTAAGTTCGAAGGTCAAAACTATTGCATATGTATCTATAACTCTTGAGTTTATTCTTAATTGAAATAAATGCAATAAACATATATATTTTCAATTATTTACCAACTATTTTGTATGACTTCTGCATCTTAATCTATCGCCCTTGAGTTTATTCTTAATTGAAATAAATGCAATAAAAATATCAAATTTTAATTATGTACCAACTATTTTGTATCACTTGATTCTGAATGAAATGAAATTAATGACTTAATTTTTCTTTGGTAAAAAAAAAGTATTCTTATTCTCTTTTACATAAAATGTATGTAAAAAAGTATTCTTATTCTCTATTATGTATTCCTATTTTAATTTATCATTTCTTTCAAAATAAAATTCGGTAATTAATGAATATAATCTCATTTGAGTTGGTCTGGTAGTATTGACTTTGAACTTTTGAGTGTATTCATCTCAAGGTCGAGTCGATTCACCCAGGGGCAGCAGCACCCCCCAGCAAGCCCGGGCACATGCCCGGGCTCAACCCAGATTTTTTTTTGTTTTAAGCCCAACCCAATAACCATTAACCCATTTCAAAAAAAAAAAAAGGGCAAGGCAAGGCAACAACACTCTGTCACTCTCCTCTCCTCTCTGTCGCGCCTCTCCTCTCCTCTCCTCTCTGCCGCGCGCCTCTCCTCTCCACTTCTGCTTGCCTCTGCGCTGCCTCTCCACTCTCCTTTGTCAACAACTTCTGCTTGCCTCTCCACTCTCCTCTCCTCTCGCGCGTGCCTCTCCTCTCCTCTCCTGCCGACTGCTGCCGCCCCATTTTGTCTGGTATTTTCCTTCTTTCTTTTCTTTTCTTTTCTTTTAGTTTTAGGGATTTAGGAATTGAATTTATAATTCTGATTTCTGATTGTTATTAGGGATTAGAGTTTATGGATTTTAGGTTAGGATTTAGGAATTAGCTTTAATGTTCCGCCCCATTTTGTCTGGTAATGCTTTAGCTAATTAGCTTTAATGTTCCTGCTTTTCTGTTCTCATTAATGAATAATTATATATTGTGGATTGCTGAAGTTTGAGCTTAATTAAAAGTGATATAAAGTACTTAAATGTGGGAAGACTAAATGGTAGTTCTATTTTTTGTAATGGACTAGTTTTATTAGAAGGAATGGAGATAGCAAAAGCTTTCTCTCGGACAAAGTACATGTTAATCTAGAAAACCAAATTGCAGAACTAATTAGTCATCATTAATTCTAGTATGCTTCCATAATATTGTGATTAACATGATTGATTATGAATTTTAAAGGACTGATTTTGATTCCAACAAATTAATCACCTTGTCCAAAGGAGAAGAGAGTGGCATTGTTGGCCTAGCAGCTACAGAATACATTTCTTTCTATCCTGCTAATAGAAACCAGAATGCAAACTAGGCCAATATTTCAATGAACACATAGGATATTTGTTTATGTGAAAAGAAATGCTATAAACCTCGTTTGAACTCACACTTGTGATGTTATTAATTCCTACCTTTATTGCAATTCTGTTTTATTTAATATACTATCATTTCCTGTTTGCAATTGTAAGTGAGCCAAGTTAAGAGAGAAACTAAGATACTAATAACTAGAAAGCTAGAAGTAAAACATACATGCAATTAGAAATTGAGCTATGGTTACTAAAATTTGGGAGGGATTGCATAACAGGTATGTAAGTATATCTGAGAATAATACTTATGAGGAGTTAGTTTTGATTTTTTTTTTTTTTTAAAAACTCGGTATTCAACTCTAAGACCGACTAATTCGGAAAACCAATCCCACCATCCATTAGGGGGATGCAATTGAACTCAGGGTAAAACCATGTATGAACCGACAAAACATAGGAATTATTGACATAAATCGAATTTGAAATAAGGAAAATAGAATCTTGTAAAATTTTCATCTAAGCCAGGCCCTCAATTTTCTTGACTCTTATATTTAGCACACTATCCTATTTATGACTATTTATATATTATGTCACAATGTGAATTTATAATTTAAATTTTGCACAGGCTTCGTAAAATTCCTGGCTCCGCCACTGGATTCACCCTAATGTCAATTTCGATGAAATAATTTAATATCTTTAAAAAAATCGATAATTAACTACACAATAAGATTTTGAATGTTTTTTTTATGGATTTTTTGTTGTTCTTTGTCGCGGTGATTTTTGGATATCAAGCTATTAATTAGCGTTGACTCGCAATTTTAAGCTCACCACCGATCTTTTATTTTTCCGAGGAAAAGGGAGAAAGTTCGAAAACCCTATTTTAAAAGAGAGATCAAAGGTCCGGGGGTTGGTTACGCAAAGGGAAGGTATTAGCACCCTAAACGTCTATAGTACTCTATAGGAACCTCTTGCTTATTTTTATCTTTATGCTAAATTGATTATTTGTTTGTAAAATAAATGCCTAAGTGTGAAAAGGATTAAAGTGATGAAAAAGAAAAAGGAAAATGATTTTGTTTATTTTATTGATTTGGAAAGACAAAGTCTTTTGCCTACGTACCCGAGCGGGATCAAAATCACGTAGTTCGGGGTAAAAAGCCGAGTGATTGGTTTTGATTGTTTTTAAAGTTTGAAAAATATTTTGAGAAAGATGGGAGGCCGAAAAGGCATAGAAGAAATAAATGAAGTGAGTTTGATTGATTTTAATTTGAAAAAACAGGTTTCGATTGATTAAAGGTTGATTAAAAATTTGATTAAGAAAAGAAAAGAAAAGATTGATTTTTTTGTGAAGATTTTGATTATAAAATGTTTTTGGATTTTGACTTTTTTTGACTTTTTTATGAAAATTGTTTTGATTAGGTCCTAAGGTCCTGAGACTAAATTATGCTGAGAAAATCTAAACGCGCCGGATCCCTCAAAATGACGTTGGATCAAGTGAGGGTCCTTTTCCTCGGATACGGTCCAAATTACATAATCGTCATAAAGCATAAAAAATAAATGTGGTGTCGGTGCATATTCTCATTTATATTTTTATTTACATTGGACCTAGATACATTCTATTGGCAATAAAATAAATGACAAAATAATAAAATTGCATTAAAGTAAATATGCTAAAAGGAAATAAAAATAATGCATGAAATGCAAAACAATAACTAAATATGGTGCATAAAATAAATAAAGAAAAATAAAAATGCAAGACATAAAATAAATATGATGCTGAAAATAAAATAAAAAGGAAATAAAAAAATGCAAGACATAAAGTAAATATGATGCAAAAGAAAATAAAAATGCAAGACAATAAAATAAACATGATGCTAAAAAATAAGAATGCAATACATAAAATAAATATGATGCATGGAATAAAAAATAAAATAAAATAAAATGCAAGACATAAAGTAAATATGGTACTGGAAATAAAAATGCTTGACTGAAAATTAAATATGGTGCTGGAAAATAAATAAAGGAAAATAAAAAAATGCAAGGCATAAAAATTAAATATGGTGCATTAAATAAATAAAGAAAAAGAATAAAAATGCATAAAAGAAAAATAGCAATAATAATAAAATGCATGAAGTACTGAAATTTAAAATGCGGTAAAATAAAATGCATAAAATAAATAAATACTTAAAAATAAAATGCAAGAAAAAAAAAAGAAATAAAAAGAAAAGTAGAGAAAAAAAAAAGAAATAAAAAGAAAGGGTGGAGGAAGTAGAAGAGGGGGGGGGGGCGGTTAGCAGTCAGAGAAGAGAAAGAGGGAGAACAGGGATTGGGCCGCGCGGGCTATGTCTGGGCCTGGCTAGTGGATCAGCAATAAAACCAAAAAAACTAAAGAAAACACTCATTTCTTACTCTTCCTCTCTCTCTTCACTTCCTCTCTCTGAAAGTCCTCTAACCTCTCTCTAGCTTCTCCCTACACTAGCCCGGCCAGAACATCTCCTCCGGCACGGCGGCCGGCCGGCCCAGAGGGCGGCGCCACCGCGCCGGAGTAACCAACAACCTTCTTTCTAAATTTTTTTTACGTTTTCTGGGTTCCTTTTCTTTTCTCTACTCGAAAATCAACTTAGTTTTTCTCAAAACTTTTTAAAAGGATGTAGATCTAAGTTTGAAACTTGAGAACTACCTTGCTCTTTGTTCTGTTCTAGTTACACGGTTTTGGTTTTGGATTCTGATTTCTGGTTCGGTTACTCTCGCGTAGGGATTATGGTGTTAGGCGATTTGGTTTTGCGACGGGATTTGGTATGGATGATTTGGTTTTGCGACGGGATTGGTTATGATGGATTTTGGTTTGTGATGTAGTGTTAGTGTGGTTCGGTTATGTAAATTTGGGTTGATTGGATTCTGTTTATGTTGTGATTTTCGGTTTTGAAAAGGAAAAGAAAGGAAGAAACAGATGTGGTTTTTGATTCTGGAAAAGAGATGAAAGAAAAAAACTAGGTTTATTATTTTTTATGGTGGTGGTCGATGGCCTTTGTGGTGGTTTGTTGGTTGTTTGTGGTGAATTGGTGACTGATACTATTCTGACTCAGTGTGTACCTCCTTTGTGAACAGTAATTAATGCTATTTATAGTAAAAATGGGTAAAACGAAAATGACAAATATGCCCCTCTGGGCCTTGGACAGAGAATGGACTGAAAAAGACTTAAAATAAATAAAATCAGAATAATAAAAAACACAATAATGAAAAAAAACGAAAATAACAAAATAAAAAAAAACTAATAAAAAGGAAAAAATAAAAAAGGAAATAAATAATAGTAAAAATAATAACAGAAAATAAAAAATAATAAAAAAAACGGTTGCCTTCGGAACAAAAAAAATGAGGTATTTTAAAATACCTCCCTGCCGAAATTTCGTCTGAAACGACGAACTTTCCAGTTTAAAAGACGAGAAAAGCGAATTAAGAATGGGTCAAAAATGGGGTATGACAGATGCCCCTATTTAAGTTTCTTCGTTACGGAGATTTAAAAGTGAAATTTTAAAATCGACGGGTCGAAGAGACTTAAATACAGAGTACACCATTTTTAACCAGTTTCAAATGCAAAATGTTATGAATGCAATGCTATGCATGTGATGCTATGCATGTAATATTGTGAATGTTCGCGATGCAAGTATGAATGCAAGACGGCGAAGATGACTCGACTGGGGATAACAAAACAAAAGGATACCCGAGTCTGTTAAAAGAAACGGGGTCCGACTCCACTGGGGACAACATGGTTTTACTGGGGATAAATGCCAGCTGTTCGGGTTGACGACGAACTGCCACTGACGACAAAGGAACAAAGATAAATGCCAACTGTTCGGATTATTGCCGAACTGCCATTGACGACAAGAAGTAAATGTCAGCTGTTCGGGTTATTGCCGAACGAGTCAACTGACGACAGGAAACAAAAAGGATAAAATGCCAGCTGTTCGGGTTATTGCCGAACGAGTCAACTGACGACAGGAAACAAAAAGGATAAAATGCCAGCTGTTCGGGTTATTGCCGAACGAGTCAACTGACGACAAGAAACAAAGGATAAAATGTCAGCTGTTCGGGTTATTGCCGAACGAGTCAACTGACGACAGGAAACAAAAAGGATAAAATGCCAGCTGTTCGGGTTATTGCCGAACTAGTCAACTGACGACAAAAGATAAAGGTAAATGCTGGATGAAAGGTAAAGGCTGGATGAAAAGTAAAGGCTGAATGAAATTTAAAAGCAGGATGAAATATAAATGCTGGGTGAAATTTAAAAGCAGGATGAAATTTAAAAGCAGGATGAAATTTAAGAGCTGGATGAAATTTAAAAGCAGGATGAAATATAAAAGCAGGATGAAATATAAATGCTGGATGAAATTTAAAAGCTGGATGAAATTTAAAAGCAGGATGAAATTTTAAAATCTGGATGAAATTTAAAAGCAGGATGAAATTTAAAAGCAGGATGAAATTTAAAAGCTGGATGAAATTTAAAAGCAGGATGAAATTTAAAAGCAGGATGAAATTTAAAAGCAGGATGAAATTTAAAAGCAGGATGAAAGATAAATGTCAGCTGTTCGGATTGTTGCCGAACTTGCCCCTGACGACAAAAGACTGGATAAGACAATGCACAAGCTGTTCGTTAAAGAACTGCCACTTGGCGTAAAAAGGGTGACATCTCTGGATGAAATACTGGGGATGACATTTGGGGAAAGAGAGGGTTACAAATTATTCATGATCAAATGATATGGAAAGATATTCAAAACAATATTCAGGGTGGTTAACGCAACCATGATGTTGTTTGTATGCATGAATGTATGAATGCATGTATGATTTATGTGACTGTATGACTATACGAAGGATTGATTTGTGTGATAGTGTAATTGATGAATTTGATGAGACAAGATTGGACAAGATGGGGAGTGGACCGACGACGCAGTACAAACACTCGGCAATCTTTATTGGGGATGATGCCATTAGAGACATATCAAATCATTGACGAGGTAATGCCCACCATATGCAACAATTGATGGGGAGTAATCACTTCCTGGGGAAGACGGTTACAAATTATTCATGATTGAAATGAAAAGATAATTGAAGCAAGACTCATGATGGTTAATGCAGCCATGTATGCATGATATTGTTTTTATTGTATATGCATGAATGTGTATATGCATGAATGTATGAATGCATGAATGACGACACGACTTGTATGACTGTATGGAGGATTGAATTATGTGACTGTATGAGGGATTGACTTGTATGACTGTATGACTGATAAACTTGTATGATTGCATGTAGGATTGACTGGTATGATTGCATGAAGGATTGACTTGATGATTGTATGAATGATTGACTCGATGATTGTATGAAAGATTGACTTGATGAGACAAGATTGGACGGATAAGATGGAAAGTGACCCGACGTCGCATCACAAACACTTGGCAATCTTTAATGGGGATGGTGCCACTGGGGCACATCAAAACAAAGGACGGGGTAAAGCCCAACATATGCAACAACTGATGGGGTAAACGCTTCTGGGGAGAGCGTGCTAATCCAAAAACTTGGTAGAAGAACTGGTGCTTCTATGGTCATGCTTATCTTTTGTTTTTTTTTGTTTTTCTCCTTTTTGAATCCCTAATTTTTGCCTGGACCGCCTTTTCGGGTTTTCAATCCACCGGGAAAATATTCTTTTGTATGCCCCTAATTTTTGCCTGGACCGCCCTTTCGGGTTTTCGATCCACCGGGACGCTCGTTTTTGCCTAAGCCGCCCTTTCGGGTTTTCGACTTACCGAGCTCATTTCTTTTCTTTTTTCTTTTTTCATATATATATTTCTTTTTTGTTCTTTTTTTGTATATATTTTTTTTAAGCAATTGACCATGTTTAGCCTGCAAAGTCTATCCGTTCTCGGGACAGCTGTTGACGCACCCTTCACTTATTCATGAGTTCAAAGAAAATGTGTTTTGTTGTTTGTGCTTTTCAAAAAGACATGAAAAATATTTATGATTTTGAAAAAAGTTTTGTTTCAAATGCTACCATCAAAAATAAAAAGGGTTTTATAAGCTGAATAAATGAGAATTCCAAATGAAAGGCAACAGGCTCAAATTTATTTGAAAGAGTGGTGACCTGCCAATGGCATGGCTCCACAGATCTTACAAAGTTTGGAAAATGGTAAATATAAATTGAAGGTACATTGAACATAATAACCACTATCCTCCCTGACAACTTTGAGTTCCACTGTTTGGATACTTCAGATTCAGACCTTCTTTGACATTCAATTGTGCCCCAAGTGAAAAACAGATCCGCTCAATGCAGTTACTTTGTCTTTTGATCCTTAATTTTTGCATAGATCGCCCTTTCGGGTTTTCAACCTATCAGGATGATTATTTTTCTGTTTTATGTCTCTAATTTTTGCCTGGACCGCCCTTTCGGGTTTTCGATCCACCGAGACGCTCTTTTTTGCCTAAGCCGCCCTTTCGGGTTTTCGACTTACCGAGCTGTTCTTTTATTTTTTAGACAAAGTATTTCTTGACTGCATCCGCATTCACAGGACGAGGGAGCTCATCACCATCCATAGTCGTAAGAGTTAATGTGCTTCCAGAGAAAGCCCTCTTGACGACGTATGAGCCTTCATAGTTAGGCGTCCACTTGCCCCTGGAATCGGGTTGAAAAGATTGGATCCTTTTGAGCACAAGACCTCCTTCTTGGAGCACACGAGGACTGCCCGTGACACAAAGCATTCATGCGTTTCTCTTCAATCAAGTTTGAACTGATCATATTTGTTTTGACATCATTCAGCCTCTGATAATTTGGCTTCCATTAGAACTTTCATACCGTTTACCAAAGGGAAAAGGGGTTGCCCCTGTTGAGGTACGCACTGAAGTACGATATCCGTGTAAAAGCATTCTGTAACATCTCATGCATGTCCTTGTCGGTGGCTACCATCTTCTGCACAATCTTTTTTGATGTATTTTCCTTTCTTTGTTTTTTTTTGCTTTTGTTTTTTTTTTTTGCTTTTGATCTTTTTTGTTTGATTTTTGCTTTTGATTTTTTTTTGCTTTTGATATTGTTTTTTGTTTGTTTTTTTTTATGCAGCCTAGATGGCACCATTCATCTGGGATTTGATCAGGAATACTGTAATGTCCAAGTTAATCACTTTCAGTGCTCCTTCATGAGGCTGAATGATGTTCTTTTTCATATTTTCTGTAGCAGAGAGATCTTTTCGAGAATCCCTTCATCCTCCTCCTCTTCAGCTTCGTAAACAAGGAACTCAAAGTCGGGAGAGAGCATAGGGTTACAGTGTTCAACGGGTTTATTGATGTTCAGTCTACATATGATCGATGATTGATTTTAGAAAATGAGTGAACAATGCAGATTTTTTTGAAATTGATTGGAAATAAAAGTAAAAATGCAATATTTTTGGGTTTTTTGTGTTACCATTTTCCAGAAAAAGCTAAGAATAATAAAAATATAGTCGGGAACAAAACGACTTCTTATTTGATGATGGGAATGCATGAAACAAAAGCCCTAAACAAGTTCACTTTCGTCTCGGGCGGAACGAAAGGATTTTTTTTTGAAAAGACAAGACAACAAAACACATTACTTGGACCTATGAGTAGCTGAGGGAATGTCAATCAACGATCCAATTGCAGTGAACTATGCCATGTGTTACAAAATTAACTGCCACCTTCTTCAACAGGGTGAGCTTCTGAACAATCTTGCACCAAATTAACAGATGGAGTCCCATGGCCAGGTAGTAGATTAGCTTGCACATTGGAGTTCGACTCTTTGAAGGACAAGATGTTAGCCTGGATCAACTTCCGGACTTCGGCTTTCAAGGTGTAACAGCGCTCAATGTCATGACCGGGTGCCCCTTGATGGAAAGCACAATAGAGATCCGGTCTATACCCACGTGGCAACCTTTCAGGTACCCGAGGGGGTGCCTTAGTTTGAACGAGGTTTTTATCAAGCAAAGCGGGAAGTAACTCTGCATATGCCATGGGGATTGGATCAAAATGGGATATCCACTGAACCTGATTATGTTGTCGAGGCTGTTGTTGATGTTGTTGCTGAGGCTGCCTATGGGCCACCATACTTATCTCTTGCTCTTTCTCTCCTGAGAAGCCATTCCCAAACTTCTTTGTACTGCTGGCACCAAAAGCACTTTCCAGAACCAAGCGTCCTTCTCGGACTCCTTCTTCCAGACGCATTCCCATGTTTACCATCTCGGTGAAATCTGTTGGGGCACTGGCAACCATCCTCTCATAATAGAATTGACCAAGGGTTTTCAAGAAGATTTTGGTCATCTCTTTTTCTTCTAAAGGCGGGACAATCTGAGCTGCCACTTCCCTCCAGCGGTGGGCATACTCTTTGAATGTTTCTTTATCTTTCTGTGTCATTGCACGGAGCTGATCACGATCTGGGGCCATATCCAAGTTATACTTATATTGGCGAATGAAAGCCTCACCAAGATCATTGAAAGTGCGGATGCTGGCACTGTCCAGGTTCATATACCATTTCAAAGCAGCACCAGTCAGACTGTCCTGAAAGAAGTGGATAAGAAGCTTGTGATTATCAGTGTGCATAGACATCTTCCTCACGTACATCACCAGATGGCTACGTGGACACGAATTCCCCTTGTATTTTTCAAAGACAGGGACCTTGAACTTAGGCGGTATTACAACGTCAGGAACCAAACAGAGTCCTCGAGCATCTTTGCCAAACAAATCTTTTCCCAGGAGAGCTTCAACTTCCCGTTGCATTCCGTCAAATTTCTCCTGAAGTTCAACCATCCTGTCAAAATTTCCAACACTTTCAGCGCGAAAGATAGGCACGGCCTCTTGTTGGAAGGAGTGGATAAGAGGCGTTGAATTTGTTACAGCCGCTTGAGTGAATGAAGGACCGGGTGGAGAAGTAAGCACGGTAGAGGTTGGTAAAGCAATCGGGATTGGTTGCTCAAGAGCAGTGACAGCAGGTTGAGGAACTGACGTTTGGGCTTGGGAAGCTAACAAAGCATTCATCATGGAGGTCAACTTCTCCATCCCTTCCCTGAGACTAGCTACCTCTTCCCGGAGGTTTTGGTTTTCTTGCTCTAACAGATCCATTCTTTTTCTCTGATGTGCTCGAGTGTTGTGAATGTGAGTATGCTTGCAATGAATATGCCGGGTCACTTCCTTTGACGGCGGTAGATTAACCTTTTATTGGTGAATAAAGTGTGAGACTCGATTTAGAAACTATGAATGCAAGATGATGCATGATTATGCTTATGCAAAAAGAGAAAGATTTGTTATCGAAGGACTTGTCGAAGTAATTGTAAACATCATAGTTTGAACTTTGAACGTTTCATTTAAAATATTACAAACAATCCCCTTTTTAGGAACAAAACCAAGGGATATGCTCAGAAGTTCATCAGTAGAAATCTTGAAAAAGTCCCGATATTTCAAACTTGAGGATGCCGAATGATCTCCCATAATGAGTTTGAAAAATTCTCCGGACTAGTCACTAAAGATCCTAGCTTCCTTAAGTTTGTCACATCCGGGCTTTTGAAATTGTACTTCTGAGTGTTTCTCTTTGTGAAGTTCATTCCTACGATGTTTACGACAAAACTCGTCTAAGTCTTTCGATACTTGATGAAAAAAGGTTTATGAATGAATGCATGTATGCATGATTATGCTAAAGAGCGGAGAAAACACGGTGAGGTTAAGTCCGTATTGTTGGAGCTGAGGGTAAACACGCCATTTGGTAAGGACTATGGTTTCATATGTACCTGTATCACGGGTTCTACCAAGTTCCCAAAGTCATTGACCACTTCCGAATATTGTCAGGTTACGGGACTACTCCCGGTCCAACAACGTTCGTAAGAAAGTCTCGTTTGAGTGTAGTATCGCGTATCGACCAACTCAAGACTACTCTTGATTAGCCACCGCACTACGTCCTAAAAGGCCAAGATGGGTTAGGTAACTAAAGGTCCTCAACTTCATAGGTCACTTAAAAATAGCAATGCCAAACACGACTACTCATGTTGACATGGTACTACTCTTAAGAGACCTCCATTGAGCGGGGTTATCACATGTACCAAAACCCAAGACTACTCCTGGTATGGCACGTTGATTATACCCCATCCTATCTTATGTTTCCCTCAAGTCCGGGTATAGGACTTATCTCACCCCTCACGTAAAAAAGATAAACACTTAAGCACGTATTTACAGTTACAAATAATAATAAAGCATAAAGATAAAGAAAAGCAAGATAGGTTTAACCCACTTAGGATTTTCTTCCCCAGTGAAGTCGCCATTTTTCTGTCGCGGTGATTTTTGGATATCAAGCTATTAATTAGCGTTGACTCGCAATTTTAAGCTCACCACCGATCTTTTATTTTTCCGAGGAAAAGGGAGAAAGTTCGAAAACCCTATTTTAAAAGAGAGATCAAAGGTCCGGGGGTTGGTTACGCAAAGGGAAGGTATTAGCACCCTAAACGTCTATAGTACTCTATAGGAACCTCTTGCTTATTTTTATCTTTATGCTAAATTGATTATTTGTTTGTAAAATAAATGCCTAAGTGTGAAAAGGATTAAAGTGATGAAAAAGAAAAAGGAAAATGATTTTGTTTATTTTATTGATTTGGAAAGACAAAGTCTTTTGCCTACGTACCCGAGCGGGATCAAAATCACGTAGTTCGGGGTAAAAAGCCGAGTGATTGGTTTTGATTGTTTTTAAAGTTTGAAAAATATTTTGAGAAAGATGGGAGGCCGAAAAGGCATAGAAGAAATAAATGAAGTGAGTTTGATTGATTTTAATTTGAAAAAACAGGTTTCGATTGATTAAAGGTTGATTAAAAATTTGATTAAGAAAAGAAAAGAAAAGATTGATTTTTTTGTGAAGATTTTGATTATAAAATGTTTTTGGATTTTGACTTTTTTTGACTTTTTTATGAAAATTGTTTTGATTAGGTCCTAAGGTCCTGAGACTAAATTATGCTGAGAAAATCTAAACGCGCCGGATCCCTCAAAATGACGTTGGATCAAGTGAGGGTCCTTTTCCTCGGATACGGTCCAAATTACATAATCGTCATAAAGCATAAAAAATAAATGTGGTGTCGGTGCATATTCTCATTTATATTTTTATTTACATTGGACCTAGATACATTCTATTGGCAATAAAATAAATGACAAAATAATAAAATTGCATTAAAGTAAATATGCTAAAAGGAAATAAAAATAATGCATGAAATGCAAAACAATAACTAAATATGGTGCATAAAATAAATAAAGAAAAATAAAAATGCAAGACATAAAATAAATATGATGCTGAAAATAAAATAAAAAGGAAATAAAAAAATGCAAGACATAAAGTAAATATGATGCAAAAGAAAATAAAAATGCAAGACAATAAAATAAACATGATGCTAAAAAATAAGAATGCAATACATAAAATAAATATGATGCATGGAATAAAAAATAAAATAAAATAAAATGCAAGACATAAAGTAAATATGGTACTGGGAAATAAAAATGCTTGACTGAAAATTAAATATGGTGCTGGAAAATAAATAAAGGAAAATAAAAAAAATGCAAGGCATAAAAATTAAATATGGTGCATTAAATAAATAAAGAAAAAGAATAAAAATGCATAAAAGAAAAATAGCAATAATAATAAAATGCATGAAGTACTGAAATTTAAAATGCGGTAAAATAAAATGCATAAAATAAATAAATACTTAAAAATAAAATGCAAGAAAAAAAAAAGAAATAAAAAGAAAAGTAGAGAAAAAAAAAGAAATAAAAAGAAAGGGTGGAGGAAGTAGAAGAGGGGGGGGGGGGGGCGGTTAGCAGTCAGAGAAGAGAAAGAGGGAGAACAGGGATTGGGCCGCGCGGGCTATGTCTGGGCCTGGCTAGTGGATCAGCAATAAAACCAAAAAAACTAAAGAAAACACTCATTTCTTACTCTTCCTCTCTCTCTTCACTTCCTCTCTCTGAAAGTCCTCTAACCTCTCTCTAGCTTCTCCCTACACTAGCCCGGCCAGAACATCTCCTCCGGCACGGCGGCCGGCCGGCCCAGAGGGCGGCGCCACCGCGCCGGAGTAACCAACAACCTTCTTTCTAAATTTTTTTTACGTTTTCTGGGTTCCTTTTCTTTTCTCTACTCGAAAATCAACTTAGTTTTTCTCAAATCTTTTTAAAAGGATGTAGATCTAAGTTTGAAACTTGAGAACTACCTTGCTCTTTGTTCTGTTCTAGTTACACGGTTTTGGTTTTGGATTCTGATTTCTGGTTCGGTTACTCTCGCGTAGGGATTATGGTGTTAGGCGATTTGGTTTTGCGACGGGATTTGGTATGGATGATTTGGTTTTGCGACGGGATTGGTTATGATGAATTTTGGTTTGTGATGTAGTGTTAGTGTGGTTCGGTTATGTAAATTTGGGTTGATTGGATTCTGTTTGTGTTGTGATTTTCGGTTTTGAAAAGGAAAAGAAAGGAAGAAACAGATGTGGTTTTTGATTCTGGAAAAGAGATGAAAGAAAAAAACTAGGTTTATTATTTTTTATGGTGGTGGCCGATGGCCTTTGTGGTGGTTTGTTGGTTGTTTGTGGTGAATTGGTGACTGATACTATTCTGACTCAGTGTGTACCTCCTTTGTGAACAGTAATTAATGCTATTTATAGTAAAAATGGGTAAAACGAAAATGACAAATATGCCCCTCTGGGCCTTGGACAGAGAATGGACTGAAAAAGACTTAAAATAAATAAAATCAGAATAATAAAAAACACAATAATGAAAAAAAACGAAAATAACAAAATAAAAAAAAAACTAATAAAAAGGAAAAAATAAAAAAGGAAATAAATAATAGTAAAAATAATAACAGAAAATAAAAAATAATAAAAAAAACGGTTGCCTTCGGAACAAAAAAAATGAGGTATTTTAAAATACCTTCCTGCCGAAATTTCGTCTGAAACGACGAACTTTCCGGTTTAAAAGACGAGAAAAGCGAATTAAGAATGGGTCAAAAATGGGGTATGACATTCTTTATTTGTGAATTTTTATTTTCTGTGTTTGCGGGTTTTATTTTTATTTTTTGTTACTTTCTTTTTGGATGTTTTTTTTAATAATTTGTTAACAATTTTTTCTCCTTACTTTTCAAGGGGTTTAGATAAATATTTAGGTATGTATTGAAAGAAGATATGAAAGAAAAAGAGAAAAAAAGGAAGATGGTGATTAATTTAGTTTTTTATTTTTTAAATAAATTTTAATAATAAAACAATTAAATGGAATTAAATAATTAAAAATATGTAGTTATTTTTTTTAAGGAAAGAATATATCCTAGTTAGTATGACGCGTAAGCATATTTTGATAATCTAAGCTAAATGAGGGATTAGAATCCGGAAAACAAATGCACCCTTATAGAAAGATATGTTATCTTTCAGAAGCATTCATATCTACCATGTGTCCTAGGATAGTAACCTATGAAGTTCAGATAATTGATACAATACGAATACGATACAACATTAATACGATGATATATAAAAATTTTAAAATTCAATATACGATACAACGGGGATAATATAATAAAAAAAATTAAATTTAAATATATAATTCATAAAAACTACTGTTCGTATTTTATAGGCATTAACGTAATAAGAAGAGCAGACAAACGGGCAGGGAGTGCCCGTCTAAACGCTAGTTGATAATAAAGAAGGTGACCATTAATCAATTGCATATATCCGAAAAAGAGAACATCATTACTTAGTCAATTACATATATCCCATAGAGAGAACATCATCCCTAAAAGAACATCATTACCTAAGGTATATATTATATGGTTTTTTCATTTTCTTACTTTTTTTAAAAAATAAAAAGAAATTAGAAAAACCATGTTTCCTCTTTTTTCTTTTAAAGAAAAAACATAAATTAAAATCATAGAAAAATCATGTATCTCGCGCGTAATGGTTTCGACTTCCGTGTCCCTTGTGTATCCTAGGCGTATCCGGGGTGTATATAGGACAATTGTATTTTAAAAAAAGGGAAATGTATCGGGTGTATCGGACAAGTGTTGGTGCAGGATACGTAACGAATAACAGTACTTCATCAATTTTAAAGTATCTGAGCTACAGAGCTAGTAACTGTCATTATCATTGCATATATCAATTTTAAAGTATTCGAACCCCGACCCCTGCATATCATTGTCCTTGCAGCTATCAACTGAGATGTGCTTACCTGACTCTTTTTTTTTAATATATTTCTATTTGTTCATAAAAATATAATTTAATTTTATCCCACCGACATACACATAATTAATATCATTAATTTTTGAAAAAAAAGTTTTTGTTTGGTCAAAACAAAAAATTATTTGGTTTGGTCAAAAAGCAAACAATTTTTGGAAAAAAAAAAAACTAATTTCAATTACTTATAAATACACAGATTTAACATTGGAGTAACAGACCTAAATAAACTTGCAAAGAATCATTGCTTAACGGCGAACCAAATGTCAAGATCTTTCGGTTTATTTGCCATATTGGCTTTAGTTGTTGCAGGTAATAATAACTTTACTCTATCAAACAGCTTGGCCATATTCTCTTCTTTTTGCCGAAAAAAATGTGAATTTCTCTCCCTTTAAATCAACCAATTGTAGCTAACCAAACGATATGCATCGAAGACCTTATATTCTTAGAATATCCACATAAAGAGCTAAAATGCAAAACATGATCGGGCAATTGAATGGGATTCACTGATGTTATACCCATCCATTGCGTTGCTAAGCGCCACATGCTTCCAAAAATATGACAACCCAATAATACATACATTCGTTGAATTTTGCCACATCATACCAGATTATCCTTTTGTTGTAATTCGATTCCTGAAAAAGTCTCCAAGCAAGAATATAAACTTTCAAGAGAACTATTTTATTCCAAATGATGTCTTGATAGTTATTACCATTATTATGGTGCGTCGCCGTCAAGAACTGATAAACGCCTCGAACAATATAGCCTTTGTCAGGTGATAACTGCCACTTCCAATAATCTACCACACCATCATGCAAAAGAATGTTAGATAAAAGAACGCCACATTCCCCTCACAACTCCTCCTCCCATAGTTTTAAAAACCAGACCGGTTGGGTCGGTCCACTAGGAACCAGTTCAATCATTGACCCAGTGGTTGAACTAATGACCCAATGACCGGTTCAAATAAAAGTCTGCAATAAATAATAAATATTGGTGATAATAATTCTTCAAAACAAACAGAAGATTTTACCCGAAGATGGTAAGGATAATTACAATGGTGGTGGACCGATGAAGAGATGCTTTGATTGTTGATTGCGGTGCTCCGAGGATGTGGTGGCCGCAACCCTGCTGAGGAGAGTGTGGGGTGTTGTACCTGCAGGTGTTTCGACACCCAACTCAGTATATGCGCAAGAGTGGAGTGATGCAAAGAGAGATGCATACCTTGTGAGCTTGTCAAGAGCCCATTATATAGGATCAAGGAGACCGTTATGTAGTAATGGTGGGAATGGCACCCTTGAATGTCATCCATGATAGCCATTATGAGCCATCAGGTCATTATGAGTCTTCATCCAGGTGGAGAGGATCTGATGCCTGAGGGTAGGCTTTTGCTTGTTGGGTCTTTGAGTAATTTGACCTAATTTGTGATGTGATAGGCTTTTGTTCATAAAATTATTTTTTTTCCTTTTTTTCCCTTTCAATTTTTTTAACAATATATTTACCAGTCAAATGGCTCTCCTCAGCACAAGAAGTGCATGAGAATAACTCTGAGAATCAAATGTATATTGCAATACTCGAGAAACACCAACACGAAAAACGCAACAGGTTTTTTTTTGCCTTTGTTCACCAAAACGTTAATAACTTTACTCTATCAAAGAGCTTGGCCATAGTCTATTCTTTCTGCCGATAAAAGCGTGAATTTCTCACGCCAAATCACCCAAATTGTAGCTAACAAAAAAAATGCATCGAAGACCTTATTTTCTTAGAATATCTACACAAAGAGGTAAAATGCAAAGCATGATCGACGAAATGAAATCTTGTATCTTTCCCATGCATCGTACAAACTTTCTCCGTTTTCTTGTTGAAAACTAGAAATTTGTTCCTCTTCTCCAAGTAATTTATTGTTGGGAAAAGCGACTGAGAAACGTCCTCTTTAATTGGTCCCAAGTAGCTATGTAGCCACTTGAAATTTCGTTCAGCCAATCCTTTGCACGTCCACTTAGAGGGTAGACAAACAAACGAAGAATTTTGTCAGACTCTAAAACTCTAGTTGGGTTGATAGTGCTACATACTTCTAAGAAGTGTGTTATATGAGCATTACGGTCTTCTGATTCCTTACCTGACAATTGGTTCTCCCTCAGAGCGGCGAGAACAATGGTTTTGATGTTAGATAGAATAGGGTTCGCCGGTTGGAACCCCCTAGGAAACATCGTCAAGGTTCTCAGGTCTCTCGTAATCTCCATGTGTGATGTGTTCCATGTATCCAATCTCCTCCTCGTATGACAAATCACTTAATTCAGGTAGTGGAACAGTTGTTTCTATTTGTACTTCTCTTGCTTCACGAATAGATTTCAAGATTGCTCTTTCGATTTTATCGATGTTGGAGCTGAATAAAAAGGTATCAGAATCTTCACCATGCATAAAACAATTCACAAGGATTATAAGAAGAGCATACAGAAGAAGATTAGACTATAGCTTGTATAAAAGTAAATAAAGCAAACTAAAACCAACTATTAAAACAAACTAATGTAATCTAAACTAAAGATACTCCTATAAACCAGAAACAATAAAAACAAACAAACTATTTTTGTATGTTTTGAAAATAAGATAAGAATAGAAACACTGACCTAATCTAATTAAAAATAAAACAAATCTCTCCTAAGAAATAGAAAAAGGAAACATCCCAAAATAAAAAGAAAATAAAAACTATACTAATCTAAAAGTGAAGGTGAGAAAAACACAAGAGGAGAGGGGGGGGGGGGGGGGGGGGGGGGGGGGGGGGGATTGTGTTGGCTTTTTCTACTTCTTAAAAACTTGACTAAGAACTAGATTCAGATTCTGATAGAGTTCAGAATCTGGATCACGAGTTCAGAGTCAGAGGCAGAGTTTCAGAGTCTGAAGCAAGTTCATATTCTAATGCAGCGGATAAAAGGATAAAGAGATAGAGAAGAGAAAAGGCACAAGCAATTATCCTGGTTTCTTTCAAAAACCGAAAGTAGTCCAGTCCCCTTGTCACTTACAAGAGATTTTTCACTATAATCCAATGATTACAAATTGCTCAAGCACAAAGCAAGAGACTTCTTATGCTCAAACACCAAGTGTTGGATATTTGGTTGTTGGCTTCATGTTTGCTAAAATCAAATATACAAACAAGATGTGCGTCTTCAGAAGCTGACCCTCAGAAGTTGAACAGTACCTCAGAAGCTGGGTCTTCCGAAGATGAACAGTACTTCAGAAGATGGGTCTTCAGAAGCTGAACAGTACTTCAGATGCTGAACCTTCAGAAGCTGATGTTCAAACGCTGAACAGTACTTCAGACGCTGACCTTCAAAGCTAATGTTCAGACGCTGAACAGTACTTCAGACGCTGACCTTCAGAAGCAATCTTCAGAAGATGAAATGTTCAGACGCAGAACTTCAGACGAAGACCTTCAGAAGTACCTTTAGAAGCTGGTTTTCTGCGTTCTGTTTTTGCGCCTTGGAGCTGTTAATTTTCTCACATAATCTTTTGTAGATTTAATTGAAGAATTCTCCAAGCTGCGTTTCTAGAAGGAAGAATATTTGCGTGAGATATTTTCTGATGATTGGTTTCTTTTATTTGTGAATATATTTTCAAAGTAATATTTGGAAAATATATTTCTGAAGAATAATTGCTTCTATATGTTTCTAAAAGAATTTTGGAAATATATCTTTGAAGATTATTTGGTTCAAGTTTTTGTTGCTGCTGAAGACTATAAATAGAGGACGCTGCTATTGAAGAAACTTAATAAAAAAAAAGAGGGAGTTATACTTAGGTTTTGAGTCTGTTCATTGTGAGCTTTGTGCTCTGTTTCTATACACCACTCAATTGTTTAGAGTTGGTTTGTTTTATTGAGTTGTAATCACTTGAAGCTTTTAAGCAAGAGTGACTATTTATGTATTTGGAGTGTGTCTCCTACGTTGATTGTTATTAGAGTCTGATAATCACTAGGTCAGTGATTGACTGAGGGAAGTGAGATGGGATCTCTGGTCTAGGAGTTCCTAGGTTGAAATCAATACGGGTAGTAGCGAGGTGATAAGTTGTAAACTGGGAGTTTGCTGAGAACTTAGAACTAGGACTATCATAGTGGATTTCCTTCCTGGCTTGGTAGCTGTAGTACCCCAATTTTGTCCTAAGCCTTTTAAAAACAAAAATAAAAAAAAATCAAAGAGAGGGAAAAAGTCAAAGTCAACCAAAGTCAACAAAAAAGTCAACATTTCAAAAATGATGACTTCGCACTGCGAAGTCTGCGATTTTTCTGCAGATTTTTGGTTTCTTTGATTTAATTCCAGTTTTTGTTGCACATCATTTGCATATTTATTTTAATCAACCTTCATGGCTAATTGGGCTCAGCAAAGCCAGAGTTGAGAGACTTGCCATTAATGCCAAGGAAAGAAGCTTTTTCTTCCAACCTAGCATGTGACAAGCAAGTGGGCTTGCCCTTGGGCAGCTTTTGTCCCTCCCAAGTGACCTGTTAACCACCCCAAGGTTGCCAGCCACCTGCTTGAAGATTTTCCTCCTGCTTGCTCCCCCAAAACCAGTCAAACCCAGCTGGTTTTGCACTTGCAAAAGCCATGATTGCTTACCCTGTTTTGGTAGCTTTTCATCCCTCTCACACCAGCCATATTTTGCCTTTTGCATCCCCAAATCTCTGCACACCACAGTGCACGTTTTTATTGTTCAACCATTGAGATTGCAAGGATCAATCCCCAAGCATAGCCAATTGCAATCCAGCCATGTTTCTCATCATTTCTATCCAAAGACCATTGAATTTGTGGTTGAAATCAGTCAAGGATTTAACCCTTGGCACAAGGCAAGGTTGCCTCTATCCATTAGCATTAAATGCAAAGCCCTTTAGCCTGAATTTAGCCCACAAATCAGCTAGGTCCTAAGGATTTTCCATCATTGCATTGGATTGCATTTTGGCCTATAAATAGAGATGCAAGGCAAGCATTCTAACAGCATTCTAAGAGCAACTATTCACAAAGAAACACTACTCATTCCAGCTTACAAACACTTGCAAACAACCAGAAAAAAACCAATCCAAACACAAAGCTTTGCCAAAGTTCAAAGTTCATCACCCATATTCAAAACCTTTGCAAGAACATTCAACCAATCCAAGTTCATTGCAGCTGGAGCTTTGGTAAGGATCTCTGTAAGTTTCTAAGCCTTTGTCTTGTATTTTCAATTGTGCTTGCATATCAATTTTGGTCCAAAACCTTTTTGTTCTAAAAAATCCCTTTTGAATTTCAAAAGAAATCCTAAGGTTTGCAAAACATCAAAACTGGTTTGTCCAGCCCTTTTCATTGCGAAAACTCAAATCTTTTCACTCTCCTAAAAGGTTCTGAGTGTGTTCAGAAGTTGTTTCTGAACAAAAGTTCAGAAACAGCTTCTGAACTCAAAAATTCGCATTGTTCGCAGTGCGAAGTCATGGTCGTAGTGCGACCATGACAGAACTCAGAATCTGAGTTTAGGCTCCCAAATGGCCAATTTTTGAGGTTCTAGCCCAAGAGCTCAGAACCTAGGAGTTTTAAAACCCATTTTTTTCAAACCAGTTCAAGGATTTTGCATAATATTGGAAAATTCGCAAGTTCGGGTAACACTTTTGTGGATAACTTGCAAAACAAGTTATGTCCACAATCTCTCAAAACAATTTGAACAAACCAGCTATGTTCATTACTTTCAATCCAAACTTGAACAATAAACATTGTTCATGATTTTCAAAACCCAAACGCGAACATAAGCCGAGTTTGTTCGCTTTTCAAAACCGTTCGCAAAATGAGCCGAACTTGTGCGTTTTCTAACAAAATTGTCAAAACCTCTTCACTTTGGGTTTCAAACCAAATGTTTTGATAAACTTTGGGATTTCTAAGAAATTCAATCAAAAACTTGAATGAAAAAGGGATGGTGTGACGTATGTCTCTCCATTGCCCCGATTGTACGAACGCGTGACGTATGTCTCGTCGTTCGGACAATCGTCATTCCATTTTTCATCGTATCCGACCATACCAACCCAAGTCTTGGCCCCTTGTGGTCAATCCGAACCTTTTGTTCCCCCGTGGCCACTAGATTCAATCCCCCGACTCGTGTGAGTCACTCCGGTCAATGTTCGACTCGTTCGAGTCCATTGTACCCGTTCTTGATCCCGTTGGATCAATTGAACCACCCCCCGACTCGTTGGAGTCACCTCGGTCAATGATCGACTCGTTTGAGTCCATTGCACCCATTTTGGTCCCATAGCGACCAACTCGAACCCTTTTACCCAACGGACATGCCTTTTAACATTCTAGCGCGATTCGTAAACAAACGCTTAATAAGTCTCCCAAGCGCGAGCATACAAGCTACGTTTAATTGCAAGAATTCGGTTAAAACATCGTCCATTTAAAATTAACCAACATATGTACGTTTTTCTACCAAAGAACTACGTACGCTTTGAATTCTCCGACTACCGGGAGATACGTAGGAGCAAGATCGACATCTTGTCAAGCACAATAATAAAAAACTTTCTTTTTCCTTTCGTTTGCTTTCATCTCCTTATTCCCCCTTTTTTTGTTAGATTTTCTTTTGACATAGACAAGCATGCGCGCAAAACATCTAAAAACAATTTAAGCTTTAGCCAAATAGAAGGTTCCCGTTGAGTACAACGGACGTGAGGGGTGCTAATACCTTCCCCTTGCGTAATCGACTCCCGAACCCGACAATGGTTGCGATGACCAGTCCTTTTCCTCATCGTCAAGGGTTTTTGAAATTTCTGGCTTAGCAATAATGAGAGTTAAACTGGTTCTGAATAAAAATTAGCAGATTCAGAACTAAAACAGAGTATGAACAAGACACAGTTCAGGAGCAGAAATAAAGTGCAGAAAATAAAAAGAACACACAAGGTTTGTTAACCCAGTTCGGAGTAAACACCTCCTACTCTGGGGGATACCAATCCAGGAAGGAAATCCACTATTGGAATTAATCCTTAAGACTCAGACACTGACACCCCAGTTCCTATCCTAAGCAATCAACTTCCACCTAGTCAGACTTCTACCCACGCATGAGTATTAGAGACCACTAACTTCCTATTCAAGTAACAACCCAGTTACTTGAACAACCCTTGAACTAAACCCAGTTCTGAAAACTACCCTGTTTTTGAAGAACACACTTCAAAACAAAAAAACTTCATTCTTGCTTAAAAGCTTTGAATGAATTACAACTCAATTAAACCTAAACCAACTCAAAACATATGAGTGGTGCACAAAACAAAGCTTAAAAAGCTTACACACACTAAGACTCTATTTCTGAATTTTCTCTCTAATTTCTTGTCTCTTGAATAGCAGCAAAGCACTCCTTATATAGCCTTCAGCAAATAACATTAATCTGAATTAAATCTTCTAAAACAGATATGTTTCTGAATTATGCAAGGCTTGAAAAGGAAACATATAAATCTTCAATGTATCTTTGAAAGATACCATCAGGAAAATACGTTCATAAAAACAAACCAAATCTTCATAATTAGATTTGTTTCTGAATTATGAGTGACCTAATAAGGAAACAAATAAACCAGCATTGTATCTTTTAAAGATTGCTTCAGAAAAATACGAACTTCATAAAACTGAACCAAATCTTTATTAAATCTTCTCCAAAACAACCAGCATTCTAGAAGCAATATGCGAAGATATATTCTTGTTAAATCTCGCCAAGATTCGCGCAAGAATAACTTGAAAATAACAAGATTCTGATGAAGTCAACAAAAGTCAACGCGGGCATCAGACTCACATTTCAGCTTCTGAAGTGCTACAGTGCGTCTGACCCAACTTTCAGCTTCTGATGAAATTTTCAGCTTCTGAACAGCTTCAAAATAAAAAACTTGCAACTGAAGATTTGTTCTAGACATGAAGATGCTACTATTCAACACATTGGATTTGCCAAAATATGCAACCAACACCAAAATACTCAACAGTTTTATTATCGTTTCCCTTGAAACAAAAAACTTAAGGGTTTATCAACGTTCCCTTTACACAAAAACTTTGGTGGCGACTTCACAAGGCCCTCCGAGCGTTCGCGGACGTCCTCGGAGGATTGCGCGTTTTTAAAAAAAAACGAGGGCGCACAGCTGGCGACTTCACTGGGGAAGTTTTTTCCCACTAGCGAGTCAAGCCTATCCTATTTAGTTTTTAAGCCAATTGTTTTTATTTTATTTACGCGCATGCTTTTATTTTATTCATCTATGTCATTCCCATGCTTTATGTTTATAATTGCTTTATTTTTCTTTATATTCATATCATATATATCAAATGCGGGGGTTACTTGAGCGATGTTACTCCACATTGTTCGGGTTAATTCCGGACGTGTGAGGCTCTCTACCCGAGCTTGAGAAAAAACTAAGTTAGAATGGTGGTTGTGAGCGGAAGCCCGCGTTGACGTATGTCCGTGAGGTAGGATGCCAAACCCCGCATAGAGGAGATTGTCACGTGGAATTAATTGAAGTCATGTCGACGTATGTCCATAGACAACCCTAATTCCATGTGAGATCTATGACTCTAGGGACCTCTTCTTAGGAAATTTCACCTTTTAGAGCCTACACGTGAGGATTGGGGGGGAAGTTCCGAACCTTCATAAACCATACCCTTGCATATCATTTGCATTCATGAAAGTAATTTTCGCATCATTTTGCTTTATAGGAATTTAAAAAGAACAACCAAATATTAGCAAAAAGAAATATGGATTCCGGGAATAAAAATACGCTCGCCTTCAAGATTAAAGCTCCTAAGGTGGAAAGTTTATTAGCTCTAAGTAAAAGGCTCTCTTCGGTAAACAAGAGTATTTTCGAGGCAAGCTATGGGCTAATCCTTGATCTCCTACCCGTGAGAATAGATTCAACGGCCTTAACCACTTTGGCGCAATTCTTCGACCCACCTCTACGGTGCTTTACATTTCAAGACTTCCAACTAGTGCCGACTTTGGAAGAATTTGAGAAGATTTTGGGGTGTAGCATGAAGGATCATGAACTCTATCTCGGTCTGGGAAAAGACCCCACATTAGAGGCCATTGTGCGCACCTCGTTTTTTTCCTCGGGAAAAAGACGCGCAAATCCTCCGAGGACGTCCTCGAACGCTCGGAGGGCCTTTGTGAAGCCGCCACCAAAGTTTTTGTGTAAAGGGAACGTTGATAAACCCTTAAGTTTTTTTTTGTTGTAAAGGGAAACGATAATAAAACCCTTTGACGATGAGGATAAGGATTAGGTCATCGCAACCATTGTCGGGTTCGGGAGTCGGTTACGCGAGGGGAAGGTATTAGCACCCCTCACGTCCGTTGTACTCAACGGGAACCTTCTATTTGGTTAAAGCTTGAATTGTTTTTTAATACTTTGCGTGCATGTTCATTTATGTTAAAAATATAATAAAAAGGGGGGAAAGAGATAAAAACAAACGAAGAAAAAGTTTTTATTATTATTGTGCTTGACAAGATGTCGATCTTGCTCCTACGTATCTCCCGGTAGTCGGAGAATTCAAAGCATACGTAGTTCTTTGGTAGAAAAACGTATATGTGTTGGTTGATTTTAATTGGACGATGTTTTAACCGAATTCTTGCGATTAAACGTAGCTTGTATGCTCGCACTTGGAGACTTATTAAGCGTTCGTTCGCGAATCACATTAGAATTGTTAAAAGGTACGTCCGTTAGGGTAGAGGGTTGAATTGGTCGCTATGGGACCAAGGGAGGTACAATGGACTCATATAAGTCAAACATTGACCGAGTGGACTCTAACGAGTCGAGGGGTTGAGTCTAATGGCCAACGGGGGACCAAAAGGCTTGGATTGACCACAAGGGGCCAAGATTTGGTTTGGTTAGGGTTATACATATTAAAAAAAAGGGAATGACGATTGTCCAAGCGACGAGACATACGTCACGCATTCGTACAATCGGGGCGATGGAGAGACATACGTCACACCATCCCTTTTTCATTCATGTTTTTGGATTGAATTCTTTAGAAATCCCAAGGTATGTCAAAACATATGGTTTGAAAACCCAAAAATGGGAAGGTTTAGCAAATTTGCTAAAAACGCGCAAGTTCGTCTCATTTTGCGAAAATGCGCACGTAAACGGTGTATGTTCATCTTTGAGTTTTGGACATCATGAACAATATTTATTGTTCAAGTTTAGATTGAAAAGATGAACATAGCTGGTTTGTTCATGTGGTTTTGAAAGTTTGGGAACATAACTTGCTTTGCAAGTTACCCACAAAATGGTTATACGAACTTGTGATTTTGCCAAAATTATGCAAAAACCTTGTTATGGTTTGAAGAACATGGGTTTAAAAAACTCTTAGGTTCTGAGCTCTGGGGCTAGAACCTCAAAAATTGTTTGTTTTGATAAAAAAACTCAGGTTCTGAGTTCTGTCATGGTCGCACTGCGACCATGACTTCGCACTGCGAAGCATGCGAAATTTTGGGTTCAGAAGCTGTTTCTGAACTTTTGTTCAGAAACAACTTCTGAACACACTCAAGACCTTATAGATGGGTGAAAAACTTTGAGTTTTTGGGGTGAAAAAGGTTGGACAAACCAGTTTTGATGTTTTGAAAACCTTGGGATTTCTTTGAAATTCAAAAGGGGTTTTTTAGGATCAAAAGGTTTTGAGCCAAAATAGCTATGCAAACTCAATTAAAAATGCAAGATAAAGAGCTTAGTAACTTACAGAACTCCTTAGCAAAGCTCCAGCTGCACTTGGTTTGATTTGGTTGAAGGCTTGTGCAAGAGGTTTGAGTATTTGTGATGGTTTTGGAACTTTGTAATGCTTTGTGTGGATTGGTTTCTTTCTGGTTGTTTGTGGAGATTTGTAGGTTGAAATGAGTAGAGTTTCTGCTCTTTGAATGCTGTGTTAACTGTGTTTGTTCCTTTGGCATTGCCTTCTATTTATAGGCCAAAATCAAATCTTTGTCATCATTACACAATCCCAAAATTCAGCTGATTTGTGGCCAAGATCAAGCTGAATCCCTTTGCATTAAATGCTAATGGATAGAGGCAACCCTGCCTTGTACCAAGGGGCAAGATCCAGTCTGATTTCAGCCACAAATTCAACTAATTCTAGAAGGTAATGATGAAGAACAAAGCTGATTTGCAATTGGCTAATGCTTGGGGATCAATCCTTGCAATCTCAATGGTTGGTCAATAAAAACGTGCACTGTAATGTGCAGAGATTGAGGGATGAAAAGGCTAAAATTGGCTGGTGTGAGAGGGTGAAAAGCTGCTGTAAAACAGAGTAGGCACTCATGGCTTTTCAAGTGAGAAATCCAGCTGGTTTGACTGGTTTTTGGGGCAGCAAGCAGGAGGAAAGTCCTCAAGCAGGTGGCTGGCAACCTTGTGGTGGTTAGCAGGTCACCTGGGAGGGACTAGAGCTGCCCAAGGGCAAGCCCACTTGCTTGTCACATGCTAGGTTGGAAGAAAAAGCTTCCAACCTTGGCATTAATGGCAAGTCCTTCAACTCTGGCTTTGCTTGGCCCAATTAGCCATGAATGCTACTTAAAATAATTATGGAAATGATATGCAACAAATTCTGGAATTAAATCCAAGAAACCAAAAATCTGCAGAAAAATCGCAGACTTCGCAGTGCGAAGTGAGCTTCGCATTGCGAAGTCCTTAATTTTGAAAAGTTGACTTTTCTGTTGACTTTTGTTGACTTTTGACTTTTTTCCCCTCTTTGATTTTTTTGATTTTTGGTTTTAAAATGCGTAGGACAAAATTAGGGTACTACAGCTGCCCCTACTTAATTGTGTCTTCGCATAGAGTACGTGAGTGCCGAGGGCACCTCATGAACTCTTTGCGGAGATCAATTAAGTAAAAAGAAGGACCCGAATTTTGTCCTTCGCGAAATGCAAATGTAAGGGTTGGTAGGGGTTGATCGTATCCAGCCGCTAACACTGGAGGTAGATCCACTGGGGGATGAAGGTAATCTTATCTAGGTACTGCTTCTAGAGGTCGATTCCCGAGGGTGGTGATTTACTCTAGGATATCACTAGAGGTGGAACATTGAGGTAGGTGATCTTGTCTAGGTACTGCTTCTAGAGATCGATACCTAAGATGGAGGTTTACTCTAGGTACTGCTTCTAGAGGTGGAACAAATGAGGTAGGTGATCTTATCTAGGTACTGCTTCTAGAGGTCGATACCTAAGCTAGGTGATCTTATTCAGGTACTGCTTCTGAATGTCGATTCCTAACGAGCTGTGATCTTATTCAGTCACTAACACTGAAGGTCGATACACTGGGGGAGGTGATCTACTCTAGGTATTGCTTCTAGAGAGGGATACCTAAGCTAGGTGATCTTATTCAGGCACTGCTTCTGAATATCGATTCCTAACAAGCTGCGGTCTTACCCTAAATAGGTGCCCCTGGTTGAATGTTGATGGATGTTGGTGAATATGTGATACTCACTGAAGGATCCTTGTTGAGGATGCATGCTTTATGAAATGAAATGCATGTGTATGAATGGTTTTAAATATGCATGCATGAAATGAAATAATGTTGGTTGGGTGCCGAGCAGAGTCGGTCTTTGTTTGTGGTTATGTTCATGACAGTTGGGCTTTCTCTTTTTGTTGGTTTTTTTGGTTGGTCGGTTTGGAAGGACAAGGTCCTTTGCCTACATACCCAAATGGGATCAAAACCGGTGTAGTTCGAGCCTAAGCCCGAAGATTTGTGTTTTTTGGTTGGTCGGTTTGGAAGGACGAGGTCCTTTGCCTACATACCCAAATGGGATCAAAACCGGTGTAGTTCGAGCCTAAGCCCGAAAATTTGTGTTTTTTGGTTGGTTGGTTTGGAAGGACGAGGTCCTTTGCCTACATACCCAAATGGGATCAAAACCGGTGTAGTTCGAGCCTAAGCCCGAAAATTTGTGTTTTTTTGGTTGGTCGGTTTGGAAGGACGAGGTCCTTTGCCTACATACCCAAATGGGATCAAAACCGGTGTAGTTCGAGCCTAAGCCCGAAAATTTGTGTTTTTTTGCCAATAATGATTGGACTTTTGTTTGGGGTTGAGACTCCCTGGGGAATATCAATAAAATTTGGGCTTTTTTGTGGGCCAATGAAAATTGGGCTTTGGTTTGTTGTGCTTGACAAGATGATGATCTTGCTCCTACGTATCTCCTGGTGGGATGGAGAATTCAAAGCTTACGTAGTTCTTTGGTTTGCCAATGAATATTGGACTTTGGTTCGCCAATGATTATTGGACCTTTTGTTTGGTTGCCGAGCGAGGTCGGGCTTTTTGTTGGTTGCCGAGCGAGGTCGGGCTTTTTGATTTTGGTTGCCGAACGAGGTCGGGCTTTTTGTTGGTTGCCGAGCGAGGTCGGGCTTTTTGGTTTTGGTTGATCTCACTGGGGATATAAGGATCATTTTGGAAGCATGATCGATATCCGGCCTTAGTGGATGAAAAAGATGTATGAGGGTGAGTTTTATTTGGGAAATTTTTCCTCTGACACCCGGGATCTTTGCGTTTTACGCGTCGTGAGCTACGCACTTATTTCTGCTGAAGAGCATGGGTCTTAAAATGACTGATGCTGAGCTTCAAGTTTTGAGTCCTCTGATGCAATACTGGGGACCAACGAAATTCTTTCGACATTTAACGTCCAAGTAAAAAAACACATTTTTTTGTTTTTTATGTTATTCCCATATTTCAATGCATTATCTATCATGAATAAAAACACATTTTATGAGCAAGTAAGGACGCATAACAATGAAAAGGTTTAAAAATGATTTTGATTCAACGAAACTTAGTCCCTTGTATGGGTAACTATTCGTGAAAATGTAATCCCTATAAGAGGTGATTACTGAGATAGGGAGAAAAGAAGAAACAAAAAGACAAATGGAAATTTGCTTGGGTTTCACGTGCTACTTTCCCTATGACTTCGAAATAATTTGTTTTTGAAAGATGATAATGAGGTTGATTCTTTCCCTCTCGAATTCTGTCCGGACCTCACGTGCCGCAGTCTTTTGCCTTTTTTTTTTTTTTGAAACCCCTAATTTTTACCTGGACCGCTCTTTCGAGTTTTCAGTCCACTGGGGTATATTTCCTTTTTTGATGTCCTTAATTTTTGCCTAGACCGCCTTTTCAGGTTTTCGATCTACCAGGACGCTCTCTATTGCCTAAACCGCCCTTTTCGGGTTTTCGATTTAGCGAGCTCTTTTTTTTGGCATATATATTTTTTTGACTGCGCCGGAGTTTATTGATAGGGGGATCCTTGTGGATGGGTAATACCTTTTTCAAGCATTAAGTCTTCTTCTCTAAATTCTCGAGAATGAACTTTCTTGTCGAGCTGTCCATGCCCCAATGCTGTGAGGTGTTTCTCTTTTATGGGGTTCAGCTAGTCGAACCTTGTTTGTGTTTGTGTGCTTGGATGACAAGCATGGTTGGTTTTTTTGTGTTTGGCTGCCGAGCGAGGTCGGGCTTTTATGATGGGATGCCGAGCGAGGTCGGGCTTTTGTTTTTTTTGGTTGCCGAGCAAGGTCGGGTTTTTGTTTGGCTTCCGAGCAAGGTCGGGCTTTTGTTTGGCTTCCGAGCAAGGTCGGGCTTTTGTTTTTTGGTTGGGAATGCCAATGAAAATTGGCTTTTATTGGAAATGGTATTTGGGAATATGTTTGTGAGTGCCAATGAAAATTGGGCTTTTGGGTGTTTGGATGCCGATCAAAGTCGGGCTTTTATTGTGATTGGATGCCGAGCAAGGTCGGGCTTTTATGATGGGATGCCGAGCAAGGTCGGGCTTTTGTTTTTTTTTTTTGGATGGGAATGCCAATGACAATTGGGCTTTTATTGGAAGTGGGGTTTATGATTGCCAATGGAAATTGGGCTTTTTGTTTGGAAATTGTGTGTGCCAATGAAAATTGGTCTTTTGTTGGAGATGTGAGGAATGCCAATGATGACTTGGCTTTTTGTGTTTGGGGATGCCAATGAAAATTGGACTTTATTGTGATTGGAGATTGTGGGGAGTGCCGTAAAGGCTTGGCTTTTTGTGGGAAATTGTGGGGAGTGCCGTAACGGCTTGGCTTTTTGTGGGAAATTGTGGGGAGTGCCGTAATGGCAAATGGTTTCTTTTTTGATGAATTGGGCGACCACTTGTTTGGTCATGTTTGCATAGGTAGCTGCTTCGACCCATTTGATGGCAACTAGTATGAACTGGTGCCCTTTTGAAGCCTTTGGCTCAATCATTCCGAACATGTTTATGCCCCACATAGAAAAAGGTTAGGGTGATGTCATGACATTCAGAGGTGTTTGTGGTATGTGCCCCTTGTTGGCATAATTTTGTCACTTGTGACATGTCTTGGCATGGGTTTGGAAGGACTCCTCATGGATTTCTTTGGTGAGCATGACTGCTTCATGTTTATCCACATATCTGGGTAAGACTGTGATTTCTCTTATAGAGTGTGCCCCGGCAGAGGGAGAACTGTGCTGCCATTCTTTTGAGGGCTCTCTTGGTGAGGTTGTATTACCCTATCCTCTTAATCCCCAAGTCTGGACAATCCTTCAGGAGGTTCAAAATCGTCCTTATTATCATCTTCCGTTTGGTTAATTTGGAGATTGAAGTCAAAAGGGATCATAGCAGTGCTATTTTTTGGTGGTGTATGATGATGATTTTTTTTTGTAGGGTTTATGAAAATTTATTTGAGAACGAAAGAAAAACGAACTCTTTGAACATAAACTGCAAATTTATTAGTGATGGAAATGATTTGAAATATGGGGGTCCCATAAAATTAATCGTTTGCCTTGGGAAGAGCAAAACGATTTTTTTTGAAAAACAAGATAAATTACTTGGACAAAGAAATGATTTCCGGAATTTCGATGGCCTTCCGGTTGTTCGGATCTCCTCAGAAACGCCACGGTACACCGGGTCGGGTACTTCTTTTTTTTTTGGTGAGGGAATGATGTGAGGGTTTCTCTTTGAAATGCATGAAAATGCATGTAAATGTATGAATGCAATGAGTATGCAAAAATATGCCCCTCTTTTTTTTGTTTATGCAAAAAGTTTTATGAATGCAAATGTTAAGACATGCAGGGGTTTGGTATATGAAGGTTCGGAACTTCCCCCCATCCTCACGTGTAGGCTCTAAATGTGAAATTTCCTAAGAAGAGGTCCCTAGAGTCATAGACCTCACATGGAATTAGGGTTGTCTATGGACATACGTCGACATGACTTCAATTAATTCCACGTGAAAATCTCATCTAAGCGGGGTTGGACATCCTACCTCACGGACATACGTCAACGCGGGCTTCCGCACACAACCTCCTTCTAACTTAGTGTTTTTCTCAAGCTCGGGTAGAGAGCCTCACACGTCCGGCATTAACCCGAACAATGTGGAGTAACATCACTCAAGTAACCCCCACATTTGATATATATAATATGAATATAAAGCAAATAAAGCAAATATAAACATAAAGCATAAATATAACATGCATGAATAAAATAAATAAACATGGCACGCAAAGAAAATAAAGCAAATGTCTTTAACCCAAATAGGTTAGGCTTGACTCACTAGTGGGAACAGGGTCCCCAGTGAAGTCGCCAGCTGTGCGCACCTCGTTTTTTTCCTCGGGAAAAAGACGCGCAAATCCTCCGAGGACGTCCTCGAACGCTCGGAGGGCCTTTGTGAAGCCGCCACCAAAGTTTTTGTGTAAAGGGAACGTTGATAAACCCTTAAGTTTTTTTTTGTTGTAAAGGGAAACGATAATAAAACCCTTTGACGATGAGGATAAGGATTAGGTCATCGCAACCATTGTCGGGTTCGGGAGTCGGTTACGCGAGGGGAAGGTATTAGCACCCCTCACGTCCGTTGTACTCAACGGGAACCTTCTATTTGGTTAAAGCTTGAATTGTTTTTTAATACTTTGCGTGCATGTTCATTTATGTTAAAAATATAATAAAAAGGGGGGAAAGAGATAAAAACAAACGAAGAAAAAGTTTTTATTATTATTGTGCTTGACAAGATGTCGATCTTGCTCCTACGTATCTCCCGGTAGTCGGAGAATTCAAAGCATACGTAGTTCTTTGGTAGAAAAACGTATATGTGTTGGTTGATTTTAATTGGACGATGTTTTAACCGAATTCTTGCGATTAAACGTAGCTTGTATGCTCGCACTTGGAGACTTATTAAGCGTTCGTTCGCGAATCACATTAGAATTGTTAAAAGGTACGTCCGTTAGGGTAGAGGGTTGAATTGGTCGCTATGGGACCAAGGGAGGTACAATGGACTCATATAAGTCAAACATTGACCGAGTGGACTCTAACGAGTCGAGGGGTTGAGTCTAATGGCCAACGGGGGACCAAAAGGCTTGGATTGACCACAAGGGGCCAAGATTTGGTTTGGTTAGGGTTATACATATTAAAAAAAAGGGAATGACGATTGTCCGAGCGACGAGACATACGTCACGCATTCGTACAATCGGGGCGATGGAGAGACATACGTCACACCATCCCTTTTTCATTCATGTTTTTGGATTGAATTCTTTAGAAATCCCAAGGTATGTCAAAACATATGGTTTGAAAACCCAAAAATGGGAAGGTTTAGCAAATTTGCTAAAAACGCGCAAGTTCGTCTCATTTTGCGAAAATGCGCACGTAAACGGTGTATGTTCATCTTTGAGTTTTGGACATCATGAACAATATTTATTGTTCAAGTTTAGATTGAAAAGATGAACATAGCTGGTTTGTTCATGTGGTTTTGAAAGTTTGGGAACATAACTTGCTTTGCAAGTTACCCACAAAATGGTTATACGAACTTGTGATTTTGCCAAAATTATGCAAAAACCTTGTTATGGTTTGAAGAACATGGGTTTAAAAAACTCTTAGGTTCTGAGCTCTGGGGCTAGAACCTCAAAAATTGGTTGTTTTGATACAAAAACTCAGGTTCTGAGTTCTGTCATGGTCGCACTGCGACCATGACTTCGCACTGCGAAGCATGCGAAATTTTGGGTTCAGAAGCTGTTTCTGAACTTTTGTTCAGAAACAACTTCTGAACACACTCAAGACCTTATAGATGGGTGAAAAACTTTGAGTTTTTGGGGTGAAAAAGGTTGGACAAACCAGTTTTGATGTTTTGAAAACCTTGGGATTTCTTTGAAATTCAAAAGGGGTTTTTTAGGATCAAAAGGTTTTGAGCCAAAATAGCTATGCAAACTCAATTAAAAATGCAAGATAAAGAGCTTAGTAACTTACAGAACTCCTTAGCAAAGCTCCAGCTGCACTTGGTTTGATTTGGTTGAAGGCTTGTGCAAGAGGTTTGAGTATTTGTGATGGTTTTGGAACTTTGTAATGCTTTGTGTGGATTGGTTTCTTTCTGGTTGTTTGTGGAGATTTGTAGGTTGAAATGAGTAGAGTTTCTGCTCTTTGAATGCTGTGTTAACTGTGTTTGTTCCTTTGGCATTGCCTTCTATTTATAGGCCAAAATCAAATCTTTGTCATCATTACACAATCCCAAAATTCAGCTGATTTGTGGCCAAGATCAAGCTGAATCCCTTTGCATTAAATGCTAATGGATAGAGGCAACCCTGCCTTGTACCAAGGGGCAAGATCCAGTCTGATTTCAGCCACAAATTCAACTAATTCTAGAAGGTAATGATGAAGAACAAAGCTGATTTGCAATTGGCTAATGCTTGGGGATCAATCCTTGCAATCTCAATGGTTGGTCAATAAAAACGTGCACTGTAATGTGCAGAGATTGAGGGATGAAAAGGCTAAAATTGGCTGGTGTGAGAGGGTGAAAAGCTGCTGCAAAACAGAGTAGGCACTCATGGCTTTTCAAGTGAGAAATCCAGCTGGTTTGACTGGTTTTTGGGGCAGCAAGCAGGAGGAAAGTCCTCAAGCAGGTGGCTGGCAACCTTGTGGTGGTTAGCAGGTCACCTGGGAGGGACTAGAGCTGCCCAAGGGCAAGCCCACTTGCTTGTCACATGCTAGGTTGGAAGAAAAAGCTTCCAACCTTGGCATTAATGGCAAGTCCTTCAACTCTGGCTTTGCTTGGCCCAATTAGCCATGAATGCTACTTAAAATAATTATGGAAATGATATGCAACAAATTCTGGAATTAAATCCAAGAAACCAAAAATCTGCAGAAAAATCGCAGACTTCGCAGTGCGAAGTGAGCTTCGCATTGCGAAGTCCTTAATTTTGAAAAGTTGACTTTTCTGTTGACTTTTGTTGACTTTTGACTTTTTTCCCCTCTTTGATTTTTTTGATTTTTGGTTTTAAAATGCGTAGGACAAAATTAGGGTACTACAGCCATCGCCGAATCCTTATACCTTGATATCCAAGAAGTAGCATCTAACTTGGAAATTTGAGGAAACCTTAAGGGATTCGCAAGAAAGTTCTTGGAGGCCAAAGCTCGGGAGATGTTAGCCAACAAAGAGGGAAGAGCATTCAACGCCATCCTAGCCCTTTTAGTCTACGGGATTGTCTTATTCCCCAACATGGACGATTTCATAGACTTTCCGGCTTTAGAGGTATTTATGACTAAAAATCCGGTTCCTACAATTTTGGCGGATTTTTATCATACCCTCTACTCTAGGCATGAACAAGCAAGGGGACGCAAAATTTCTTGTTGTACTCCTGTGGTGCAAATTTGGATGATGTCCCACATGCCAAGAAACCGAGACTTTGTGGAAAACCGGGCCAAGCTCAAATGGTCGCAACGGATGACAACCCTCGCCGAGAAGGACATCCATTGGTTTTCTCCAAATTTAGAGGACCCGGAAATCATCCTCAGTTGCGGGGACTTCCCTAATGTACCCCTCATTGGTACTAAGGGATGTATTAACTACAATCCGGTCCTCTCTCTCTCCGACAATTAGGTTTTTCAATGGAAGACAAACCCAATGACCTTTTGTTGGAAGCTTTCTTCTTAAGGGAAGGCAATCAAGACCCGGCATTGCTAGAGAGAATCCGGGGAGCATGGAACCAAGTGCGCAAAGGAAGGGTTGGCAAGAGAAACTGTGTCGCCAAACCCCTTTATACTCAATGGGTGAAGGAGAGGGTCAAAGCAATCAAGTTACCCTTTGTGGTCGTGTGCCCTCCAAAACCTCCTACACCTAAACCTATTGCAACCATTCCCAACAAAGAAGTGGAGGAACTCAAAGCTAAAATTCAAGAACTCCAAAACAAAAACGGAGACTTAGAATTGAAGCACCTCCAAGCTTTAGGAGAAAGCACTAGGACGAAGAGAGATCGAGATGAAGTGACAAATTCTCTCCTAGTGTGCCAAAAGCGGCTAAGAATCTCCGAAGGGAAGAGAGATTGGATAGGAGGCGGCTTGGTTAGTGCGGATGCCAACCTTGTGGCCAAGGACGAAGAGTTGGAAAGAATCTTACATTCCAACCAAGAGATCAAGAAGTTCGGCGAATTAGCCATGGAAGCTCAACGGAAATGGAGGTTGAAATTTCAAGAGAAAAATCAACAGCTCCAAGAAGTAGTTAAAGACTACAAAGAGCAGCTTCAAGCCGAACGCGTCCAACGGCAAAGACATGAGAGCCTTTCTCATCAAAGGAGGCTAAAATGCAATCGTCTCGAAGCGGACATCAAGCAATTCGAAGAATACTTCGACAAGATTGCAAGAGCTCACGGGGACCATATTGCACAACTACACGATGAAATTAGAAGTGCAAGAGTCAAGCTAGACCAGCGCAAGGAAGTGATTGAGTGTGTATGGCAAGACGCCACCCGATTAAGTGAGGATTTCACTAAACTGGTTGCATTCTCGAACTTGGTAATCACCCAACTTCCAAAGAAGCTAGCGGAGGCCGAAATGGTCATGCCCTACTTTGTCATCCCTATGGAGATCCAGAAGTTTATGAAGTTTTGCAAGGACACCATAGATTTCTATAGGGAGGAGATGAGCAAAGCCGAGAAGCGAGCGGCTATTTGATTTGTAATAACATTAGTTATACTTTGTAAACAAATGTTATCTAATCAAATATAATATTTTGAAGCATAATCAATTTCCCGGTCTTTAATATTTCAAATTGCTAATATTAATTGTGCACCTTTAAATTTCCTCATAAAGCAAAAAAAAAAAAACGCATATTTTGCATACTCATCGCATACATACATCCACATGCATCTTCATGGATTTTTTCAAAAAAAAAACTCATTCATTTCCCTAAAAAACAGTTCAAAGCAATCATAGCCCGAAAACCCCGAAAACCCTCGGTCCAAGAACCAGATCTCCAACACTCGTACGGAACACGAGCCAACAAACAAAGGATCATGGACAATTTGGAACAAACTCAAGCGGCTTTGAGAGAAGAGGTTGATGAAATGAAGGGGAAGATGGATCAGATGCTAAAGTTAATGCAAACTCTATCGGCACGAGAAAGTAATCCTCGCTCGGCAACGGATGCAGCCAATGTGCAATGGCCTCTTTATGGTTTACCTCCAGGATATACCCCACCATTTGAAAATGAGGGCCATGGACCACCTCCACCACCGCTCACGATCCCCGTAAGGAACGAAGAGCGTCGTCCTCAAGGAACTTCCACTACTCAGCATGAGGTGATTTCTCATAATGTGGAAAATAATCAGCCAAGACAGTCTGCTCCCGACACCACCCACCAAGACAATGATACCACCCAAATGTATCGAGTTTTGGAAGAAAGGTTGAAAGCTGTCGAAGGGTTCAGTTCATACGGTGCCCACAACGCTTTGGACATGTGCCTAGTGCCCGACGTGGTAATCCCTCCGAAGTTCAAAGCACCGGATTTCGAAAAGTACAAGGGAATTCAATGCCCTCGGAACCATCTACAGATGTTTTGTAGGAAGATGGCAGCTTACGCAACAAACGAGAAACTCATGGTGCATGTGTTTCAAGATAGTTTAAGCGGAGCGTCATTGGATTGGTACATGCAACTAGAGCGTACCCACGTCCAAACATGGAAGGATCTAGCCGATGCTTTCCTAAAGCAATACAAATATAATTTGGACATGGCTCCAAATAGGATGCAACTACAAAACCTCCTGCAAAGAAGCAATGAGTCCTTCAAGGAGTACGCTCAACAGTGGAGAGAACTAGCTTCTCGTGTACAACCACCATTATTGGAAAGGGAGCTTGTCGACACCTTTATGGGCACACTTCAAGGCCCATATTATGACAAAATGATTGGAAGCACATCTTCCGGCTTTTCCGATCTAGTCATGATTGGTGAAAGAATAGAGGACGGAGTAAAGAGGGGGAAGATCCAAGGCCCTCTAGAAGCTCAAAGTGGAGCTAGGAGACCCCCCAGCAACTTTCACAAAAAGAAAGAGGGGGAGACGAATGTTGTTCTAGTGGGACCATCTTGCCCACCATCAAATCAAATGCCTCACTACCACAATCCTTATGTGGCAGCAGCAACGGCTCAAGGGCGTTACTCACCTCAAGTAATTCCCACAACTTCACCTCGACAACCAGCAGTGTTGCCTCAACAAAATCAACAGCAGCAACAACAAAGTGGGTACCCATCAAGGAACCAAGCGGGCCCGAGGAACAACTACAACAATAGGCAGTTTGATCCTGTGCCTATGCCTTATGGTCAAATTTTGCCATATCTAATCCAAAAGGGGATGGTCGAGCCAAGACTACTACCACCAATGTCGCCACCATATCCACATTGGTACGACGCAAATGCAAAATGTGATTACCACGCAGGAACTGTGGGGCACATTGTCGAGAACTGTAGAGTTTTCAAACACAAGGTCCAGGACCTTATCGACAGGAAATTGCTGTCCTTCAAGGAAGAGAACCCCAATGTAAAAAATAACCCATTACCAGGGCATGCGGGTCCCTCTATAAATGCGGTGGAAGAACAAGAGGACTTTGGTCCAATCAAGAAGGTAGCCAATAATAAGACTCCCCTGTCAATCATAAAGTAGCGTTTAACCGGTTTTGGTTTGTTCGAGGAGATGCACGCCAACTGCGAAGCCTGCAAAATCAACCCGGACAAGTGCGGAGAGTTGAAGAGCTGTCTTCAAGAGCTAATGTACCAAGGTTGGATCCAAATGGGCTATATAAAGGACGGCATGGACGTTGCTACCTTGGAGTCTCACGACCCAAAACCTCTTGAAATCCCTTACCAAAGGAGAGAGGTACCAATGCCTATACAGCTCATAACATTCCACGTACCTGCACCCTTCTCTTTTGAAAGCACGAAGAGGGTACCATGGAATTACCAACCTGTGGCCTATGTGGAAGGAAAACCACTAGCCAAAATTGAGCCCAGCATCACTAACATTACCGGTGTTGGAGGAATAACCAGAAGTGGTAGAGTCTTCGCTCCGAAAGAACTCGGGAAGACGCCAGCCGTACTACCAAGAGAGCCGCTCAAAGAAAAGAGCGTGGAGGAAAAGGAGAACCAAGCGGGGCCCTCTCAAAAGGTAACCCCACAAAAAGAGGCCGAAGAGTTCCTAAGGATAATCCAAAAGAGCGAGTATAAAATCATTGACCAGTTGGGTCAAACTCCCTCCAAGATCTCCATGCTATCCCTACTACTAAGCTCGGAAGTACACCGAGAAGCGTTGTTGCGGATCCTCAATGAGGCACATGTCACCAAGGACATTCCTGTGGACCAATTTGACGGGATAGTCGGAAATATTACCTCAAGTAGGTACTTGGGTTTCAATGGCGATGAGCTACCCGACGAAGGGCATATTCATAACCGCGCCTTACATATCTCCGTGAAATGCATGGACCACATCCTCTCTCGAGTGTTAGTGGACACGGGGTCATCATTGAATGTCATGCCCAAGACTACCCTCCTAAAATTATCTTGTGAAGGGAGAGTAATGAAGCCCAGCGCCTTGGTCGTAAAAGCTTTCGATGGGTCAAGAAGACCCGTCGTAGGGGAGATCGACTTACCAGTCCAAATCGGGCCTAAGGTTTTCTCCATAACCTTCCAAGTCATGGATATTAATCCAACTTACAGTTGTCTTCTCGGACGACCATGGATTCATGCGGCCGGAGCCATCACCTCTACTCTGCACCAGAAACTTAAGTTCATCATTGATAACCAAATGATTGTAGTTTCCGGGCAAGAGGACATGATGGTAAGCCATCTCTCGTCATTCCGTTATATAGAAACGGACGAAGAAGCTGTGGATGTTCCCTTCCAGTCTTTGGAAGTGGCGAATGTCGTGACTTTGAGCTCAAAGCCTAAGAAAGAGGCTCGGACAGCCATGTCATCATGGAGGGCAATAAGAGAGGCCCTAGAAGAAAGCCGACCTGCCGGATGGGGCAAATTGTTGGACGTACCGGAGAAGAAAAATCGCTTCGGGTTGGGATATCATCCATCAGCCGAAACTTCCTCAAAGCCTCCAAAGCAAGGGATCCTCCCCATTTTGGAAACATTCATCAGTGCGGGATTTATCAATGAAGATCAAGTGGCTCTACTTGAAGACGTAGATGAAGACGTGCCTGATTTGGTGAACCGTTGCGCTTCGGATGAAGCTTTGAACAATTGGAGGGCTGTCGCAATTCCCGAGATCATTACCAAGATCAAGTAATAAACCATGTTTGTTTTACTTTTAAAAAAAAAAAATCATTTAGCTCTACCCAAGGCAAATGATTAGTCGTGTGGGGCCCCCATGTTTTAAAGTTATTTTCAATCATGAATAAAATCACTCTTTTATGTTCATTTGAGTCTTTTTCTTTTGCATTTGTTTTAAAAAAAAAATTTTTACAAAAAAGGCCTAAAAAAAAAAATCATACTCATGCAGATCTACAAATCCACCCTCCAAAAACAACACTGCTTTAATCCCTTATGACTTCGATTTCCCAATTAATCAAACGGAAGATGATGAAGAGGACAATTATGAATCGCCTGAAGAATTGTCCAGACTTGCAAATCAAGGGGATAGGGTAATACAACCTCACCAAGAATCAGTTGAAAAGGTCAACTTGGGGACCGAAGAGGATAAGAAAGAGGTCAAGATAGGGGCCTCCCTACATGAGGATATAAAAGGAAAGTTGATTAAGCTTCTGCAAGAGTACGTGGACGTATTCGCTTGGTCATATCAAGACATGCCGGGTTTAGACCCTAACAATGTTGTACATAAGCTGCCACTCAAGCCGGAATGCCCGCCAGTGTAGCAGAAATTGAGAAGAACTCGACCCGATATGGCTCTCAAGATCAAAGAGGAGGTCAAAAAGCAATTCGATGCCGGCTTCTTAGCTGTAACCAAGTATCCGACATGGGTTGCCAACATTGTGCCAGTTCCAAAGAAGGATGGCAAAGTTAGAATGTGTGTGGATTATCGGGACTTGAATAGAGCAAGCCCAAAGGATGATTTCCCGCTACCACATATCGACATATTGGTAGACAACACAGCCCAATTCTCAGTCTTCTCCTTTATGGATGGCTTCTCGGGATATAACCAAATCAAGATGGCTCCAGAGGACATGGAGAAAACCACATTTATCACCCCGTGGGGGACATTCTGCTATAAGGTAATGCCTTTCGGATTAACAAATGCCGGGGCAACATACCAAAGAGCAATGATAACTCTTTTCCATGACATGATCCATAAGGAAATTGAGGTCTACGTCGACGACATGATTGCCAAATCCCAAACGGAGGAGGATCATCTAGTCCATCTACAAAAGCTTTTCGAACGCCTAAGAAAATTCAAGCTGCGCTTAAATCCTAACAAGTGCACATTTGGCGTTAGATCCAGAAAGTTATTGGGTTTCATCGTCAGCCAAAGGGGTATCGAAGTAGATCCCGACAAGGTAAAGGTTATCCAAGAAATGCCAGCACCGAATACCGAGAAAGAGGTCCGGGGTTTCTTAGGAAGATTGAACTACATCGCTAGGTTCATCTCACATATGACGGCTACCTGCGAACCAATCTTCAAACTGCTAAGGAAGAACCAAGTCGTTCATTGGAATGAGAATTGCCAAGAGGCGTTTGACAAGATCAAACAATACCTGCAAGAACCACCAATTTTAATACCTCCGATTCCGGGTAAACCCCTCATCTTGTACCTAACCGTACTTGAAGGATCAATGGGTTGTGTGTTAGGACAACAAGATGAAACAGGAAGAAAAGAGCACGCAATCTACTACCTAAGCAAGAAGTTTACCGACTGTGAAACAAGGTATACTTCACTTGAAAAGACTTGCTGCGCTTTAGCATGGGCTGCTCGACGCCTAAGGCAATACATGTTGACCCATACAACTTGGTTGATATCAAAGATGGATCCCATCAAGTACATCTTCGAAAAGCCTGCCCTCACAGGAAAGATAGCCCGTTGGCAAATGCTGCTATCTGAGTACGACATCCAATACGTTGCTCAAAAAGCCATCAAAGGGAGTGTTTTATCCGAGCACCTTGCTCACCAACCATTGGAGGATTATCAACCCATACAATTCGACTTCCCGGATGAAGATGTCGTAGCTTTGAATGACGAAAAGGTCACAAGCGATGATGAAGGGCCAGAACCGAGAGCTCGATGGAAGCTCGCTTTCGACGGCGCCTCAAATGCCATGGGGCACGGGATCGGGGCAGTTTTAATCTCCCCAAGAAATGGATACCAACCCTTCACAGCAAGGTTATGCTTTGACTGCACCAATAACATGGCGGAATATGAAGCATGTATCCTAGGCCTCGAAGCGGCAATTGATCTAAGGATCAAAAACCTTGAAGTATACGGTGACTCAGCCTTAGTCATCTATCAAGTCAAAGGAGAATGGGAAACAAAACATCCCAATTTAATTCCCTATCGAGCCTGGGTTGTAGAATTGATTGAGCATTTTGACGAAATCAACTTCCATCACATACCTCGAGAAGAAAATCAGGTGGCAGACGCTTTGGCTACATTATCATCAATGTACCAAGTAACTTTCCACAATGAAGCGCCAATCATAAGGATGGATCGTAGGGACAAGCCGGTTGTATGTGCATTAGTCGAAGAAGGACTTGACGATAAACCTTGGTCCTACGACATCAAGCGGTACCTCGAAAAGCAAGAGTATCCAGAAAATGTCTCACACACCGACAAGAGAACCCTCAGGAGATTGGCATCCCAGTTCTTCCTCAGCGGAAATACCCTCTACAAAAGAAACTATGACATGGTCTTGCTCAGATGTGTGGATAAACATGAAGCGGACATGCTCATCAAAGAAATCCACGAGGGATCTTTTGTAACCATGCCAATGGGCATGCAATGGCAAAGAAAATCCTAAGGGTAGGCTATTATTGGCTAACCATGGAAGCTGACTGTTTCCACTATGCCAAGACTTGTCATAAATGCCAAATTTATGCCGACAAGGTGCATGTGCCACCAACTCCCCTGAACGTCATGACTTCACCTTGGCCATTCTCTATGTGGGGCATAGACATGATTGGAATGATCGAGCCCAAAGCATCAAATGGACATCGCTTCATCCTCGTTGCCATCGACTATTTCACCAAATGGGCAGAAGCAGCTTCGTATGCAAACGTAACCAAAAAAGTGGTAGCCCGCTTCATCAAGAAGGAAATCATTTGTCGTTACGGCACCCCCCATAGAATCATCACCGATAATGGGGCAAACCTGAACAACAAGACAATGAAGGAGTTGTGCAAAGATTTCAAGATTGAGCACCATAATTCCTCCCCTTACCGACCAAAGATGAACGGTGCGGTAGAAGCAGCCAATAAGAACATAAAGAAGATCATCCAGAAGATGGTAACAACATATAAGGATTGGCACGAGATGTTTCCCTTTGCGCTATATGGCTACAGAACAGCCATTCACACTTAAACTGGGGCAACCCCTTTCTCCTTAGTATACGGTATGGAAGCTGTACTTCCCATTGAGGTGGAAATCCCTTCGTTAAGGGTCTTGATGGAAACCAAGCTAGAAGAAGCTGAATGGGTCCAAACAAGGTTCGACCAACTGAATCTCATAGAGGAAAAGCGTCTGACGGCAATATGTCACGGACAACTCTATCAAAGGAGGCTCAAGAGGGCATTCGACAAAAAGGTCTGTCCTCGAGAATTCAAAGAAGGAGACCTAGTGCTCAAGAAGATATTACCTATCCACAAAGATCCCCGAGGGAAATGGACTCCCAGCTATGATGGACCGTACGTGGTAAAGAAAGCCTTCTCTGGCGGAGCCTTGATCATCACCACTATGGACGGAGAAGAGTTCCCACTCTCAATAAACTCTGATGCAGTCAAGAAGTATTATGCCTAAGAAAGAAAAAAAAGAAAAAAGCTCGCTAAATCGAAAACCTGAAAGGGCGGTTTAGGCAATAGAGAGCGTCCTGCTAGATCGAAAACCTGAAAAGGCGGTCTAGGCAAAAATAAAGGACATCAAAAAAGGAAATACACCCCGGTGGACTGAAAACTCGAAAGAGCGGTCCAGGCAAAAATTAGGGGTTAACAAAAAAAAGGGGCAATGACTGCAGCATCCAAGCTCCGGACAAGATTCAAGAGGAGAAGAATCGGTCTCGTCAACATCTTCCAAAAAAATCTCGAAGTCATAAGGAAAATAGCATGTGTTGTGCCAAAACCAACAAATTTCTTTTTGCTTTTTTTTCTTGTCTTTATCTATCTTTTCCCTCAGAGAAGTAATCACTTCTCACTTCATGTATTTTTTTTACCCATTCAAGAAGTCAAATCTGCATTGAATAAAATTCCTTTTATTATTTTGTGTTCTCATTAGCGCATAAAATTTTGTTTTATTCATGATAAAAATGCATTGAAACATGGGAAATTTCAAAAAAAAAAAAAACAAACGTTGTTTTTATTTGAATTTTCGTAAATTTCGAAAGAATTGCGGTAATTCCCCCCAAAGTTTTGCACCAAGGGATTTATGCTATTCAGCAAAGACAAGTACATAGCTCACGGCACGTGGAGCACAAAGACCCCAAGGGTTAGAGGAACAGAATTCCCAGTCAAAACACCCCAAACATCCTTCCCATCAAGCAAGGCTGGATATCGATCATGCTTCCAAAATGATCCTTATATCCCCATGAAGCCAAACCTTTTTGACATTCCCCAGGGAGTCTCAACCCAAAACAAGAGTCCAATCATCATTGGCAGACCAACACAAATCCCCAGAAAAAGCCCGACCTTGCTCGGCATCCAATCATAACTCCCAGCATTCAACATGCATCCCACATATCATGCATAACATAATACATGCATCATGTTAATTTCATTCATGCATGCATATCCAAATCAATCATACACATGCATTTCATATCATGTCATGCATCCTCAACAAGGATTCTCTAGTGAATATCACATATTCACCAGCATCCATCAACAGTTAAGCAAGTGTTCCCCAGTGAACCTCCTTCACAAACTGTCCCCAATTCCCCAGCGGAAATCCTTGATTGAGTCTATCTCATATCATATTACATTGCATATCATACTGCATAAGGTAACATGAAGCATATCATGCATCATACAATCATGTTTTCCTCTTTCAACAATCTAAGTACTAGCCAAGTCTAGAGATGATTACATGTACCCCATAGCGGTATATTTTATTTCCCCAGGGAAGCGAGGGGCACCTATTCAGGATAAGACCATTCCATTTCCTAGGGGCACCTATTCAGGGTAAGACCATTCCATTTCCTAGGGGCACCTATTCAGGGTAAGACCATCTCGGTTTAGGAATCCACCTCTAGTGTTAGCGGCTAGATAAGATTACCTATCCTCACCGTTAGGGATCGACCTTCAGTGTAAGCGGCTGAATAAGATCACCTTTATTTAGGTATCGACCTCTAGTGTAAGCGGCTAGATAAGATCACCTTCCTCAGTGTTTCGACCTTCAGTGTAAGCGGCTGAATAAGATCACTTCACCGTTAGGGATCGACCTTCAGTGTAAGCGGCTGAATAAGATCACCTTTCTTTAGGAATCCACCTCTAGTGTTAGCGGCTAGATAAGGTTACCTATCCTCACCGTTAGGGATCGACCTTCAGTGTAAGCGGCTGAATAAGATCACCTTTCTTTAGGTATCGACCTCTAGTGTAAGCGGCTAGATAAGATCACCTTCCTCAGTGTTTCGACCTTCAGTGTAAGCGGCTGAATAAGATCACTTCACCCTTAGGAATCGACCTTCAGTGTAAGCGGCTGAATAAGATCACCTTCCTCAGTGTTTCGACCTTCAGTGTAAGCGGCTGAATAAGATCACTTCACCGTTAGGAATCGACCTTCAGTGTAAGCGGCTGAATAAGATCACCTTTCTTTAGGTATCGACCTCTAGTGTAAGCGGCTAGATAAGATCACCTTCCTCAGTGTTTCGACCTTCAGTGTAAGCGGCTGAATAAGATCACTTCACCGTTAGGGATCGACCTTCAGTGTAAGCGGCTGAATAAGATCACCTTTCTTTAGGTATCGACCTCTAGTGTAAGCGGCTAGATAAGATCACCTTCCTCAGTGTTTCGACCTCTAGTGCAAGCGGCTAGATAAGATCACGCTTATCCCCAGTGGATCAACCTTCAGTGTAAGCGGCTGAATAGAACTACTCCATCCTTAGAGATCTACTTGCAGTGTCAGCGGCTGGATATGATCAACCTTTTACATTTTGCATAGCGATATTTTCATTTCACTGCAATTTCTTCGTACCGCGAAGGACAAAATTCGGGTCCTTCTTTTACTTAATTGATCTTCGCAAAGAGTTCATGAGATGCCCTCGGCACTCACACACTCTATGCAAAGACACAATTAAGTAGGGGCAGCTGTAGTACCCCAATTTTGTCCTAAGCCTTTTAAAAACAAAAATAAAAAAAAATCAAAGAGAGGGAAAAAGTCAAAGTCAACCAAAGTCAACAAAAAAGTCAACATTTCAAAAATGATGACTTCGCAGTGCGAAGTTCACTTCGCACTGCGAAGTCTGCGATTTTTCTGCAGATTTTTGGTTTCTTTGATTTAATTCCAGTTTTTGTTGCACATCATTTGCATATTTATTTTAATCAACCTTCATGGCTAATTGGGCTCAGCAAAGCCAGAGTTGAGAGACTTGCCATTAATGCCAAGGAAAGAAGCTTTTTCTTCCAACCTAGCATGTGACAAGCAAGTGGGCTTGCCCTTGGGCAGCTTTTGTCCCTCCCAAGTGACCTGTTAACCACCCCAAGGTTGCCAGCCACCTGCTTGAAGACTTTCCTCCTGCTTGCTCCCCCAAAACCAGTCAAACCCAGCTTGTTTTGCACTTGCAAAAGCCATGATTGCTTACCCTGTTTTGGCAGCTTTTCATCCCTCTCACACCAGCCATATTTTGCCTTTTGCATCCCCAAATCTCTGCACACCACAGTGCACGTTTTTATTGTTCAACCATTGAGATTGCAAGGATCAATCCCCAAGCATAGCCAATTGCAATCCAACCATGTTTCTCATCATTTCTATCCAAAGACCATTGAATTTGTGGCTGAAATCAGTCAAGGATTTAACCCTTGGCACAAGGCAAGGTTGCCTCTATCCATTAGCATTAAATGCAAAGCCCTTTAGCCTGAATTTAGCCCACAAATCAGCTAGGTCCTAAGGATTTTCCATCATTGCATTGGATTGCATTTTGGCCTATAAATAGAGATGCAAGGCATGCATTCTAACATCATTCTAACAGCATTCTAAGAGCAACTATTCACAAAGAAACACTACTCATTCCAGCTTACAAACACTTGCAAACAACCAGAAAAAAACCAATCCAAACACAAAGCTTTGCCAAAGTTCAAAGTTCATCACCCATATTCAAAACCTTTGCAAGAACATTCAACCAATCCAAGTTCATTGCAACTGGAGCTTTGCTAAGGATCTCTGTAAGTTTCTAAGCCTTTGTCTTGTATTTTCAATTGTGCTTGCATATCAATTTTGGTCCAAAACCTTTTTGTTCTAAAAAACCCCTTTTGAATTTCAAAAGAAATCCCAAGGTTTGCAAAACATCAAAACTGGTTTGTCCAGCCCTTTTCATTGCGAAAACTCAAATCTTTTCACTCTCCTAAAAGGTCCTGAGTGTGTTCAGAAGTTGTTTCTGAACAAAAGTTCAGAAACAGCTTCTGAACTCAAAAATTCGCATTGTTCGCAGTGCGAAGTCATGGTCGCAGTGCGACCATGACAGAACTCAGAATCTGAGTTTAGGCTCCCAAATGGCCAATTTTTGAGGTTCTAGCCCAAGAGCTCAGAACCTAGGAGTTTTAAAACCCATTTTTTTCAAACCAGTTCAAGGATTTTGCATAATATTGGAAAATTCGCAAGTTCGGGTAACACTTTTGTGGATAACTTGCAAAACAAGTTATGTCCACAATCTCTCAAAACAATTTGAACAAACCAGCTATGTTCATTACTTTCAATCCAAACTTGAACAATAAACATTGTTCATGATTTTCAAAACCCAAACGCGAACATAAGCCGAGTTTGTTCGCTTTTCAAAACCGTTCGCAAAATGAGCCGAACTTGTGCGTTTTCTAACAAAATTGTCAAAACCTCTTCACTTTGGGTTTCAAACCAAATGTTTTGATAAACTTTGGGATTTCTAAGAAATTCAATCAAAAACTTGAATGAAAAAGGGATGGTGTGACGTATGTCTCTCCATTGCCCCGATTGTACGAACGCGTGACGTATGTCTCGTCGTTCGGACAATCGTCATTCCATTTTTCAACGTATCCGACCATACCAAACCAAGTCTTGGCCCCTTGTGGTCAATCCGAACCTTTTGGTCCCCCGTGGCCACTAGATTCAATCCCCCGACTCGTGTGAGTCACTCCGGTCAATGTTCGACTCGTTCGAGTCCATTTTACCCGTTCTTGATCCCGTTGGATCAATCGAACCACCACCCGACTCGTTGGAGTCACCTCAGTCAATGATCGACTCGTTTGAGTCCATTGCACCCATATTGGTCCCATAGCGACCAACTCGAACCCTTTTACCCAACGGACATGCCTTTTAACATTCTAGCGCGATTCGTAAACAAACGCTTAATAAGTCTCCCAAGCGCGAGCATACAAGCTATGTTTAATTGCAAGAATTCGGTTAAAACATCGTCCATTTAAAATTAACCAACATATGTACGTTTTTCTACCAAAGAACTACGTACGTTTTGAATTCTCCGACTACCGGGAGATACGTAGGAGCAAGATCGACATCTTGTCAAGCGCAATAATAAAAAACTTTGTTTTTCCTTTCGTTTGCTTTCATCTCTTTCTTCCCCCTTTTTTTGTTATATTTTCTTTTGACATAGACAAGCATGCGCGCAAAACATCTAAAAACAATTAAGCTTTAGCCAAATAGAAGGTTCCCGTTGAGTACAACGGACGTGGGGGGTGCTAATACCTTCCCCTTGCGTAAGCGACTCCCGAACCCGACAATGGTTGCGATGACCAGTCCTTTTCCTCATCGTCAAGGGTTTTATTATCGTTTCCCTTTAAACAAAAAACTTAAGGGTTTATCAACGTTCCCTTTACACAAAAACTTTGGTGGCGACTTCACAAGGCCCTCCGAGCGTTCGCGGACGTCCTCGGAGGATTGCGCGTTTTTAAATAAATGAGGGCGCACAGTAGCCTCCAGATGTAGGTGTGTTTGTCACCGAACTGGGTTAACAAATATCCTGTGCACTTTTACTTTCTGTCCTTTATATCTGTCTGTTATTCTGCTTCTGAACTATTGTACTCTGTTTTGCGTGTTGTACTTTGTTCTACTCTGTTTTACGTTCAGAATCAGGACCTGCCGGGAATTTCAATTGGCATCAGAGCAGGCACCCTGCCTGATTTAGGGTAAGCTCCAGGGAAGTTTTTTCTGGCATAATGGATAAAGAAGGAGGATTTGTGAACAGACCACCTCTATTGGATGGTTCCAACTATGAATATTGGAAATCAAGCATGAGTGCTTTCCTTAAATCCATAGATAGTAAGACCAGGAAAGCAGTTCTGAAAGGTTGGGAACATCCTGTTGTGCTTGACAAAGATGGAAAGAAGACAACTGAGTTGAAACCAGAGGAAGAGTGGTCCAAGGATGAAGATGAATTAGCTCTTGGAAACTCCAAAGCCTTGAATGCTCTATTCAATGGAGTGGACAAGAACATGTTCAGACTAATCAAACAGTGCACTGTAGCTAAGGATGCCTGGGAAATTCTCAAGACTACTCATGAAGGCACATCCAAGGTAAAAATGTCCAGACTTCAACTTCTCACCACCAAGTTTGAAAATCTCAAAATGTTGGAGGATGAGAACATACAAGACTTTTATATGAATGTTCTGGACATGGCTAACTCATTTGATTCACTTGGAGAAAAAGTGTCTGATGAGAAACTTGTGAGAAAAATTCTCAGATCTCTACCTAAGAGATTTGATATGAAGGTGACTGCCATTGAGGAAGCCGAAGACATCTCCAGTATGAAGGTTGAGGCACTACAAGAAATTTCCCATATAGCAACGGTCACCTTTAGCAACCGTAAAAGAAGGCGTTGGTATAGATAGCCTATAACAACGGAAATTCCAAACCGTCCATTGCTATAGGGTCTGAGATAAAAAGCACCCAAATTTTCCCAATTTTCACCAAATATTCAGTTACCTCCAAACACAAGCACTTAATTTTTTCACCCTTTTTTAATTTTTTTCATCACGTATTTCTTTCTCTCACACCACAAAACTCCTCACAAAACAAAAACTTCCATCCCTAGTTTGAGAAATCTCAATCCCAAATTGATCCTCACCCCAAATCAATTCCAGATCGTCTCAGATTCAAGATCCCTCCTTCCCTGAACTCAATCGCACATCCCTTCAATCGATTTCCAATAGAATAGCTTCTCACAACCTAAATGGATTCCAGATTCGCTAGTCTCACAACCATACTCGATTCAAATTTTTTTTCACAGATTCATCCAAATCCCACTCTTCACAACAACGAAGGAAACTTACTCGTACACAGGGAAAACCTCATCGAACCAAATCTCGCTAAGTGTGATGCTCGTGAAGCTAAATATGCTCCTACTCAACCTCAGTCTCATAAGAGGAAGGTTAATTTGAAGAAAACTGGTATGAATCACTGAATCCCTTCATTCTTGTTTAATTATTTATTTAATTAAAATTATTAATTGAAATTAATGTTTTTTGTGTTGGTTATGGTTGCAGTTAAGATTGGGAGGCCTGTGTATCGTGTTATATTTGATCTTGATACCAAGCAAAGATCTTACTTTTTCAGTTTTTTTTTTTTTTGATCTTCTTTGAAGTTTGAAGTGGATTTTGTTTGTTAGATACATGCAAATATACAAATAAATGTGTCTTGAGGTATATGTTAAATTATTATATGTGAAATTGTTTTTGTGGTTGTTTATGTTATTTAATTGTAATGAATTAGTGATTAGGGATTTAATTGGTCTGAAAGTTGGGCTGTGTTTGGAGAAAGAGCTTATTTTGTAGCTTATGGCATAAGTTTTTATCATTGAAGTACTGATGATTAAGTTATTTCTATAACACAAGATACAATAAAGTCAAAATATTTTTGGGAAAGCTATAAGTTGTTTTTATGAGTTATCCTAGAGAGCTTATGTAACAGCGAATGAACATGATATAAGTTGTTTTTATAATTTTTCTCAAACATTGTCACGATTTAATTGTTGTGAGGGTGAGACTTGGGCCTTGTTTCGATAAAAAGCTTATTTTGTTGCTTATAGCATAAAAGGGTGTTTATGAATAAGTTATTTCTATAGAAAAAGATAAAGTAGAGTCGAACTATTTTTCTTATAATTTATAAGTTGTTTTTCATAATTCATCATGGAGAGCTTATGGAAATAAGTTGAAAACAACTTGTGAACATGTCCATAAGTTGTTTTCACAAGTTCTCACTAACAGTTTCACAATTGTTTATGCCGGTAGATAAGTTAAAATAAGTCAATCCAAATAGGATCTTAAAGGATCAATCTAGTACAATTGAATAACTTAAAGGGTGAGAGAAGCAATTTTGTTTAAACTGTACAAGTAAGAATTGTGTTCTTCTATGCGTTTTGAGTTCATCACACCAAGCATGTTGTTCATTCTCCATTTGATATTTAAAATGGGTTTTGATGAAATTGATGCTTTAAATGTACCTCTGTTGTTGTGCAAAACTGTCGCTGCCACCATGGTGTAATTGTCATAGACTATCATCTTCTGTTGTTTTCACTTTTTTTTTATGAAATTGACATTGTGACATGTCCAAGTGAAATGAATATATGCAATCAATTTGTAAAATTAGGTACTCATTTCTCTTACTCTCAAGTGTGGTTAAATTTGAGGATGTGAGTAATGTAAAATTGTCTTGCTGACTTACTTTTAGGTTCATTAATGTAGACCTACTTTTCAGTTGAGGATGTGAGTTTGAATAATATTCTTAAGATGTAGATGTCTCTAATTTCGATATCTGAAGTTGATTTTGTATTATGCCTACCACACTGATTCTTACTTTTGTTTTGTATGATTCAGCACAGGGGATAGCAAAAGCTGTGAACTGATTAACTTTGAAGCTTGCATTAACTTTGTTTTCTTGTTGAATATGTCACTCACTAATTGTTATTGGTTCTTACTGGGTAAATCAACACTAAAGTTCAGCTACTGTGTTTGCTTGACTTAGATAATGATTGGCATATGAGAGTTATTGTACTCAATACTCTTTTTTGATCATTTTTCTTATAAGAATGCAGTTTGAAAGTTCCTTGAAGAATCAAACTACCAAGTTTCAAGCACTTCATGTGAATTTTTACAAAGAGAAAGCCATTTCTCTTAACACCTTGCATGGTACTTCCTATACCATTATCATTTGAGGGACTAATTAGCATTATTTGTTGTGAGTTGACTAGAATAGACATCCTGATTGTGATTTGTTGTGCTGAGTTAATATTGATGTTTCTCTCTCTCCCATGTTGCAGACGAGTGAAAGTGGCGTTAGAAGTTTACTTCCTTACAACAACCGCTGAAGTGTGAGCCAACCTCAAATATGATCCAAAGAATGTGTTGATAAAATCGTTAATAGAAATCCAAGTTTAAGTCATTAATAGTTGGTATTAAGTAAATTCTATAAGGATAAGAGCTTGTTACCATGTAGCTTTGTTAGTTTGTAAGATGTTAGTTTCACATGTTTGTAAGACTTGTTAATTTCATAATATAATTGAAAATTTTCTTTTATTTTGCTTTAAATATTGTGTGGTGCATATAAAAAATAGTGTAGAATTTTTGTTATTAAAAAAATATTTTATTATAGACAAAAATAATATTTGTGAAAAAAAAAAAAGAAGCAGACCTATAGCAACGGATTGTCTGGTCTTATACCATCGGATATACGTGCTGGCTAAAGTTATTAAATAGGTGTAAAAAGCCGTTGCTATAGCTCAGAAATTTTTTCCAACGCCCTAAATTTCCGTTGGTATAAGCTATTGGGACGGCATTTTGCCGTTGGTATAAGTGACTTATTGTAGACGGCAACCAGTGTCCGTTGGTATAGGTTTTTTGACCTATAGCAACGGTTTTTTGGACCTTTACCGATGGTTTTTGCCGTTGCTATATGGCAAATTTCTTGTAGTGAGGAATTGATAGGATCCTTGCAGAATTTTGAGATAGCCTTCAATAACAAAACTGACAAAATGGGGAAAGGTGTTGCTTTTGTAGCAAATGATGAAAGCATATCAAAAGATCTTGTGATGCTTGGTAGACAGTTTAACAAGATTCTGAAGTAGGCTGACAGGAGATCCAATTCAATTGATTTGAAGAAGGCAAGAGCTGATGAGAAAGACAATCAATCCAAAGGTGTTCAGTGTCATGAGTGTGAAGGTTATGGCCACATTAGGACAGAATGTGCAACATACCTCAAGAAACAGAAGAAAAGTTTGACGGTGTCTTGGTCTGATGAAGATGACTCAGAAGGAGAAGTGGAGAATGGGTCTGCTAAGCATGTTGTTGCTTTAACTGGCAGATGCATATCTGATGATAAAGTTAAGGATTCAGAAGCACCATCAGGTTCTGAAGCACTATCAGGTTCTGAAGCATCATCAGATACTGAATCCAGTGATGAAGAATTGTTTTTTGAAGAACCAGCTGCCTCTTACAAAGAACTATACCTCAGAAGTGAAGAAGTTTGCAAGCAGCTGGAAGAACAGAAAAGAACTATATGTCAACTGCATGCTGATAGAAGTGAGCACTTAGGGCAAATCTCTGATCTCAAAGATGAGGTAACCCAACTGAACTCACAACTTGAACATGTGAAGAAACAAGTCAGAATGTTGAACACTAGTACTGATGTGCTAGAAGAAATATTGGAGAGTAAGAACCAAGGGAAACCAAATGGTATAGGATTTGATGATAGGACCTTGAACAACAAACAACAAAATCCAGCTAAAAGGTTCATTGCAGCTGTTGGGACATTTGATCCAATGATGGGTAAACCTAAGTTGGAACACCATAACCAACCTCAGGGATCTAAGAGCAGGAGGGCTTCTCATCCTTGGATATGTCATCATTGTGGTAAAAAGGGGCACATAAAGCCTTTCTGCTTCAAACTGCATGGATACCCCAAGCACCTTCAGCAAAGAAAATCTGAACCTATTGTAATCAATGTCAAGAAGGAATGGAGACCAAAATGTGAAAGTGTTGACAAGAGGCTGAAGAATAGGAAAGGAAAGGTTGTTGCTGCTGCCAACAGGCCTACTCATGTTGCTAAGAAGAGTGCTGTTGTTGGATCATCTAAAGGCTGGAGCAAGGTGGTGGTCCCTATCCCTAAGAAGAAGGCAGTAAAAGGAAAGGAAGTGGATCTTAGTGAGTCTGAGGATGCTGTTGAGCAAGACATCATGCCCTATGTTCAGAAGAGGATTGCTGAACTTCAAAAATAGATTGCTGGGAAGAAGATTCCTCTAAATGTGCCTGAAGCACGCATTGACTAAGCAGCATCTGATGATGTGTCTAATGAAGACTAAGTAGCTTTTGATGCTGAGTCTGAAGACTGTACTAATGAAGACTAAGTAGATTTTGATGCTGAGTATGAAGACTGTAAATTATGTCCTGGGTTTCATTTTGTGATGCAGTTGTGTTCTTTTGTTTTGTTCTTCTGTGAAGACTTTGTGTGTGGGTACCATGTTTCTGTGATTCTGATCCTGTGATGGTTTTAATGATGGTACTGATGAAGGTTCTGATGAGGGTTCTGTGTGTGGTGCTGTGATGGATGTTTATATCTTGTGTTTCAGATTTTTGGATGTTTATAACCTCTGGATAAATTTCTGGGTGTGTTCCCTTTGTTGTTCCTCTGTTGTTTCTGTCTTTCTACTCCTGGTGATTGCATGGTTATTTTTGTCAAATTTGTTTGGCTAAAAAGGGGGAGAAATAAGTGTGTCAGAAGCTGCTCCTGATCTGTTTCAGAGGGAGTCTCTGTTTCAGGGGGAGTACATGTGTTTCCTGATCTGGAAGTGTTTCCTGATTAAGTTCAGAATTAGAAGCTGATCTGTTTCAGGAGATGTATGTTTCAGGGGGAGTGTGTGTTTCAAAAGCTGCTGCTAAATGATATGTTTCAGGGGGATTTTATGTGTTTCTTGTCAGAAGCTGATGTGTTCAGAGGGAGTATATGTGTGAAACGTAGTGTTTTATCCGCAGCTGACTCAGTTGCTATTGTGTTACTACGTTTGTGTTCTTCTTGATGTGTTCAAAATTTGCCTTGGGTATCTCAGTTTGATTTTAGCCAAAAATTTGCCAAAGGGGGAGATTGTTGGATATTTGGTTGTTGGCTTCATGTTTGCTAAAATCAAATATACAAGCAAGATGTGCGTCTTCAGAAGCTGAACAGTACCTCACAAGCTGGGTCTTCAAAAGCTGAACAGTGCTTCAGAAGCTGGGTCTTCAGAAGCTGAACAGTACTTCAGACGCTGACCTTCAGAAGCTAATGTTCAGACGCTGAACAGTACTTCAGATGCTGACCTTCAGAAGCTGATGTTCAGACGATGAACAGTACTTCAGACGCTGACCTTCAGAAGCAATGTTCAGACGCAGAACTTCAGACGCAAACCTTCAGAAGTACCTTCAGAAGCTAGTTTTCTGCGTTCTGTTTTTATGCCTTGGAGCTGTTAATTTTCTCACATAATCTTTTGTAGATTTAATTGAAGAATTCTCCAAGCTGTGTTTTTAGAAGGAAGAATATTTGCGTGAGATATTTTCTGAAGATTGGTTTCTTTTATTTGTGAATATATTTTCAAAGTAATCTTTGGAAAATATATTTCTGAAAAATAATTGCTTCTATATGTTTCTAAAAGAATTTTGGAAATATATCTTTGAAGATTATTTGGTTCAAGTTTTTATTGCTGCTGAAGACTATAAATAGAGGACGCTGCTATTGAAGAAACTTAATAAAAACAGAAGAAAGAGTTATACTTAGGTTTTGAGTCTGTTCATTGTGAGCTTTGTGCTCTGTTTCTGTACACCACTCAATTGTTTAGAGTTGGTTTGTTTTATTGAGTTGTAATCACTTGAAGCTTTTAAGCAAGAGTGACTGTTTATGTATTTGGAGTGTGTCTCCTACGTTGATTGTTATTAGAGTCTGATAATCACTGGAGCAGTGATTGACTGAGGGAAGTGAGATGGGATCTCAGGTCTAGGAGTTCCTAGGTTGAAATCAATACGGGCAATAGCTAGGTGATAAGTTGTAAATTGGGAGTTTGCTCAGAAGTATCATAGTGGATTTCCTTCCTGGCTTGGTAGCCTCCAGATGTAGGTGTGTTTGTCACCGAAGTGGGTTAACAAATATCCTGTGCACTTTTACTTTCTGTCCTTTATTTCTGTCTGTTATTCTGCTTCTGAACTACTGTACTCTATTTTGCGTGTTGTACTCTGTTCTACTCTGTTTTACGTTCAGAATCAGGACCTTCCAGGAATTTCACAAAGTAAGAGACTTCTTATGCTCAAACACAAAGTAAGAGACTTTTAACAAATAAAGTTACACAAAATTTGTTTGGGATGAACACCTGAAATCCTAGAGTTATAAAGAGTTTGTTCATTTGTTCAGTTACACCAACCATTTATATATCTGGTGTAAGAACAAGGTTGATTATATTTGTTGTAATCAATCAGAAGTCTCTTGCTTGTTAAGCTTGAGCATATAAGTCTCCTGGTGAAACCATGAGCAATATAAGTCTCTTAGGAGTGTCCCTAGAGCATTGGAAGTCTCTTGCTTGCGTGCTTGAGCAATAGAAGTCTCTTAGGAGTGTCATTAGAGCATTGGAAGTCTCTTGCTTGCGTGCTTGAGCAATAGAAGTCTCTTGCATTTGTCCTTGAGCATTGGAAGTCTCTAGGTAGTGACCTGGATCAAGGAAGTCTTTTGCAAGTTTACTTGAGCATTGAGAAGTCTCTTGGTAGAGTCCTTGAGCAATTTTAATCAGTAGTGATTATAGTGAAATCCCTTGGAAGTGCAAGGGGACTAGACTACTCCTATGTTGTGGGAGGAACCAATATAAATTGATTGTGTATACTTTTTCTCTATATCTTTATCTTTGTGTTTTTGTACTTATTTGTTGCACTCAGACTCTATATTAGAATCTGTACTAATTAGATTCTGATCAACTTTTAACACACTGAAAAAGAAACCAGAAAAAGCCAACACAATTCAACCCCCCCTTCTTAATTTTTTTCTCACCTTCATAAAGTGTGTGCAAGAGTCTCTATTTATAGGCATGCTTGTGTCTAGGTCAAGATATGATTTTTGGGCTTTTTCCACCAATCAAGCTTAAAAAACAAGCAAACGGTGGTTTCTTCCTATAGCAATAATGCAGGGCGCATGGTGCAATGCACATGGGTGCATTACACAGCCCCAAAGTGGAGTGTTGTTTTTCACATGAACAGGGGCGCATTTGACAGCCCCTCATGGGCGAATTCTGTAGTTTTTCGTCCTTTTTTGAGCGTTTTTCTGTTTTCAAATGCCTTAATATTTTAGATGAATTATCTACATCTTGTATTGTCTTCAAAAACATTCTAAGAACCATTAATCTTTGTTCTTTAAATCCCTAAGAAGAAAATGACTCTCATAGTACTATTCAACGACATTATCCATTTGAGGCAAAATTTTCAAATCTGAATCAAAGCTTCTCAAGGACGATTTTGATGAGTTGCTAATCTGCAAACAACGGCTCTCTCATTTATCTCATATATAAGTACCTGAGCAGTTTGAAGAAATTAAGAGATTACATAATTTTTACCAGTGCCAAAACTCTGTCAAATTCAAAAGTGCTCAAACACTTTGAAAATTCTTACAAACTTAATATCTTAGAATTTCTTAGTGTCAGAAGTTTCTTATGCTTAAAGTTAGTTTACTACTCTTTGAGTTCTAAAGTGTAAACACATACAAACTCTTTTTTAAACACTTATTGTATAAGTCCTATTGTGTGAGGAAAGGAAGTCTATGACTTGTGTATTGTAGGAACTGTAATCTTGTGTGATTATAGGGAAAAATCCCTAAGAAGTACAAATGGATTGGACTAACATCAGATAATGGAGTGAACCAGGATAAATTTTTTTTGTGTTGTCTCTCTATCTTACTTTGATCTCTTTCTGACTATCTTTCTCTTTTGTTTAAACTCCTAAAAGATTTTTAGAAAAAACCAACACAACCTTCTTGTGTTTTTCTCATCTTCAAACTCCTCTAAATGACCTCTTACTTGTCTGCAAATGAAAAGAAAATAATTAAAAACATAGCCTAAAATATCATATAATGCTCTGTCATCACCAACCTAGAAGTAATAGAGGCATGCTAATGGTCATTTTACGAGTTTTAGGAGGGACAAATGGGTTGGAAATTCCCACCATTTGTGAGGCATTCCCTCTCATTTCTCTCTTTCTACTCAAAAAGAGGTTCTATTGGGTAGCCTTTTGGCCTAGACAGAGGGTGTGGGGGGATTGTCGTTTGTTTAGGGGAGATTACCTTTCAATTGGGAAGATGACTTACTTAATGAGTTGTTGGTCACTCTTCAAGAGTTTAGAGGAGGGGTGGATGAGGATGCTTCATGGTGGATTCCAGTTAAGGATGGTGTATTTTTTCAGTTAGATGGTCTTATAAGGTGTTATATGAGGGTTTGCTTCTTGATGGTGGGTCTAATAGGTTGTAAGAGGGGTTTTTTGAATACCTTTGGAAAAGTCTCGCGCCTTTAACGCACCATATCACACGCCTCAACACACCCAAATCATAGAGCCGAAAATCGCCAAAGGGCTGCCAAAATCATAGGCTACGAAAAGATAAATTTTTAGAGCTTGATAAACGTCCCCCTCTTCCACAGGTCGTACTCACGAAACCTTCTATCAAGCTACAACCTGACTCCCTCAGCTTAGAGCTTTGGGAGTAACTGTTTCGGACTGGGCCAATGCCTAATCCAAGTTAGGACCCAAGTTAACTCGAGACCTAATATAGAGGGAGCCCATATTATGGACACACCTTAAATCCCACAAGATAGCGCTCTAGACCAATGATCTAGACCATGCATTTCGAATCCAATGTTGGAAACACCCTCATATCATTACAAGTTTCTTTTGAGGACACCTGTCCAAGTGAAGGCTTGACAGCCAAAATCTCTACTTATAAATCCGTATAAAGACTAATGCACAATATTAAGTGAGGTAACTCACACTTTACTCATATATTTACCTCACTCTCCTTGAACCCTCGTTGACTTGAGCGCAAGATTACGTGTAGGCACACCACCTCCTCCGATGGAGAAGAACTCACTGTTGACCGTGGTGGACAACGACAAATTTCTCTCTTTTTACGGTGGATCTCAACTCTCATGTCATCTTCCCTAGATCCGAAAGGATCTGATATAAATTCCACTAAAAATTAGTACCGAAAATTCATTAAATGTATTTCAACGTGGTCTCTCCGTTCCTTTATAGTTATTGCATTTGCTAGAAAATTTTGCTTATATTTGGTTCTGATTTTCAAAGTTTAATACAAGTGTAGCTGTTGGAATATTTATCATAGAGCGAGAAAAAAAATGAAACAAAATAACAATAAAAAAGTAAAAAATGCATGACAAGTAAACAAATTATTGATTCTATAAATCTGGGTAAGAAAAACTAAAAAATGACAATTAAGAATGAATAAATTATTTAATAAAATGAATGAAATATTTAGTGTTTGAATTGTGTACTCTTTGTGTGCAATTGTAAAGATTAATTTTTGAATCAATTAAAACTGTCAATTTAAACACTCCTCCATTCTAAAGATTGGATTTAAACTCATGACCTCTGCTTAAATTGAAAGAGATCATTTATCATCTCAACCAAGTGTTATTGGGTTATTTAGCGTAACTCAACACTTTTTTTGAAAAATAAGTTAAGATCGTAACGGTATGATATCCTCTGTCCCAAATTATAAGTCGTTTTGAGAAAAAAATTGTCTCAAGTTATAATAAGTCGTTTTATAATACCAATGAAATATTAAAGTTATTTTTACTATTATACCTTATTATTTATTACAATACCTTTTTTCAATTCATTAATTTATCTTTCATATATCTTCTAAGAAGGATAATTTTGTAAAACAACACATAATTTCTCTTTTTCATACAAAATTAATTACATTTCTTAATACAAATTGTCAAAACGACTTATACTTTGAACCGGAGGGAGTACCTAAAGTGAAAGAATAACATGTAGAGAGAGAAGTGAAATTGAAAGAAATTAATACACCAAGGAAAAGAACAACGAACAAATTATTATAAAATAAAAGATCGATTTGTAAAAAAAAATAACGAAAAAAATACGTTACCGAAGTTGGTAATGAAGTCTTCAAAAGGTTAGTTTAATTGGTATGAATATTGTATAATATATGTAGGGGTCGGAGTTCAAACCACAGACACCCACTTATTCACCTTAAGAGACGAATTTCTAGCCACTAAACTACTTGACCAAAAAATTAAGATTATGTATAGCTGAAAAAGCTAACTTCTAAATAAATTTTGTGTTTGACTTTGATATATTCTCAATATATAATTTTTTTACTTGTAAACAAATCATAGTTTTTGTTTGTTGAGGAAAACAAATCATATCCACATTGTTGTACCCCAATTTTGTCCCAAGCCTTTTTCCAAAAAAAAAACAAAATTTAAAAAAAAAGAAGAGAAAAGTCAAAGTCAACAAAAGTCAACATTTCAGAAATGAGGACTTCGCAGAGCAAAGTCTGCGAATTTTTTGCAAATTTTTAATCTCTTTGATTTATTTTCATTATGTTATTATTATTATTACCTATCATTATTATTATTGTTATTATGATCAATTGTGGCTAATTGGGCTCAGCAAAGCAAGAATTGGAGCATGTGCCATTAAGGCCAAGGTGAGAAGCTTTTTCTTCCAACCAAGCATGTGCCAAGCAAGTTGGCTTGCCCTTGGGCAGCTCTTGTCCCTCCCAATGGACCTGCTACTGACCCTAAGCTTGCCAGCCACCAGCTTGTTTGTTTTTCTTCCTGCTTTCTCCCCCAAAACCAGTCAAACCCAGCTGGTTTTTGCTTGTCCAAAGGCTTGTTTTGCTGCCCTGTTTTCAGCAGCTTTTCTTCCTCCTCACACCAGCCCACATGTTCCCTTTTGTTTCCCCCAACCTCTGCACATCACAGTGCACGTTTTTCTTGCTTAACCCTCAAGATTGCAAGGACCAATCCCAAGGGACAGCCAATTGCAAACCAGCCCTATTTTTCCCCTTTTTCATCATCATTTCTATCCAAAATCAGTTGCATTAATGGCTGGATTTGGCTAAGTCTTGACCATTGCAGCAAGGCAAGGTCACCTCTTCACTTTTGCATTAAATGCAAAGCAAGATAGCCTGGTTTTAGCCCACAAATCAGCTGGATTCTAGGGATTTTCCATCATGACAATAGATTTGGTTTTTGCCTATAAAAGGGATGCAAGGCAAGAGGATTAAGGACAGCAATTTAAGAATTGAAAAAACAGAGATTTAAGAGCAAAAACACAACACAAAAACATAGCAAAAACCAGTTCAAACACAGAATCATTACACAAACTCATTGTTCTTATTCATCAACATTCCAACTTTTGCAAAAAAAACATAAACATTAAAGGCTTCTTCATTCTCCTGCAATACAAGCTTTGGCTAGGAGTTCTGTAAGTGTTCTGAATCCTTTATCTTTCATTTTGCATTGCTATTTGCATCTTTAACTTTGTTCAATTCCATTATGCACAAAAAAAACCCTTTTGAACCTAAAAAGGAATCCCAAAGTTGCAAAACATTTAAACTGGTTTGTTCAGCTCCTTTTATTGCCAATTTTCAAAGCTTTTTAACCCCCTAAAGGTTCTGAGATTGTTCAGAAGTTGCTTCTGAACAGCAGTTCAGAAGCAGCTTTTGAACTCAAAATTTCGCAGTGTTCACAGTGCGAAGCTCTGGTCGCAGTGCGACCATGACAGAACTCAGAATTTGAGTTCAGGCTCCTAAAAAGCCAATTTTAGAGGTTCTAGCCCAAAAACTCAGAACCTAAGAGGATTTAAACTCATTTTATTCAAACCATATCAAGAATTTTGCATAATATTGGAAGATTCACAAGTTTGAGCAACACTTTTTGAATAACTTGCGAAACAAGTTACGTTCATAAGCTTTCAAAATCAAACTTGAGCAATGAGCTAAGTTCATCATTTTCAATAGTAAACTTGAACAAAAACCTTGTTCATGATTTTCAATCAAACGTGAACTTAAGCCGAACTTGTTCACTTTTCAAAACCTTTTTCAAACTCGAGCCGAACTTGTGCGCTTTTCCAAATTGGTGCAAAACTTGCTCATTTTCATGCATAAACAAGGCAAACTTGTTCATAGGTTGCAACAACTAATTTGAACATTAAAACCTTTTCATTTTGAGTTTTTAAACCAAGTGTTTTGATAAACTTTGGGATTTCTTAAAATTCGAACAAAACTTGAATGAAAAAGGGATGGTTTGACGTATGTCTCTCCATTGCCCCGATTGAACGAATGCGTGACGTATGTCTCGACGTTCGTACAATCGTCATTCTATTTTCAACGCATCCGACCACACTAAACCAATTCTTGGCCCTTTGTGGTCAATTTGAACCCTTTGGTCCCCCGTGACCATTTGATTCAATTTATCGACTCGTTTGAGTCACTTTGGTCAATGTTCGACTCGGTTGAGTCCATTGCACCCTTTCTTGATCCCGTTGGATCAATCAAACCCTTTTTCGACTCGTTTGAGTCACTTTGGTCAATGCTCGACTCGGTTGAGTCCATTGCACCCTTTCTTGATCCTGTTGGATCAGTCGAACCCTTTCTCGACTCGGTTGAGTCACTTTGGTCAATGTTCGACTCGGTTGAGTCCATTGAACCTTTCTTGATCCCGTCGGATCAATTGAACCCTTTCTCGACTCGGTTGAGTCATTTTAATCTTTTTTGGTCCCCTCGCGACCATTTCAAACCTTTTTTTCCCAACGGACATGCTTTTAACATTTCTAGCGCGATTTTAAACAAACGCTTAAGCCTCCAACGCGTGAGCATACAAGCTACGTTTGATCGTAAGAATACGGTTAAAACATCGTTCTTTAAAAATAACCAACATATACGTTTTTCTACCAAAGAACTACGTAGCTTTGAATTCTCCATCGCACCAGGAGATACGTAGGAGCAAGATCGTCATCTTGTCAAGCACAATAATAAAAAACAAACTTTTTCCCCTTTCATCTTTATTATCTTTATTTATATTCAAGCATGCAAGCAAAACTTTAAAAACATTCTAGCCTTAGCTAACTAGGAGGTTCCTGTTGAATACAACAGACGTGAGGGGTGCTAATACCTTCCCCTTGCGTAATCGACTCCCGAACCCGATAATGGTTGCGATGACCATCATTTCCTCATCGTCAAGGGTTTTATTATCGTTTCCCTTCAAATAAAAAAAAACTTAAGGGTTTATCAACGTTCCCTTTAAACAAAAACTTTGGTGGCGACTTCACAACAGCCTTGCTAGCGTTTGCGAACGCTCGAGGCTTTGCGCGTTTTTAACGAGAGCGCACACACATAAGTTGTAATATCCCGCGTAGGCGTAACTTTTATCAGTATCAGAGGAATTACGAGTGAGTAGGGACAAAATGGTAATTTTGAGAGGAAGGGGTATTTAAAAGGATAAGATTGAATATTTCTTCATTATTGCCATTTCCTTCTCTCACTAAGTTCAGATTTTCTCTCCCTCTCTCTCTAGAAATTCGGTCATCACCATCCCATGCTGTTAATCCATCAGATTTCTTCCTCAACTCTTGGACAGCAAGCAAGCAAGTTTTGGGGTAGATTGAAGCAAGTGGAACTAAGGAAAACCAAGTCAAGAGGAAGAGTTTCAAAGCTAGGGTTTTGGAAAAGAATCAAGTTAAGACTTGGAAAGCTTGGCAAGACCAGCAATGAATCAGGTGGGTTCCTTAGAGTAGCAATTTTTCCCCTTTGGGTTATTATTGTGTGAGTTTCACAACAATTGCTAAGGTTTAGGAAAAGGACAGTTTTTCCCCTTTTTGATACATATGCCTAATCCATGTTTAATCCTTGATCCCTATATGTTTTATAACTTAAATGAAATCTCTGGCATGTTTATAAAGATCACCGGGCAGTTGGGTACTAAGATTATTTAAAGATGAAACTTGTTTTCAAATTCTGAGTTCTGCTACGGTCGCAGAGCGACCAGGAGTTTGCTCTGCGAAGTAGCAGAGTTTTTCTACTGCCTATCTTCGCCTTACCATCGCTTAGACTTCGCTTTGCAAACGTATCAGAAGCTGAGTTCGCAGAGCAAAGTCCTTGGACGCTCTGCGAAGCTTTAGACTCAGGTATATCAGGTTCTGAAGGTTCAGACTCTGAATGTTCAGAGTCTGAAGGATCAGACGCAGGTTTGCAGAGCGAAGTTAAGGGTCGCAAAGCGAAGTGATCCAGAATGGCTTTTTCTAAGTAAATAATTGTACCATGTCAATGACCCTTGTTATGCTTTGGGATAAAGATATTCATGAACTTTCAAGGATTAATCTAGGATAAAGATATGTATCATATAGAGTGTTGGGTAATTTATCCACAGGTTCTCAGGTAAGAGAAACAGGAAGTTATTATAGAGGGTTTGTAAGCCCTAAGCATGACATATAATAACGATATGTCTAGATCCTTTGATAGGATAGCAAGATGAATGTACTCAATTAAGTGTACGAAAGTACAAGGAATGTTTCAACATTCAAAGCTTCAGATAGGCTTAAGGGTTGGTTTTCCAACGACCAAGTAAGTGGCTTATGAGAACGATAAGCTTAGAACCTTATATTATAGGTTAAGCATCACTTGTTTATTAACGTGATGAATGCATTAGATATGCATATGTTCAAATGATGTATCAGATATACATGAGTTTAAGCCAGAATTTAAGTATGAGTTTTAAACGTGTCCTTCAGGCTCCGGATTATGCCGGATGGTATTTCTCCGAAAGGGCTATCCACACGTGAGGTTATAAGATTATGTTAAACGTGTCCAGCAGACTCCAGATTATGCCGGATGGAACTTCTCCGAGAGGGTTGTCCACATGCAAGTTAAGTTGTGTTCAACAGACTTCGGATTATGTCGGATGGAACTTCTTCGAGAGAGTTGTCCATACAACGATAAGAGGAATCCGGTGTTAGCCTGATATGATAGGAATTTCACCGGTATGAGGGGAGATGTACTTCGGGGGTTACTCCACCTAGATGCACTCCATAAAATGAACCAAGATAAGTAATTGTATGTTCAACGCTAAATTTCTAACTTTATGTTAAGCAAGATGTATATGTATTTATTACATGAGTTTATGACAAAGTAGTCATTAGATATCAGTTATCAGAAAGTGATCATAAGATGTCCCCAGATCACTAAGTATGAGATTATGAATATGTTATGAATATGAAAGAGATATGCAGTGATCCTAGATTTCCCCCTTGATCACTAAGTTAGCAAGAAGTAGTCTAGTTTTCACGACTACACAGGATAGCAGGAACATGCAGGTTTAATCCCTTATGGGAAGAGTTTAAGGCTTGGCGATCATAGATATCCCTAAAATTGCCAAAAGGGTAGGCATGGTGACCCTAGGTTCCCCGTGGTTGCCAACAGTAGGTTGGGGTGGAGCTCACTGAGACATTATGTCTCATCCCAATCCTTCTGGTGCAAGTTTACAGATAAGCAAGAGGTTCGTGAAGAAGTTCTTTAGGAAGACGCTGGATGGAGTGCAGTTGCTTGTCACGTACCAGCTCAAGAGTTTATCAGACTTTGTATAAGTATTTTAGTGGTACTTGATTATTGTACTAATGAGCAAATCTGTATTCATTTGGTTGTTGTATATTATTATTATTATTATTATTATTATTATTATTATTATTATTATTATTGAAATTTTTTGATTTATCCAGTATCAGATAACGCACATGCTAATATTCTAGATTAAATTAGTATGAGTGTTACATAAGTCATTTTAAAAGTAATTATGATTAAGTCGCATTGTTTTTATAATTAGATCATTCTGAATGATACCCCTTTTGTCCCCTAATAAATGACCTAATTGATCTTTCACACATATTAAAAAAAAAGTTTTATAAGTGAAAGAGAGAGAAAAATGATTTGAAGTATCCTTGTCAAGTATTGGTGCATTCATCATTTTCATAGGAGGTGTGTTATTTAAATAATCATTTGTATGACAATTTATGGTACAACCATAAATTTACAAAGAAAAGCAAGTATAGACACGAAAACCAAAACAATAGAGAGATAAAGTAAAAATATAATGTGAGTATGAAAGAAAAAGTTGTTACAAAATGGTTGTACAAAAATTATTTCTCTTAATTTAAATGGGCTAGACTAAGACTTATAGTAGAAAATAGTCTAAACCTCCACAAAAAAAAATGTTTGACCTAATTAATTTGTTTTTTTGTTTGTTTGTTTTTGGTCAAAAAGTAACGTAATTTCAGTGACTTATAAATACACAACTTCAGCATTGGTGTCACAAACCAAAATACTAAACCTCTCCATCTAATGGCATACCCTATTTCGAAATCTTTCTGCTTCATTTCCATTTTGGTTTTTGTTGTTGCAGGTAAACCTCTCCACCATTGTGAAGGTTATTAAATTATATATATATATATATATATATATATATATATATATATATATATATATATTTGTTTTTATATAAATTTTTTCTCATTTGTTCAAGTTTGAATCTAAGACCTCCAACTATTTTTCTTACTGGGTTTTACTTCATTTTTTGTCCAAACATACACAGTACAATTAATACAGGTAGAAGGTAATTGCACAAAAATTATTGCTAGTTGTGCTGAGGTAAACTGTCCATACACATGTACTAGAAAATATGCAAAACGTGCTCGTGTTTTAGGATCGTCATGTGCACTTTACAACTTATGCACTTGTAGTTTGGACAAATCACCACCAAGAGATATTCCAAAACCCTGCAATATTGGGCTGGGACTCTGCAATAGTACCTGTAATGATGATTGTTGCAACGCAAAGTGTATGAAAAAATATAATAGTCCGGGTAGTGCTGGGGGCTGCCTTAAGTTTGAAGGTCAAAACTATTGCATATGTATCTATAACTCTTAAGTTTATTCTTAATTGAAATAAAAGCAATAATAATATCAAATTTTAATTATGTACCAACTACTTTGTATCACTTGATTCTGAATGAAATGAAATTAATGACTTAATTTTTCTTTGGTAAAAAAAAAAGTATTCTTATTCTCTTTTACATAAAATGTATGTATTCCTATTTTAATTTATCATTTCTTTCAAAATAAAATTCGGTAATTAATGAATATAATCTCATTTGAGTTGGTTTGGTAGTATTGACTTTGAACTTTTGAGTGTCTTCATCTCAAGGTCGAGTCGATTCACCCTAATGTCAATTTCGATGAAATAATTTAATATCTTTAAAAAAAATCGATAATTAACTACACAATAAGATTTTGAATGTTTTTTTTAATGGATTTTTTGTTGTTCTTTATTTGTGAATTTTTATTTTCTGTTTTTGCGGGTTTTATTTTTATTTTTTGTTACTTTCTTTTTGGATGTTTTTTTTATAATTTGTTAACAATTTTTTATCCTTACTTTTCAAGGGGTTTAGATAAATATCTAGGTATGTATTGAAAGAAGATATGAAAGAAGAAGAGAAAAAAATGAAGATGGTGATAAATTTAGTTTTTATTTTTTAAATAAATTTTAATCATAAAACAACTAAATGGAATTAAATAATTAAAAATATGTAGTTATTTTTTTTAAGGATAAATATTTCTTAGTTAGTATGACGCGTAAGCATATTTTGATAATCTAAGCTAAATGAGGGATTAGAATCCTGGAAACAAATGCACCCTTATAGAAAGCTATGTTATCTTTCACAAGCATTCATATCTACCATGTGTCATAGGATAGTAACCTATGATGTTCAGTTAATTGATACGGTATGAATACGATACGACATCAATACGACGATATAGAAAATTTTAAAATTCAATATATGATACAAAGGGGATACTTTAATAAAAAAAAAATTAAAGTTAAATATCTAAATGCATAACACACACACATACGTAATATTCTCCTAAAAAATATAAGTAATATCTATATTATATATAAAGAAAGTAGATTGTTTTGGGCTGACTTTTTATTCGTCCAACTATACCCTTAAGAAAATTTGACCATAAGAATACTATTTTGTCGATGTCATTTAAAAAGATAAGAATTTATCTTATATTTGTTATATTTTTTGAAAGATATTATAGTTGTTATATTGTTGGTATCATTGAAAAAGACAAGTATAGTTTGTTACAATATGAAAGTACAAAATATCTATTATCTATACCTATAATTTTAATCAAAATCAAATTAATTTTAATCGAAATTTCATAAAAACTACTGTTCATATTTTATAGGCATTAACGTAATAAGAAGAGTAGACAAACGGTCAGGGAGTGCTCGTCTAAACGCTAGTTGATAATAAAGAAGGTGACGGTTAATCAATTACGTATATCCGTAAAAGAGAAATTACTTAGTCAATTACATATATCCCCTAGAGAGAACATCATCCCTAAAAGAACATCATTACCTAAGGTATATATTGTATGGTTTTTTCAATTTTCTTATTTTTTTAAAGAATAAAAAGAAATTAGAAAAATCATGTTTAATCTTTTTTCTTTTAAAGAAAAAACATAAATTAAAATAATAGAAAGTTCATGTATCTCGCACGTAATGGTTTCTACTGCCGTATCCCTTGTGTATCCTAGGCGTATCTGAAATGTATATAGGACAATTGTATTTTAAAAAAATATAATTTAATCACTAGATACTCTCCCGGTACGTATCAGGGTGTATCAGACAAGTATTAGTGCAGGATACGTAACGAATAGCGGTACTTCATCAATTTTAAAGTATCAGAGCTACATAGCTAGTAACTGTCATTATCATTGCATAGTATGCAGAGTTAACTTTGTTGTGACGCGTATGAATATGAATTTAATCGTCGACCACTTCTCATTTTTTTTGTAAGATTTGTTTGTATTTATGTTTTATGTCCATAAGTCTTTTCTTGCGCCTTATATGTGTCTAATTTCTGTTTTATATTTTTTTTTGGCCAAATAGTCTATTGTTGGAGGCTCACATATTTTAATTGTAGAGAAGTGAAGAGTCTGAGGTTCGAATCCGGACCCGTGCATATCATTGTCCTTGCAACTACCAATTGAGTTGTGCTTACATGACACTTTTTTTAATATATTTCTATTTGTTAATAAAAATATAATTTAATTTTATCCCACCGACATACACATAATTAATATTATTATTTTTTGAAAAATGTTTTTGGCTTGGTCAAAACAAAAAAGTATTTGGTTTGGTCAAAAAGCAAACAATTTTTGAAAGAAAAAAAAAAAAACTAATTTCAATGACTTATAAATACACATTAACATTGGAGTAACAAACCAAAATAAACCTGCAAAGAATCATTGCTTAACCAAATGTCAAAATCTTTCGGTTTCTTTGCCATATTGGCTTTAGTTGTTGCAGGTAATAAGTCTATCCACCATTTTTATCATGGTTGTTTAAATGACGATAAATCTTTCACTAATTTATGCTTCCTTTTTTTTCTTTACTTTGACCGAGCACAGTGCAATTAATACAGGTTGAAGGTGTTTGCACAAACATTGTGGCAAATTGTGCTGATAAAGAGGTAAGATGCCCAAGAGTGTGTCAAGCCTTTGGAAGAGGTGCTAAACTTATAGGATCAAATTGTGACTTCTATAACCTATGCACATGTACTTACGAACATTCAGTAACAGGACAATATGGAGTTAATCAATGCAATATTGGGATGGGACTATGCACTAGTGATTGTAGGAATGATTGTTGTGATGCAAGGTGTACTAGCAAATATCCTAAGTCGGGTGTTGGGTATTGTGTGCAAGACTATGGTATCGACTATTGCTCTTGTACCTATAGACGGCCTTGAGTTTATTCTTGATTGAATTAAATACAATAAATAATATGTATTCCCATGTCAAATGTATTCTTATGATTTTATTCACCTTTAAACACATCGTTTTATTACAAATGAAATTCTGCAATGAATAATAAACGATAAGAATGAGAAGTGGATGAGAATAACTTTGAGAATCAAACGTATATTACAAAACTTGAGAAACACCACCTTGAAAAAAAGGAACACCTAATAGATTACCCCATATATAGTAAAGGGTTAACCCATCATTGGTTAATATCAATAATAAAGCCAAGTTTTTTGCCTTCGACCATCAAAACGTTTGTAACTTTACTCTATCAAACAGCTTGGCCATATTCTCTTCTTTTTGCCGAAAAAAAACGTGAATTTCTCTCCCTTCAAATCAATCCAATTGTAGCTAACCAAACGATATGCATCGAAGATCGTATATTCTTAGAATATCCACATAAAGAGCTAAAATGCAAAACATGATCGGGCAACTGAATGGGATTCACTGATGTTATACCCATCCATTGCGTTGCTAAGCGCCATATGCTTCCAGAAATATGACAACCCAATAATACATACATTCGTTGAATTATGCCACATCATACCAGATTATCCTTTTGTTGTAATTCGATTCCTGAAAAGTCTCCAAGCAAGAATATAAACTTTCAAGAGAACTATTTTATTCCAAATGATGTCTAGATAGTTGTTACCATGATTATGGTGCGTCGCCATCAAGAACTGATAAACGCCTCGAACAATATAGCCTTTGTCAGGTGATAACTCCCACTTCCAGTAATCTACCAAACCATCCTGCAAAAGAATGTTAGATATGAGAGCGCCACATTCTCCTCACAACTCCTCCTCCCATAGTTTTAAAAACCGGACCGGTTGGGTCGGTCCACTAGGAACCGGTTCAATCAATGACTCAGTGGTTGAACTAATGACCCAATGACCTCACCGGGTCGACGACCGATTAGGTTTTTAAAACTATGTAATAAATAATTGAAAAATAATTAGATGATATAATAGAAAAATAATAATTAATATTACATTAAATAATTGTGACATTCATTTTTAGATAATTTTTTATTTGCAAATGTCACAATTGGTGTGAAGTATTATATTTTAATGTAGATAAAACCAATATTACAAATTTTCATTTTTGTCTTCTATTTTTCATTGTATAAGATTTCATTAAATTTTATTAAATGTATTAAATGCTCCTATGTTGAATGATATAAATTTTCATTAAATGTATTTAATGTATTGACTTGTATTTAATAATTTAAATGCAATATTTATATTTAAATAATAAGATGTAAAATGCAATATTTATATTTAAAGAATAAGATGTAGAGATGCAATAAATGTTGGTTTAGTTTGTAAGGTGTTCACTCATACCTTACCGAGACGTGAGTTCAACTTTAGTTGCCAACTTTTGTTAGTAAAAAAATAGTATATAATTTAGAGGGATAAGAATAATTGAAATAAATTAATACACATAGGATATGTATAAATAAAAAATATCAAACATATAAATTACTTGTCAAAAAAATCAAAGATATAATCTATATACACTTTCAATGTAAAGAAATTACAACATCGACAAATCACAATCATTTATATGTGCGATTTTAAAAATAGTTATGGTTAATGTCAATTGTTTTTAGAACAATGTTTACGACACTCTTTTCCCTTAACCCCATTATACACCCCATGTGGCATATTCCCACCATTTAACAAACCTTGGTGCACCCTGAGTTGTCTCTTTTACCAAACATTGTATTGAGCATGGTGTATCCCTTTACAATGGATCTTTCATGAGAAAATCCCACCAGGTTACCTCGAAAGGGATGAAGTTGTTTCATAATTAATGTAATCCTACAATTGCCTCATAGTAAAGGATGTCGTCTAGGCTTCCTGGATCGACCAACACCCTTTTTTTGTTCCAATTGAATATCTAAAATCCAATCATTTCTGGATTGTCCTTTAAACACATTTCTTCTAGAGTTTCTGTCGGATCGTTGTGTTTCCTTAATTTCGGTTTTGCATGATCACAATTAGGCTTTGCATATCCTCAATAATGGCTTGAACAACCTACATTGTCTTGTTGTCTTCTGATTGCTCAACTAGTTTCGGATAGTAAAGCAAGGTCGGGGAATATTGATGCTTGATTGTAGCAATCAATGTTGTTAAAATCGGGATTTTACTTCAGGTCGAAAGGGAAGAGCCAAATCGAAAATCATAAAATCGCAATCAAAATCGAAGGATTTTACTTGATTACTTTTGTATAATCGATATAAGAAATCGTAAAATCGCAATCAAAATCGATGGATTTTACCAAAACAAAAATAATGCTAAATATATATTATAAATTGTATATAGTCATAAATGACTCAGTTTAAAGTCCACAAAATACTTATACATAAATGACTGAAAAAAATGACAAAATCCTTCAAACCCCTTTAAAATCCTCCGATTTTGGATGAATTTCACGATTTTGTGTGATTTTACTAGGATTTTGTCTATTTTTGGATTCTGCTATGTATTTGAGTCGTTGAATGTGAATAAAGTCGCAAAATCCTGGATTTTAGGATTTAAGTCGGGATTTTGACAACAATGGTAGCAATACGCCATAAAAATATTTTGTTTTAGTGTATCCACAACGAATTTGTAATAAAACGTTATGTTATTTCAATAAACTCATTTGGGTTGGTCTGGTGGTATTCACTTTGAACTTTTGAATGTACTTATCTTAAGGTCTATGAGTCGATTCACTGTGGTGCCAATTTCGATGGAGTAGTTTAATTTCTTAAAATATCGATAATTAATTACAAAAAAAAGGAAAAAAGGAAATACTTTAAAGAAAATACTATTCCCTCTGTCCTTATTTATAAAACTATTTAAAAAATGGTTGTCGCTAAATATAAGACTCACTACAAATTATTATATGCATTTATTATTTCTTTTACAAATATACCCATTATCAACACTATCAATTTATCTTGGAATATACAAAAAGTAACATTGAATGCATTTATATACAAGTGATAGTTTAATAATAATCACACACATTTCAGAAAATTTATTACTTCAACAACTTTTCTTAATATCCACATTTTTCTATAAAGTGATCTTATAAAAAGGAACGGAAGGAATACATGCAACACGATCCTATAAATAATACATGTACGCGCAACACAAATAACGGTGAATATGCAACCAATCCACTTTCTTATTAGATGTGTTTTTTTTTCCTTACATTCAAGACCGGAGAGAGTACTGGGTTGTTCACTTGTTTGGATTGTTGAACAAATTGTAGAATATTCTGGATTTTTGTCTTGATTTTGTTATTAAACAAGCTACAAGATTTTTGTCTTGATTTTGTTGACTCCAGTTGCAAGTTTTTCTCGGGTTTAGATTTGATTGTGTTGACTTTCTTGACGAAAAATAAATGATTTGATTTTTTTTTTTTTTGGAATTATCCCTTTGGTTTCTAAGGAAAAGGGTCTTAGTGAAGATCATTAATCACTTGATTTCAATTATTTAGTTGATTGTGTTGTGTCTAATAAACCTAAGATTTGGAATGACTTTTTTTTTATGGATTTTTTGTTGTTTTATATTTGTGAATTTTTATTTTGTGTTTTAGCGGGTTTTACTTTTAAAAAATTTCTCTCTTTTTGGATGTTTTTCCTAAAAAAATTTGTTAACGATTTTTTGCTTCTTACTTTTCAAGGGGTTTAGATGAATATCTAGGTATGTATTGAACGAAGATGGAAGAAGAAGAGAAAGAAAGAAGACGGTGATTGATTTAGTTTTTTATTTTTTAAATAAATTTCAATCATAAAACAACTAAATGGAATTAAATAATTAAATATGTTCTAATTAGTATGACGCGTAAGCATATTTTGATAATCTAAGCTAAAATCCTGGAAACAAATGCACCCTTATAGAAAGATATGGTATCTTTCACAAGCATGCATATCTAACACGTGTCTTAGGTTAGTAACCTATAAAGTTCATATACTTGATATGATACGACACCAATACTATGATATAGGAAAATTTTTAAATTCAAGATACAATACGATAGGGATACTTTAATAAAAAAATAAATTTTAAAATTAAATATCTAAATGCACAATATATAAATATAAGTAATATTTTCCTAAAAAAATATAAGTAATATTGATAATAAAGAAGATGACAATTAGTCAATTAAATATATTCGAAAAAGAGAACAATATTACTTAGTCACATGTATCCCAAAAAGTGAACATCATCCCAAAAAGAACATCATTACCTAAAGTATATATTATAATGTTTCTTCATTTTTCTTATTTTTTCAAGAATAAAAAAAAATTAGAAAAATCATGTTTCCACTTTTTTCTTTTAAAGAAAAAACAGATAACAAAATAATAAAAAAATCATGTATTGCGCGCATATTACTTCCCATCGTTGTATCCTTGTGTATCTCGGGTGTATCTAAAATGTATCTGACAATTGTATTTTTAAAAAATAAAATTGAATCATTGGATACTTTTCTGGTACGTATCGGGACATATTGGACAAGTATCGGTGCAAGATACGTATTGTATACCGATACTTCACCAAATTTAAAGTCACTCGGATACAGATCTACTAATTGTCTTTGTTATTGCATAGTATGTAGGGTGGACTTTTTTCTAACGCGTATGAATATGAATTTACCGTCAATAACTTCTCTTGTTATGTAAGACTTGTTTGTATTTATGCTTTATGTCCACAAGTCTTTTCTTGCAACTTATATTATCTAATTTCTCTTTTATATTTTCATTTGTTCATACAAATATATTTAATTTTATACCACCGACATACACATAATAAATATTTCTTTTTTTTAACCAAAAAAGTTAAAGTTTTTGGTTTGGTCAAAAAGCAAACAAACCTAATTTCAATGACTTATAAATTACACAGATTAACATTGGAGTAACAAACCAAAATAAACCTGCAAAGAATCATTGCTTAACCAAATGTCAAAATCTTTCGGTTTCTTTGCCATATTGGCTTTAGTTGTTGCAGGTAATAAGTCTATCCACCATTTTTATCATGGTTATTTAAATGATAAATCTTTCACTAATTTATGCTTCATTTTTTTTTCTTTACTTTGTCCAAGTACAGTGCAATTAATACAGGTTGAAGGTGTTTGCACAAACATTGTGGCAAATTGTGCTGATAAAGAGGTAAGATGCCCAAGAGTGTGTCAAGCCTTTGGAAGAGGTGCTAAACTTATAGGATCAAATTGTGACTTCTATAACCTATGCACATGTACTTTCGAACATCCAGCACCAGGAGTACCAGTATATGATAAGTGCGATATTGGGATGGGACTGTGCAGTAGTGAATGTGTTAATGATTGTTGTAATGATAGGTGTCGTATCAAATATCCTAAGTCAGGTATTGGGTACTGTATAAAAAACTACAATCTCAACTATTGTCTTTGTACCTATAAGCGCCGTTGAATTTATTCTTAATTGAAATAAATATAATAAATAAATATGTAATATATATATGCCTATTTTAAATGTATTCATATGATTCTATTAACCTTTTGATGCATTTTAATCCAAATAAAATTTTGTAATGAGATAACCAGTATTTGTACCATGGTTTTGATACGCCTCAAATGAGTTGCATAGTAAGAAAAAAGGAAATGGTGTAAAGAAAAAATTGCGCAACAAATTCTCTAAAAAAACTTAGGCAACGGATAATTATAGTACCATGATGTTGTGGGAGTGAGTCTTTTTTTTTTTTTTTTATGTTTAACCATACCGTTCATAGGGATTGGGGGGTCATAGTATTATGAGTCAAGGTAAATAAAGTCTGATCAATAATAGTTTTATTCGGAAATCAAACTCAAATTCTCTCAAATAATTTGTTCTTTGATAGAGTTTATTTTGCACGTGAGCGCAGCCATTTGGTTAGTGGGACATTGAAGATGTGTAACGTTCTCTACACCAAAGTGTTTATAAGCAGACACTCACAAGCATGAGATAAGACGCAGTTTTTAGAGTATTTTAAATCATTCATTAGTTATTTCTGTAAATTTAGTGCCGAATTTTAAAACATTTTAAATAAACTGTTGTTGACTTGCTTCATAATTCTTCAATTAATTAGGTATTTTTAATTTTAATTTATTCATGAACCATGTGATTTGTGTTTTTTTTTTTTCATTGATTCAGCTGTGCAGATTGTTCGTTTCAGTGACATTATATCACCACTACCGAATTAAGAATTATGTTTAATTTTTATATATACAACACTGTGACGAAGTGGCGATGGGTTGAGTCTAAGTAGGGGTGGCAAAACGGGTTTGATCCATCGGACTAACACGTTTAATCCGTCATTTTAGGCGGACTGGATCGAGATTTTGAGCCCACCCCCTATAGTTGGTCCGTTCCGTAAGCGTAGCGAAAAACCATTTGTAGTTCTGATTAGGTTCTATATAAACATCCAAAATCCGTAAGTATAATACATTTGTAGTTCTAATTAGGTTCTATACCTACAACCCAAATATGTAGGTAAGACCTATCTGTTTTGTCTGAAGAAGAAATTCAGTCACAGTAGGCAATAGCGACGTCCAAAATTCGTAGGTAAAACCTAATTATTGACCACAAAAAAAAGGACATATGTATAGGTATTTGGTGTTATAACTATGCTAAAATGACATTAACCTATAGTTTTTGTTGTCACTAAATGTCAAGTTTCTTGTAGTATGAACAGCCAAGAACCATTCTTGTCAGCGCATTTAATTTAGGAGAATGCTAACATGTTCTTTAAGAACATTCAGAGTTGACCTTCCCCTTTGAATTTTTAAATAGGTTCCACTTGTACACGTCAATCATTTTATAATTAATACTAATTAATAAGCACATAATCTCTCCAACACTACATCTCAAAAAGTTATTAATGGGTCTTAACATGAACTCTATATAATTGAATTTTATACATAATTTATAATTTATTCATAATCATCAAATTTTTAGAATATTAAATTGATTCAGCTGTAATAATTCAAAAAAGTAATTAAAACTTGAACAAAAACACAATTTAAAACAATAGTAAATTACATATGATTGTTCTATATGCGTGTTTTTTTTTTCTCTCAGAAGGATGAACTATATATTCTTGTAATGAAATATGACTTTTGATTAAAGATAAAAATTTAACGTTGCTCATATAAAATAACACCTCATTAATTCTCTATTTTTTTTTAATATTTATATAATATATAGCAATTGAATAAAGAGAATTATTTTTACAATTAGTTGTGAATGTGAGACCAACAAATAATAAGAGAGAGCCTCCTTTCCAAAAAAGAAAGAGAGAGGGTACCTATAAAAACGTTTCATCCCTAGGCACGTTCATCTCATTGTCATCGTAGATGGTCTAAGAGCATATATTAAAAATCTTAATATAGTAACATTGTTTTAAACGTCGCACTCAATGTTTCAAAAGTAAAAAGAAAATGTTTATATCAAAGAATTATTGCATAACGTCGAACCAAATGTCAAAATCTGTTTGCTTCTTCGCAATTTTGGCTTCGGTTGTTGCAGGTAAGCATCTTCACCATCGTCATCAATGTTGTTAAATTATAAATTAATGATAAATCTCTCACTAATTTTTTCTTCATTTATTTTTTCATGTTTTGTCCGAGCATAGTGCAATTAACACAGGTAGAAGGTGTTTGCACAAACATTGTGGCTAATTGTGCTGATGAACATGTAAATTGTACATCCCAATGTCAAGTCTTTGCAAAAGGTGGTAAAGTTATAGGATCAAATTGTGACTTCTACAACTTATGCACTTGTACTTACGAACATCCACTGACAGGACAATTTGGACTTAATCAATGTGATATTGGGAAGGGACTATGCACTAGTGATTGTAGGAGTGATTGTTGTGTTGCAAGGTGTACTAGCAAATATCCTAAGTCGTGTGTTGAGTTATGTGTGCAAGATTATGGTCTCAATTATTGCTTATGTACCTATAAACGGCGTTGAGTTTGTTCTCAATTGAAACAAAATACAATAAATAAATGAGTCTGTCTAACATGTGTAAATTTGCACATGATAGAAAAACTCTAAATAAATATATGATATATATTCCTGATTCAAATTTATTCTTATGCCCTTCTATCTTATTATAAAAAAAAAAAAAAAAACTATAGCCTTCAAGGGCATAAAAACACTTTTTTTTTTTTTTTAATGTAAATGCTATTTCACATAGGAGGTTAAGAAAACATTGGTCTCGACTCAATCTTGTTTACTACGATGAGAGCTTATGGAAGGGAATTAAATGGCATTAAACATTAATCAATGGAGAATCAAGTGCAAGTTAATACTTAATACCCATGGTGCAATTAAAAAAACATTAAACGAAGGAGTTAAGACTAACGTGAGTATGGGGAAGGCACAATTAGTGAGTCCATCTTTGCTCCATTTAGGCTTCCTCAATTTATCCCATTTCAAGTCATAGATGTGTGACACATGACAAAATTAAATTTAATGGTTGTGATTAAAAGATCAAAGAAATAAAGATATATTTAGTAAGAAAATAAAAAACCCATCAGGTGTTCTGTCTTTCTCTTTCTCACATAGCTTTCCATCTTCCTCCCCCATTTTCATGGACGCCGCCTCTCCATCTTCCCTTGCCGACACCGTTGCCGGTGACGCCGCATTCCTTCCTCCCCCATCATCATCGTCGTCACGTCCCCATCTTCCCCTTGCCGGCACCGTTGCATAAAGACAGCGGCGGTGCTCTTCCTCCATTCTGCTTGTGCTTTTCATTACCGTCCTCGATCTATGATTTATACGTGATTCAAAGAAACTTTTTCATAGTGAGAGTAAAGCATGAAGAAGCTAGCTGGCAAAAAAAAAAATATATACTTGTAAGAGTTATCAGTAAACAGTCACAAGGTTGAGACAAGGTTGAAAATTAACAAGTATTTGCCTTTATCATATCAAAAAATTGGAACAAGACAGACATGTTGCCTACAGACCTATGATGTTTGATGGTTCTGACTGCGACTAATGGAAGAAAAGAATGAAGAATTTCTGATTACTTTTTTTAAAACGACAAGTTTTATTGTTATGTTGGCGGTGGAAATCGAATCATGAAAATGGGGACGTGACGACGAAGATGGGGACGTGACGACGATGATGATGGGGGAGGAAGAAATGCGGCGTTGCCGGCAATGGTGCCGGCAAGGGAAGATGGGGAGGCGGCCTCCATGAAAATGGGGGAGGAAGATGGAAAGCTATGTGAGAAAGAGAAAGACAGAACACGTGATGGGTTTTTTATTTTCTTACTAAATAAATCCTTATTTCCTTGATCTTTTAATCACAACCGTTAAATTTAATTTTGTCATGTGTCACACATCTATGACTTAAAATGGGGTAAATTGAATAAGCCTAAATAGAGCAAAGATGGATCAATGACGAGGATTGAATAACACTAGTAAGAAATCCTCAAAATCAATGACGAGGATTGAATATCGTAATAATGACATGGAGGCACAAGCACCAAATTTTTTGAAAAATATTGAGGAAAAATTGAATATCTTTTGAGTAAAGACTTCATACTCCCTCCCTCCGACCACTATGTTAGGCAACAAATTACTGTTTAGTTTAATTAAATGATTTATGTATTTGACCAATAATATATACTTGATATATCGATTATTCAATGAATCTAAAAAACTATTTGTTACTTATAATAGTGATCGGATGAAATATTAAGAATAGTAGTTGGCTAGACGGTCGTCTGATATAGATCTTCGAATTGTTTAGAAACAAATTCAGGTTTACACTTTTTAGAAACCCTTTATAGTTATAATTCCCTATAATAAACCACTTTGAGCCACATGCATATATCATTTGGACCTAAAGTTTATTTTAATTTTGTTTAGACTCTATGGATTTAGGTATAAGCATTAAAATACTTTCTTGGGTTTTTTTTTTGTGGTGAAAATACTTTCTTAGGTTTGATTTACAGTTTGGGGTTGCTTTTGAAATTAGCAACATTCTATGTCGATGGTGGAATACAAGAGAACTGAATGACACTCATCAAATTAAGTCTTTTAAGAAAAAAAAAAAATGAAGGAAATGATGGAAAAAGGACAAAAAAATTCAAAAAAATGGTCCCTTCACAAAATTTTAAAGTTCTCTTTAAACCAATCTCGAATGGCATGATTGCTTGGTAACTGTTGAAATGTTGAATAGACAGAAAAGTAGTAGTTACCTACCAAATATAAAACTACTTTCCCAAATTTATCCACCCATTATAAGTCTCTTAAGAAAAAAATGTAGGAAATGATGGAAAAGGGACCAAAAAAAATTAAAAAAATGGTCCCTTCACAAAATTTTAAAGTTCTCTTTATACCAATCTCGAATGGCACGATTGCTTGGCAACTGTTGAAATGTTGAATAAATAGAAAAGTAGTGGATACCTAGCTCCAAATATAAAACCACTTTCCCAAATTTATCCACCCATTACCTAAGCCAGGTTTTAACCTATAGAGTCATTAGAAAATGTGTGTTTTGTATTTACTTTAATTCGCGTTTAGAATGTCTTCAAGTTGTATGGTCAAGGGGAATGTACATGTCGACTGCGTTATCACCCTATTTTAATTATTAAATAGAGTAATTAGGTTGAAAAATGTTGTGTTTTAGCTAGTATTTATGTGGTGGTTTCTTTGGACCTAATGAATTGAAGTCTTGAGAACCGAAATCTTTCCAACAAAAGAGTGCATCAAATGTCGGTAATTCCATTACCATATCAGATATAAACTTTTGGTATTTTCATCGTTCAGTGAGATTTGCTAATTTACTCCCAAATTTTATTTCACACGTTTATTGCTTACTGACAAGCAAAAGTTCAAGTGTAGGTCTATGATGATAATAAGTTGTATAATAGTTTTAGAATAATTTAGAAGCTATTTTAGAGTATTTTTTAGTAAAGTATCAAATATTTTAGTTGAGTTTCTGTAAATAAATCGACAAATAAACATGAGAGAGCAAATTGTAGCACAAGGCCTTAGAACATGTCAAATCCCCCAAATCAGACAATTTTGTGGTTGTGTTATAATTTTTTCAAGATTATTGAAGTAATCCCTTGGGGTAGGCACTAAGAGTATTTCGGTGAGGAGAATTGAGACAAGGGATGAAAAAAAAAGGATTAGTTATTGGTACATGCATGATGCGTACTACGAGACACGTGACGTGCAGTTAAAGGAAATTAAGAAGTAGTGTCCAACCACTAGAAGAAGAGTGATGCATGCATTAAGTTGTGCATCAGGCAAATGGAAGGAAAATTGTAGGTGTTAATCACTGCCTAATGTGTGATGTGCAGGAAGCTGTGTGTGTCTCACAAGGATTGTTCAAAAATTTTGGAAATTACTCACATATAAATAAAGAGACCATGCCTCACTTGAAGAACATGCTCTGTCAAGGGGAAGAAGATGAAATCGTGAACGAGGAAGGCTAACAACGATCGAAGGCATCATGGAGTTGAGGAATCGATCAACGATGATCCGAATTCATTTATTTCTTTACATATTCTCTTGTTTATGTTCAGTTAGAATGATTAACTAATCTTATAGGTTAGGTCATGAATATGACCCTCTCTGTAATTACTTGAACAATGTAATTTGTTGAGTTGACTTTGAATACAATTGTATGTTTTCTTTTATTCAATTGTAACTTGTTCTTAATGTTTTTTATGTGTTTACGAATGTTCATAAAATCATTCAGTTTGACTTACTATTATCCCTACATTTGGGATTTTCCCTAGTCATAATTGTTCAATTTGTAGTAGTTTTAGAGATACTATATTACTTCCTTTATGACTATAGTTTGGTGCTCATCCGAACCTTCAAAGGTTACAGACTCATTTAAGATATTAAGGGGTTGTAACCAGAGAAGAATCCTTGTGACCAAGACATTGACATAGCTATTTTGTTCAAACGTCGTGAAACAAAATAGGCAATTGCAGACATCGGACCCAATTGCCAAGCAGTGAAAGAGAGAGAAATCCAACATGACCTAATTGTTGCTTTATCCATTTTATTTCGTTAAGTGAAACAACCATTGCCAATTGTATTCCCTCGAGTCACATAATCCTACTCATATTTGTAGTCGTAAAGTAGGAATTTCATAATCCATTCGGATACGAAATTTATAAATTTTATTACTTGACGACAATTTAGTACACTTGTTAAACCGACCATTATTGTGTTCCTAGTGTTATATAAGGATGACATATTGCTCATTGGAAATGACATCTCTACCTTGTAACAAGTTAAGACTTGGTGCGTGAATTTCTTTTCTATGAAAGTTTTAGATGAAGCTGTTGTTAGAACATCAACTAGTAACAAAAGATTAAATAAGAGAACGAAGAAAAAGACAATGAACACACGATATTTGATAACACAGTTCAGTCAATTGTGCCTACCTATGCAACTATAGAGCAGCTATAGTTTTGTTTATATTATTGTGATAAGAATTAGGGTTTCAATGTTACAAGTTGTATATATAGTACTACGGTCCCTTGCCTTCTTTAGTGTCTTCTATATATGAGCCATCCTTCAACAATCTCCACCTTGGCGAATATCAAACCCTTATGAAGACTTCCTGCATAAGGATCACATCTTGGCAACTGGAGGGGGGGGGGGGGGGTACTCCTTCTTCTTAAAACTGAGAAACATGCAACAAGTCCAGGCAATGCTTGAACTTGTCATTGATGACTGGCTTGGTTAACATACCAGTTGTATTCTCTAAAGTGTGAACCTTTTCAAGTAATATGTCCAGATGCAAGTAACTCCCTGATCTTGTGAAACCTCACATCAATATGCTTGGTCCTGGCATGATACACCTGATTGTTTGCCAAATAAATGGCACTCTAACTATCACAATGCAATCAAACTCCACCTTACTCAACACACAATTCTCTCACCAAACCTGTAAGCCATAAGGCTTCATTGGCAGCTTCAGCTGCTGCCATGTACTCAACTTTTGTTTTCGACCTGGCAACTATGGATTGAACTGATGATTTCCAGCAAATAGGTCCACCTGATAAAATAAAAAACATGCCCTATTGTAGACATTCTATCATCCATATCACCAACATAGTCTGAATCAACATACCCTGCAACTGAAAGATCACCCTGTCCACTGCTAAACATTATACCACGACCTGTTATACCCTTCAAGTACATGAAAATCCACTTGACTACTTCCCAATGACGCTTGCCCGGTTTGGACATAAACTTGCAAACTGGACTTACAGCTTGTGCCAAATCTGGTCTAGTGCAGACCATAACATACATCAACACTGACATAAGGAACCTTTAACATATACGCAGCTTCTGCACCTATCTTCGGACACTGATCTAATGAGAGCTTTAAGTGATTTGCCAATGGAGTACTTACAACCTGCGAATTACTCATGTCAAATTTGTCTAACAACTTTTCAACATAGCTTTCTGAGAGAGCCATAACTTTCTGACACTCATATCCCTATGAATTTTCATACCAAGAATCTTCTTAGCAGCACCTAAGTATTTCATGTCAAACTCTTTTCCCAACATAATTTTCAATTCCTTTACGTCATGTAAATGATTAGAAGCAATCAACATATCATCCACATACAGTAACAAGAAAATAAAAGAACCATCACCAAGGCTCCTAACATAAACATAACAGTCATATTCACGCCTCTTATAGCCAGTCTGAAGCATGTATGAATCAAAGCGCTTGTACCATTGCCTTGGAGACTGCTTTAAACCATACAAAGACCTATTCAATTTACAAACCAGTATGCCATGTCCAGTGTCTTTGAACCCCTCTGGCTGCTCCATGTAAATTTGCTCATCTAGATTACTGTGAAAAAAAGTTGTCTTCACATCCATTTACTCTAAATGCAAGTCCATGCTGGCTACCAAGGCTAACACTGCTTTGATATATAGAAGTATGTCTGACTACCAGAGAGAAAATCTCATCATAATTAATCCCCTACTAATGTGAGTACCCCTTTGATACAAGACAAACCTTGAACTTTTCCCCTTCTTTTTCTGTTACTGTTGGTTTTCTCTTGAACACCTACTTGCAACCAATGACTCTTTTCCCCTTAGGAAGCTGAACAAGCTCCCATGTCTGATTTTTCTTTAAGGACTCCATCTCCTCCACCATATCACCCATCCACTTATCTTTCTTCTGACTAAATATAGCCTCTTGAAAGGTGGAAAGGTCTCCAGAACTCGTAAGAAGTGCATAGGCTGCCAAGTCTTCAATTTCATATTTTTCTGGTGGCTTGGTTGAACGGTGCTCTCTGTCACATACAAGAATATAGTCATGTACTCAACCTAAAACTTTAGGTCCATGATCAATATCAGTATCAAAGCCTGGTTCATCTTGTTTTTTAGGCACTACCTGCATATTGTTCACCGGTGGTGGATCAACATCCACCTGAATCACTTGCTTGCTGGAAGTTTCTCCTTCAAATGATGACTGCTTCAACATGAGGTGCTCATAAAAAACAACATTTCTATTGATTACCATCTTCTTTGTAATTGGATCCTATAACTTGTACCCTTTAACACCTTTTGCGTAACCAACGAAGACATATTTCTTTGACTATGGATCAAGTTTGGATCTATCTTCACTGGATATATGCACATAACCTGGACACCCAAAAATCCTTAAATTATCAAGATCAATATGATTACCTGTCTAGACCTCCTCTGCAACTTTCCCCTCCAATTAAGCACGTGGTGACCTGTTGATGAGATAACACAACATATTAACTGCCTCAGCCCAGAAACCATTTGATTGTCCAGCATTCAACAAGAGACATCTTGCCCTTTCAGTTAGAGACATATTCATTCTCTCTACCATACCATTTTGTTGTGCTGTTTTTCTAACTAAAAATGCCTATTAATTCCATGTTCTTCACAGAACCTCTTGAATTTTGAATCAGTGTACTCTGTCCCATTATTAGACAGTAAATACTAGATTTTTCTGCCTGATTTATCTCTACCTCTGCCTTCCACAACTTGAACTTGGCAAAGACTTCATATTTCTACTTCAAGAAATACACCCAAACCTTGCGAGAAAAATCATCAGTGAAAGTCAAAAAAAACTTGGAATCGCACATTAAGACCTCTTTAGTAGGTCCCCACACATCAGAATGCGCATAGTCAAGGATTCCCTCTGTTTTGTGTTTTCCAGTCTTGAAACAACTATGCACTATTTCCTAAGTACACAATACTTGCACAAATCCAGCTTGCAACTCCAAACACCCTTCAATAAATTTCTCTTATGAAGTTCCATCATCCCACGCTCACTGAGATGACCCAAATGCATATGCCACAGTTTGGTTGCATCATTATCAAACTCAACTGACGCAACATCACCTAGCACGGTGTTCCCTAATAGTTTATAGATGTTACCTGGAGTCCTTCTTGCTCTAATCACAGGCAAGGCACCCTTGCTAACCTTCATAATATCCCTATCTCCATCAAACTTGTACGAAAAAACATTTGACTGTAGTGTACCTAGAGATATCAAATTCTTTCCCAATACTGGGATATACATTACATCACTCAATGTTCGCACGCCACCACCGTCCATAGCAATTTTCATTTGTCCCATACCGATGATACTACATGCTTTATCATCACCCAAATAAACAAATCCAAAATTATCTGACCTAAATGTAACGAACCATTCCCGGTGCGGCGTTATGTGGTAAGAACAACCAGAGTCGAGAATCCACGCATCTGTGAACTTGCTATCTGAAACACAAAGAACATCTTCCTATTTGCCAGAATCATCGGTTTGTACCACGTTAGCAGAACTAGATGAGCCATGCTTTCTGTTTAGACAGTCCCTCCTCCAATGCCCAACCTGTTCGCAACCAAAGCACTTAGTTGTTTTTCTATTCTTGGATTTAGACCTTTTCTTGTTTTACCCTTGTTCTACGCACGATCCTGGCCCCTCCTGACATACAGGTCGTCGACGGTTTGATTTCCTTCCTTTACACTTTGTATCCTTTGAGAATGAGACAACAATGTAGTAGTAATAACATCAAGACTAATAGTGTCTTTTCCATAGGTAAGAGTAGTCACCAAATGATCATAAGAACCTAGTAACGAGCACATCAAAATAATAGCCTTATCTTCGTCATCAATTTTCACCCCAATCCTCACCAGATCAGTGATGATGTTGTTGAAAACATTGATGTGTTGTTGCAAATCAGATCCTTCTTGCATCTTCAGATTGTACAGACGCTACTTCACGAATAATTTGTTCATCAGCGTCTTTGACATGTACTGACTCTCCAATTTATCCCAAACCTCCTTCGGCATCGTCAGGTCCAGGATATGATACATCATTTCGTCTGAAACACATAGACGTATCAATCACGTGACCGTCTCCTTCATCTCTGTCCAATCGGTTTCATCCATGTCAGTCAATTTTGTCTCACACAGCGCCTTCTGTAAACTTTGATGAGCCATGGATCCTTAAACCTCCTTTGCCATAATCCGAAATTGCCTATCCCATCGAACCTTGTTACTTCGAATTAGGCACCTGGGTTAATCGCTATTTGATACCAATTTTAAAACAGCAACTGGTAACAAAAGATTAAATGAGAGAACAAAGAGAAATACAATGAACACACAATATTTGTTAACGCAGTTTGGCCAATTGTGCCTACCTCTGCGACTATAGAGCAGCTATAGTTCCGTTTCTATTACTGTGATAAGAATTAGGGTTTTAGTGTTACAAGCTGTATATATAGTACTACTACGATTTAGTTTACAATACTACCACCCCTTGCCTTCTTCAGTGTCTTCTATATACGAGCCATACTTCAATAGCTGCATAGATATTACCCCCTTTGTCCCATAATAAAGTGAATTTCTTTTTTATGAAAGTTTAGGTGAAGCTTCATATATATATATATATATATATATATATATATATATATATATATATTCCCTCCTCTTGTAATAATTGTCATATTTCAAAAATAGAAATTGTCTAAAAAAGATTGTCACTTTTTAGTTTCCAATGTAGTTTATTGTTTATTTTTCAGTTATACCCTCTAATTAATTATATTAATTATATGTGCATCCTCCCACTACACAATTGTTAACATGGGTACCTTTAAAAAAAGAAGTTAATATGGGTAGTTGGATAAAATAGTCATTCTCTTTCTTTTATTTATCATATTTTTTTATTTGTATAAATTAGTCAAATGGACAAATATCGAGAAACTGAGAGAGTATGATACAAAAAAATATAGAAAATGCTAACAAGTGTCTTTAAGACATTGTTTAAACAACTAAAAGTAGTATAACTTTTACGTTGAAAATTGTATACTTATGACTTTTACAAGTGTTTGACTTGTATTTTCAAGACAAAATTTCATTTTGTGGTTTCCTTAAACAATGCTCTTAGGACACTTGTTAACAGGAACCAAAAAATATTACTTCCTCTGTCCCAAATTATATGTCGCTTTAAGAAAAAAAAATTGTCTCAAATTATACGTCGTTTTACAATATCAATGAATCATTAATGTTACTTTTCCTATTATAACCTTTACTATTTATTACTCTTTTTTTAATTCTTTAATTTATCTTTCTCATACTATTTATTAAGAACAATTTTGTAAAACAACTCAAAATATCTTTTTTCCAAACAAAATTAATTACATTTCTTAATACTTGTGAAATGACCAAAACGTCGTATAATTTAGGACAGAGGAAGTAATTCTCTAGTAATAGTATAACATGTCACCTTTTTTCTTTCTTTCAGGTGTAATATATTTAATCACATTAAGAAATTTATGAACTAATTGGAGATAATTAATAAATACTCATACACATTTTTTTGACCAAAAAATAAGCATACACTTTTTTTTTGACCAAAAAAAAACGCATACACATAATAAATATATAAACATAGTAATATTCAATTTTAAAATGCGACTATTAATTTGTTTCTATCTCCTTTTTTTAACCTTATAAATGCTTAGCTTTTGATTCAGTAACAACAAAAACATATTGGAGTTACAAATCCAAAGAAACTTGGGCATAAAATAAAATAAAATATTTGTCTAATGGCGAAGTGCATCTCAACCTCAAACGCTTTATATATCTTTGTTGTCCTAGTTTCTGTGTTCGCAAGTAAGTTTCTCCATCCTTCAAATACTATATTTTATTTTTATTATTATTATTAACAATCAAATTCGATATCCTAGAGTTTATAACATTACACACACCGTGCATCAACCTCATTAGCTGTACTGAAATCAGATTCCTTGATTTAAAAAAGTTTGACGCATTCACGCACTCAACATATTTGTGGTTGTTGGGTCGAAATCACATGTTTCAAATTTCAATCCAATTTTTGAACCTTTTTAAATAAACATAACCAACTTAAAATCTTGATTGTTTGATCCAACTACGACATATGAGTCAACTGCGTGAATTGGTCAACTTTTGAATTCAAGCAATCACGATCTTGCTAGACCTGATTAGCATATCCGTGGTTGTTGGGTCGAAACCTCACTAATATTTTTTTCATTGTTTTTTTTTTCTTCCCTAATTTGATTGGGAGCACAGTGCAATCAATACTAGTAGGAGCTACATGTGCAAAAATTGTGGGTAATTGTGCTGCGATGGATTGTAAAACTTATTGTAGAAAGCTTACCAACAATGTTGATTACCATTGTCGTTACTACAATCTATGCACTTGTTTTTACAATTTGACACCACCCCCCAAAATTCAAGGAGTACCAATGTGCAGTCTTGGGTATGGACTTTGCGATGCTAATTGTGATTCAAACTGTTGCGATGCAAAGTGTACTGCCGCAGAAAAAGTCTACAAATCTCCTTATGGGAAATGTACTAATATCGCTAACATAAACTATTGTATTTGTTTCTATGACACTTGAATTGCTCCCAATCCTTATACATTGAAATAATACATACAATAAAAATTTGATTTAATATTAAATGTACTAATATTAAATGTACTAATATTAAATGTATTTGTATTATTCTTTTTTCGCCTTTTTTTTTTTATATATTATTTCATTCACTTTGAAATTCTGTATGAGATCTAAATCTAAACTATAAACAAGAATAATACTATAGGAGCACCATCTTTAACACATAATTTTCAACACAATCTTTTTTATTTGTTAAAATTTGTTTGGGTTCCGTCAAATTTATATCTCTTATTTTGTAAAATTTGAAATTTTGATGCTATATTTAGTTATATTTTTAAATGTTTTGACTTTGCATACTAATATTTAAGATTTGAACAAAAACCATTAAATATTAAATTTGATGTATTCATTTCTTGAAATCTTAACCATTTGTACTTTTAAAAGTGACCATTAAATATCGTTAACATAAACTATTAACATAAACTATTTATTGCAATTTGATTTTTTTCTTTAAAAAATTTAATATTTTGTAAAATGTCCGAAATGTTGCCAGAAAAAGACTTTTGTGAGATTGAATGAGTGATAGCACTCTAATTAGAATTTGGTATATATTAATCCCTCAATATTTTATATTTTATTGTGAGTCACTCTAATGTCCGAAGAAGAAGAAGAAGACCATCATGCTAAGAAAGAAGGGTTAAATGAGTCAACCCAACGGGTCCAATTCATTTTAGAATCCCTTATCCCATTAATCTTGTCTTCTATACAAAGCACAAACAAACCATATACTTTTATTTGTTAACCTATGATTTATTTAACCCATTAAATCTACCAATACTTTCATCACCTAAAAATACTCTCCTTATTGAAGCTTGTACTTTCATCCAGAACCTTGATTTTTAAGTGCATAAAGGATTAGAAATTTGAAATAATGGGTGAAAGGAGAAAATTTGATCATTTCTAGGTACTGTACCAAGATTGTTTTTGATTTTGATATGAAGGAGGATGGCAATGGTGATGATTTCTGGGTTGTCTATGAGTAAGAATGAGAAGACGACGAAGGAGGATCTGCAAGAACATGAAGATTGCAAAGATAAAAGAATGAAGCTGAGGGTTGGGTTATAAAATTATGGCGATGAAGGACGAAGTTCCTAAAATTTTTAATGCCTTATTAATTAAATGGAAAATGTTAACGAGTGTCCATGTGACACTCTTTAAGCACAAAAAATGGTAAAATTTTATGAAAGTTTGTGCAATTATTATATTAGAAATTGAAGTCTTTCATTTTTTTAAAGAATAATTTCTTTATTAGAAATGCTTAAAGAGTGTCATGAGGACACTCGTTAACAAGACTCTTAAATTTATCTTTTTGGGTTCTCAAAAAAACAAAATTATTTATATACTACATCATTGCCAGGTTGTTAACGTCGATTAAAATGTTGATGTGGATTATTTTTAGCCAACTCAGATGTGTCACATCATTGCCAGGTCATTAATGACCGCGCTACTTCACTAAAATTGGTATGGGAGAAAAAGAAAATCGTTGACTTTTATAATAGAGGGACCAGAAAATTGTTTTTTGAAAAAAAGGATTACAAGTTTAAAAATATATAAATAGGAGGACCAAAAATGCATTTAAGCCAATTTTTTAAGTTAAAACTCACCATTTTGACTAAATATAGATTGGTCTAAGTTGTAAGAGACTTTTGAATTACATGACCAGTTGTCAAATTGTCATTTGTTCTCCTTCATCTCAAAACTGTTCCGCAATCCGCATTTAATTCAGCCGTCAAGTATTGTTAATGTCGTGGTTTCAGTTCCAACTGTGCAGAACAGAGGCGGAGCCCTTCATGGGCTGGGGTGGGCCACGACCCACCCGAGAAAATTAAAAAATTAACGATTATAGGTCTATTTTGCGAGATTTTATACAATTTTACGTCGGTTTTTGCTTTCGGCAGATACAAATTTCCGCAAAGTGTTGTAGTGGATCACCCAAAAAAATTTAAAAAAATAAATTACATGTCTATTTTGTGAGACTTTAAACAATTTTTTAACGGTTTTAGTTTTCAGCGGTTTCAAAAGTAACATACGTGATTTTTGTCATGTTTATACTTGACTGGTTAGCGGAGGCTTATAGATCTTCTAACTTGCTTGAGTTTCAAATCTCCCGTATATTGTCATGTCAACTAAAAATTCACTCACTTAACAGTTGTACTATAAAAAAAGTTTCATAATTTATAGCAGTTGTAAAATATGTAATTCGATTTTTTTAAAGTATTCACTCTAGCTTTTTAGTCAAACTCCGTCATTACAACTTTGTGCTTAATGCTTATTGCAATTTTAATTTTGTGTTTATATATTATAGTTTATTATAGTGGTCCACCCGAACTTTTTTTTTTCTGGCTCCGCTACTGGTGCTGAATAATGAGGATCATTTAAAGGAAGAAAATAATGATGTTGTTATTCAAAATAAATCAAAGAGGTCAAGGGAATCAATTGGCAATGATGCACAAATGAATGAGGGAAGTCAGCTCCAAACAAGCAAGGCTGAAGCTCCCACCACCTCGGCAACTCCTCCTCCTTGTATCAAAAGCGGCAGCAACATAAGCAACCATACTCATATGTATATGTCATTATTTCATGTACTTTTACCAGATTTTGGCATTGGTCCCTGCACTTTTTTTTGTTTGGCATTGGTCCCTCCACTTTGTAAAAGTTTTGGTTTTGGTCCTTCTGTTAAGTCTCAGTTAAAAAAAAACAAAACTAACGGTGTGTCACGTGACCAATCATTCGACGCTATGTGGCACACTAAAAGACAAAATTTTATAATTGAAATAAATAAAATAAAATAATTGATTTTTAATTAGTTTTGTTATTATTGTTTTATTAGAAATTTAAAATAAAAAACAAAAGAAGATGAGAAAAGAAAGAAAGAAGAAAACACGGGAAAGGAGAAGAGAAAGAGGGAAGAAATGGGTTTAGGTTTTCAACTTCAACCCTAACCTTCTGATTTGATTTCGACCACCATCTATAAATTCGATTTTAATTCCGACTCTACACTACAAGAAATTTGATTATTACTGGCGGAATTAATCCCTCAGTAATGAAAAAAATCCCTCAGTAATACACATTACTGGCGGATTGGTGACAAAAATTTTCCCTCAGTAATACTGGCGTCAGTAATGTTACTGGCGGAATTTTCCCTCAGTAATCGCATGGGTGAACTGATGAAGCATTACTGACGAATTTTTCCCTCAGTAATTACTGGCGGATATTTCCGTCAGTAATTACTGAGGGAAAAATCCGTCAGTAATGTACACATGAGATCCGTCCAATCAATACTGACGGATATAATCCCTCAGTAATAATTCGACCTTTAATACTGGCGGATAAATCCGCCAGTAATCACAGTCCAAATAAACATTACTGACGGAAATATCCGCCAGTAATACGCTTTTTTTTTTTTTTTAAAAACACTTTCTATGGTTTACTATTGATGATACCCCTTCTATGGTTTACTATGCATGATACCCCTTCTATGTTCACTATTGATGATACCCCTTCTATGGTTTACTATTGATGATACCCCTTCTATGGTTTACTATGCATGATACCCCTTCTATGGTTTACTATTGATGATACCCCTTCTATGGTTTACTATTGATGATACCCCTTCTATGGTTTACTATTCTTGATACCCCTTCTACACTTTTGTTGACTTTTGTTGACTTTTTGTTGACTTTTTGCCCGGAGCCTATTTCACTCGATTTTTCGCATCAGCACACAAACAGAACAGTTTTAAACTAGTAGTTTAGTATACCTAGTTAACCAATCATTTAATATACCTATATATTTGTTCTCTTTTTATGCATATAGGCAATATGTTATAAGCTTGCTCATATTTATAAAGTGTATAAATCAATGAAGGTAATATGAATACACTAGTTATAAGCTTTTTCTCTATTTGGGTATAGCAAGGTAACATTAAAATTTGAAGAAAATGTCACATGTTAACTACTATTACTGTAGCTAATGATACAATATTGTGCATCATTTTTTCAGATTGGATTTAATATAGAAATAGCCATGGGATCTTCACCTAAGGCTGTTGCATTAAAATCAGCCACAAAGTTAAAGGCTACTTGGTTGATACTAGACAGGTAAGATGAAATCAAACTGATCAACAAATTACTTTTATTCTTAAATATGAAGTTATGCATTTGTTGATTTACAATGTAGTTACCTAAAACCATTTTGTTGCGTAAATCATCAAATTAACTAGAACCTCATATCAATGAAAGATGTACCTTAAATGGTCACAGGAAAATGAAGAATGAAGAGGACTACTTCCTTCATAAGCTTTCTTGTGGCATATCAAGAATAAGGAGTTCCAATAGAATTATACGTATAAGAGGACCAATAGACACTCCCCAACAACAAAGAAGATCATATGGAAGTTCTGAAACATATGCTGACAGTATACAATCACATGAAAAACTAAGTTTGGTCTTTTGGATTTCTCTCTGGAACACTTGAAAAACTAATCTAATCTGAATTGAAAAAAAGATAGTACTCATACAAAATTATTATAACCACCTAGTTCTAGCATGTGGTTGATGCAATTGTTTTAACCCTGAATACAGAGTTTTATTCCTAATCATATAAAATAGTACAAAATTATACTCCTTGTGCTAAATGCTTTGCTTAATTCTAAATTTTCAAGCAGTGTCATGGATAAAATTCACACTTGGTGTCTAATTCCAACATGTCAAATCTCAATCTCATGTCATCATATTCAAAATCAAAGACTCATAATAAGCATAGCCATCTAATAAGCATAATAATCACAGAAAGAAAAATCCAAAAAGATTCAAAATTTGGAATGAAAAGTCTTTGTCGAGACCAGTTACAGTTCATAGCACTAAAAAAATTGAAAAGAAAAGAAATAGAAGAAATAACCTTAGTATTGTGAATTGAAACTGATAGAAGTAATTATATCACCAGTTCATAATAAGCTCTTGCTGCTAGTGACAAGAAACTAATACAGATTAATCTCTTGTAATTATATCACCAGTTTAAAAAATCTTAAGGTTAAAAGTTGGATTTTGACTTTGACAAGCATAATTATTGGATTATTAATACTGCACCAACAATTATTACCAATAACAAACTTAGAGAAGCAATGAAGAAATGATACCCAAACTAGCAATTCCATAAACCTCACAAGAAATCATTTAATCTAACTATTCATTTTCATTATTAAGCTCTTGCTGCTAGTGACAAGAAACTAACACAGATTAATCTCTTGTAATTATATCACCAGTTTAAAAAATGTATCTTTATACATCTTTAAGTCATATTATGGATATCTCCATTTCTTTTAACAAATGTAGAATCTAAACTTTAAATGTTTTCAACCCGGTTACAGTTCCACTTGCAAACAGCCAATATTCATAATTAATTTTTGTCTATCACAGGTTTTATAGTTATCAGGTTTTAAGTCAAACCCCCTTCCTACCACCATTACCCATATTACAATTTACTGGATGGTCTTGTTCTCAAGGCTTGCCTTAGCATAGTTAAAAGAACACACACGATTCAAAAGAACACACACGAAAAATCACAAGACAAAAATTCAGCAATTTTAATTTGACTACTAACCTTGTGCCAATTAGAGTCTCACTTTAAGAAATGCTCCCACCGACACCACCAATAAGCTGCTTAATGCATAGAATATCAACTATATAAAATTTTAAAAGTTATAAATATTAAAATAATCACAAAAATAAATTCAATACATCTAACATTATTTAAAAACAAAAATAAATCTTTACCTTGATGAGAAAAAAATTGTTTAGAGGAAAGTTGAAGAAATGTAATAGAAAGATGTTAGAGAATTTTTTTAGAGAGATAAGTGGTTGTTGTGAATGAGGGATAGAAGATGAGAATGAATAGATACGGCAAAAAAAATTCCAGACTGAAAACATTACTGGCGGATTTTGTTTCATTACTGTCGGATTTTATTACCAGCACCGACCATTATTGGCGGATTTTCTGGTTTTACTGACAGATTTAGATGAAAACATTACTTACGTTACTGGCGGATTTTTGGCATTTCTGACGGAAAATTCAATCACATTATTACTGGCGGATTTACACAATTACTGGCGGATTCGTTACATTACTGACAGATTCAAATCCGCCAGTAATTCAAAGGTAATAATTGCTGTCCCGCATTAACATTAGTGGCGGAAAAATTCCGCCAGTACTGCAAAGGAAAAAACATTAACATTACTGACAGATTAATTCCGTCAGTAATGCAAAGGCAAGTTTGTTATTAACATTACTGACGGATTTTTCCGTCAGTAATGCAAATCATTGAATTATTGAGGGTTTTTTCCGTCAGTAACGTTATTGAGGGTTTATTTTATGTTACTGAAGGATTATTCCGCCAGTAATTACTGAGGGTCTAAATCCCTCAGTAATCCAATTTTGAATTTGTTAGTAAAATGGGAAATTCTTGTAGTGCTAACCTTGTTCCTCGTGTTTCTGTTTGATTTTGGTTCTTCTCGATACTGTTCACGATTCTGACCCAAATTCTGTTTGCCTTTTCAGTTGGAGGTTCGTTTTATTCTTCTCATTCTTCTCGTTTCTGAAGTTTGTTTGTTTGTTTATGTTATAAATTTTGTTTGTTTCTATTATGTTAAATAAGTCAATAATTTATATTCTTTCCAGTAACTTTCCATTTCTTTATTGGCATGTGGGGGGACCATGTATAGATTCTCTGTGTTGTATGTGGGTATCTGCATTACTATGTGTAGGGTCAATATTTTATTGTTTGTGCTCTCTCTTTTTGTGTGGACATGTGCTTTATTGTGTTCTCTTTCAACAAGTTATGTTATTTTATCATTTTTGCTACTTTTTTGTATGTTTGGTTCAAATTTCATGCAGTTGTTTATTTATATATGCAGAGATGAGTTTCAATGTTGTTTTCCATTATGGGGGTTAGTTTGTAAGAGATTGGACTGTGTATTATATGGGTGGTGATGTAACTGTTGTTGAGGGTCTAGACAAGGATAGATGGAGTTATTTTGAAGCAGAGGGTATAATGACAAATAAAAACTATACTAAGAATAGTTTCAGAATGTGATGGAAAGTATAGGAGGAAATTGCTTACAAAAAGTTAAGATTGGATGGTGATGCTAAGGATATTGTTGATTATGCCTTAAGTAACAATGTTGATGCTCATATATATGTTGAATGTAATATCGCGCTCAGACGTAACTTTTATCAGTGTCACAAGAATTAAGAGAGAGTAGTGGCAAAATTGTAATTTTGAGAGGAAGGGGTATTAATAGGGATAAGTATGAATAATTCTTCATTATTGCCAATTCCTTCTCTCACTAAAATCAGATTTTTCTCTCCCTCTCTCTCTAGAATTCGGTCAACAGCATCAGCAGCTTTGATCTACCAGTTTTCTTCCCTGATTCCTCGAACTGTGAGCAAGCAAGCAAGTTTTGGGAAAGTTTGAAGTAAGTGGAAGCTTAAAGGAAAAGTAAGACCAAGCTAGGGTTTTGTTAAAGGAAGTCTGTCCAGGACCAGTATATTTATAAGTGAGTTCCTTAGAGTAGCAATATCCTTGTGGGTTATATTGTGTGAGGATTATAACTGAATTTCTAAGTTATTAGGAAAAATGATAGTTTTCCGCTATTTTTGATGCTATGCTTGATCCTGTTTGATCCTTTATTACAGCATGTTTTAAAGTTCAAAAATGAGTCTCTGGCATGTTTTCAAAGATCACTGGACAGTTGGGTACCAAAGCTTTAAAAATTGAAACACGTTTTTCAGAAATTCTATGTTCTGCTACGGTCGCAGAGCGCCAAGAGTTGGCTCTGCGAAGTAGCAGAGTTTTGCTACTGCCTACCTTCGCCAAACCCTCGCCTAGACTTGGCTCTGCGAAGCTTCAGACTCTGACTTCAGAAGCAGACTTCAGACTCTGGCTTCAGAAGCTGACTTCAGAGTCTGAAGGTTCAGACGCAGGTGATCGCAGAGCGACGCTCAAGGTCGCTGAGCGAACTTGCCCAGAATGGCATTTTTATTATAAACAAATGTACCTTGCCAATGATCTTTGATATGCTTTGGGGTAAAGATACTCATGAACCTTCAAGGATTAATCTAGGATAAGGATAGGTATCACACAGAGTAATGGGTATTTTATATCCACAGGTTTTCATGTTAGTTAAGAGCACCCACATTGGTGGATACTTCACAAAGTTCAATAAAATTGTGTCAGAAAATTCAGAATTTTTACTGTGCCATCGTTGCATTATTTTTCAATCGGTGCTTGGAATGGCATCGTAGTAAAAGAGGCCAGCTATACAATTTGAAACAATAAACATAATAAAAAATTAATAATATTAATAATAAATTATTTATATTATAATTCAACGGTAACATTTCAAATAAAAAGTATAACAGCTAGTTTTTAACGGTCACTTTTTTTTCTATATATACTTAAATAATTTTTTTTAAACTTACATACTCCAAAATTTATTTCAAAATTTTTATCTAAACATTTTTTGTTGTTGCAATGAACCCCAACCATAATTCTTGGTTCAATTTTATACAAAATGGTGGCAATCCTCCTTGTATCCCAAATCTACAAAACACCTCATACATTGAAAATGCATCTCATAATCCAAATCCACACCATAATTCAAATCCACCAAATAACCCACACTTTGGAAATTATCCATATCATACATCACTTTCTCCATATCAATATCAACAATTTTCATCTCAAACAACTAATTCGATTATGCCTCGTGAAGTTGATATTGGTACTAGTGGTGTGCAATCAAATGATCAAGAGTCTGAAATACCACAATTTTCCACTCAAGATGGTTTAAAAACTATCAACCTTGATGAAGATGTTGGAACCACATCGGTTGTAAATATACCGAAAACAAGATTTCAACCAAAGGAGGATGAGCTTCTCATTCAGTCATGGCTCAACGTTTCAAAAGATCCAATTGTTGGGGTTGATCAAAAAGGAGACAGTTTTTGGAAGAGAATTGGCGAAGCTTATAATAAGCATCGCGACAAGATTTTTCAAGAGAGGAAACCATTGACATTAAAAGGTCGATGGCACAAAAAGATTAACCCCTCTGTTAATAAATTTGTTGGGTGCTACAAGCAAGCCATGAATTTAAAAAAAAGCGGGAGCTCCGAGAGCAACATCATTTCAACTGCATATGATATTTATTACCAAGATGAGCGTGAAAAATTTACATTTGAGAGTGCATGGAGATTATTGAAAGATGAACCCAAATGGCTTGCAGGTTCATCAGAACCTTCTGCAAAAAGAACAAAAAATTCGGCTTCTGGAGCATATTCTTCATCTTCTAACCCTCCAACACCAACAAGCAACGAATGCAATTCACCATCACCATCCCCGTTACGAAGACCAATCGGTCAAAAGGCAGCAAAAAGAAAGGAGAAAGAAAAGCTAGTGGAAAGATCAACAGCCGATATCAAATTTAATACTTTGCAAGATGGCTTCCAAAAGAAAAATGAATTGATGTCACAGTTTGCACGTGATTATACACGTATTGAGAGTGAAAAACTTGAGATAGAGAAGAAAAGAGTCGATGCAGAGAAACATAAGGCTGAGAGAGATATGGTAAGATTGAAGATCAATGATTTGCAAATACTTTCAAAAGATACATCATACATGGATTCAAGACAACTGCAAGCTCATGAGTTATTGTGTGATGTGATTAGAAGAGAATATGGGCTTGATTAATATGATAATGTATGTTGAATAGATTTTAGTATATCACTAGTTATTTTTATATTCCTATGTATTTTTAGTATTCAATTTGTAGTCGTTATTCAAAGTCAATATTATTCAAATTTAAATTCAATATTATTCAAACTAGCCGTTATTCAAACTAGCCGTTATTCAAACTAGCCGTTATTCGTAGCCCTATAAATACTCTTAATATGAGTAATAAGCTGCACACTCTTTTCCAACTTATTTTCCTCCTAATTCAATATTAGAATTCTCTTCACATGGATCCTTCCAACCCTTCCCACATTGCAAAAATGTTCATGGATTATATGAATGATGGCATGGATGAAGAACTTGTGAGACTTTACTTTGAAAGTGAAGCCCAAGAAGAAGTTGCAAGTTCTAGCAGGCCTAGACGCCGAAGAAGAAATATAGAGAGGAATCGTGAAGAAGGACATGAGCGTTTATTCAATGATTATTTTTCAGAAGCACCGGTGTACACAGATGAGCAGTTTCGTCGAAGATATCGAATGCATAAACATGTATTCCTTCGTATCGTTGAAGCTCTTGGTCAACATGATGAGTATTTTCGGCTTAAGGTTGATGCAACTGGTAGATCAAGTCTTTCACCACTACAAAAGTGCACTGCAGTTATTCGTATGCTGGCATATGGATCATATGCTGATAGTGTAGATGACTATTTGAGAATTGGTGAAACAACAACACTAAAATGTGTTGATAAGTTTACGAGAGGTGTTATTAGTGTATTTGGGCCACAATATCTACGAAAGCCAACTATTGAAGACGTTGAATATCTGCTGCAAATGGGGGAGGCACGTGGCTTTCCAGGTATGTTGGGGAGCATTGATTGTATGCATTGGGAATGGAAAAATTGCCCCGTTGCTTTGAAAGGGCAGTATGTCCGAGGTGATCATGGTAAGCCTACTATTATGCTTGAAGCAATCGCTTCACAAGACTTATGGATCTGGCATGCATTCTTTGGGGTAGCTGGTTCAAATAATGATATCAATGTGTTGAACCAATCTGATGTCTTCAACGATGTTATGCAAGGGCGAGCTCCCGAGGTCCATTATTCAATTAATGGCACTCAATACAACATGGGTTATTATCTATCAGATGGCATTTATCCTGAATGGTCAACATTTGTAAAAAGTATCTCAATGCCACAAGGGGATAAGAGAAAATTATTTGCCCAACATCAAGAAGGTGCGAGAAAGGATATTGAACGAGCATTTGGAGTTCTCCAATCCCGATTTGCGATCATACGTAACCCAGCTCGACCTTGGCACTTGGATGCACTGAAGCGCATAATGGATACGTGCATCATATTGCACAACATGATTGTTGAAGATGAACGTGCCACATATGGTGGCAATTTTGATTATTCTTATGAGCATTTAGGCAATGACCCGATTGCACCACCAGATGATTCTAATAATGATTTTCAGGAGTTTCTACGCAGAAGACATCATGTTCGTGACAAGGAAATTCATCGACACCTTCAACAAGACTTGATAGAACATATATGGGAACGTTTCGGACATGAGAATAACAATAACTAAAAATTATTTTAAGTGTTTAGTATATTTTCTGCATGTTTAGTATATCTTCTACTATTAGTTTGTTTTAACATTTATAAATTTTTCAATGTATTTTTATTTTGTCTTTATTTATTTATTTTTGAATATTCTAATTTATTTTTAATATATGTTGTTTCCTTTTTAATATATTTTGATATAGTTGAATTAATTTGTTTAAATTATATATTTATATATTAATGTAAAATATAAATTTGGAATATATTGTAAGTTTAGTGGGACCCATTTTAAAATTTTAGATGAGTAGTATGGATATTTGAAAAATGTAAGTGAGTGGTTTAAGTAATTGAGAAATGTGAAATAATGTATTATATTGAGTGGGGTCCATTTACACTACCACATTGAGTGGTATGGATGTGGATGCTCTAAGGGTTAGTGTAATATCCCGCTCAGGCATGACTTTTAACAGTAATAGAGGAATGAAACGTATGGAATAGCATTATAGTAATTATGAGGGGAAAGGGGTTTATAAAGTGATAAACATGAGATTTTCTCATATCTATCATCTCTCTATCTCTCTCTCTCTCTATCTCTCTCTAAGAGTTGATCTTTCTTCTCCCTCTCTCTCTAGAAACTCGGCCTGCATCAATCCTCACCACCATCCATCTAATTGCAACAAATCTTGTGGGAATCTTGGCTAGCAAGCTAAAGTTGGAAGAGTAGAACAAGAGGAAGTTGAGAAGAAATCATGGAGGGATTAAAAACCAAGCTAGGGTTTGGATCAAAGCTTGTTAAGACACCAACTAAGGATCTAGGTGAGCTCCCTAGGGGTTTTTAGAACCCACTTTGAGAGATTTAATGTGTATTTCGTCATATGCAAAGTTTTATAGTTTTTACCCTAATCCCTTTACTTGCTAAATTCCTTGCTCATATATGTTTAAAACTATCATTTTGTAATAGAAAATCATTCCTAACATGGTTGGGAAGCTTGGGTACCTTTGATTGAGCAAAAATGGTGGAAAAACATGATTTTGGACAAGTTTTGTACTGTCATGGTCGCTACAGCGACCAGCCGTCGCTATAGCGACCAGACAGCATTTGGACTTCTGCCTACGGTCGCTACAAGCGACCAGCCGTCGCTATAGCGACCAGACACATTTTTCAGGTTTTACCTACGGTCGCTGTAGCGACAGGCCGTGGCTATAGCGACAACATCAGGACAGCACTTGACAGCTTTGCTGTTTTGGGTGTTCTAATGCGCGTAGGCAAGGTTTTTCACTTCCGTTTTCTCCTGAAACATTTTAGAAACATTATCCACCATTTTAACCCATCCAAAAAGGCTTCCAATGGTTGAAAGATTATAGGAGCAAGGAATACGCAAGGCGTGGGAAATGCAAGGACAATGGTTAAATGAATAGGTAAGCCCTGAGAACAGCATATGATAACAATATGTCGAATCCCTTAATAGGAAAACAGGATTTAAGAGTATGAGGGTAAGAATTAGATGGATAAATCCATTCCTTGTAAGTTGATAACTCTTAAGGAAGGCATACGACTTTGATGGTCAAGGACCTACATTAGGCACGCAAGATTATAGAAGTATTCGGTTTAGAATACAAGGGTAATAGGAATGCTCGACAATCATAGTTTCAGATAAGCTTATAGTGTTGGTTCTCCAACAATTAATAGGTGGCTTATGAGAACGATATGCCAAGAATCATAAGTTATAGGTTAAGTGTTATATGATTATTATTATATGATTAAAGTTAAAGAATTATATATCAAAGTTATTGGCGTGTTCAGCAGACTCCGGGATTCGCCGGATGGGACTTCTCCGAGAGGATTGTCCACACGTTTCACAGTCATAGGCATGTTCAGCAGACTCTGGGATACGCCGGATGGGACTTCACCGAGAGGGTTGTCCACATGCAAATTAAAAGAGGAGTCCGGTGTTAGCCTGATATGATAGGAATTTCACCGGGTCATAGGGAGATGTACTTCGGGGTTACTCCACCCGGACCGCACTCCGTAAAATGAACTCAGATAATAATGTTTGTTCAACGCTAACAGCTAACATAAAACTGTTTATATGTATTATGTTTCATAGTTATAGTCAAAGTTATAGTTACATGAAATTTACAGTTATAGTTATAGACAGTTATCAGAAAGTGGTCCTAGGTTTCCCCTCGATCACTAAGTTATAGTCATAGGCAGATTACAGTTATAGTTATAGGCAGTTTAAAGGTATAGTTACAGGCAGGCTTATAGTCAAAGGTAGATTATATCCTTTGTTGATAAAGATAAGAGACTTGGCGATCATAGGAAATCCCCAAGATTGCCAAGGTAGGCATGGCAACTCTAGGTTCCCTGAGGTTGCCAACAGTTGGTTGGGCTGGAGCTCACTGAGACATTATGTCTCATCCCACTCTTTCTGGTGCAGGTTTACAGGTAAGTCAGAGGTTCGTGATGGAGATCTTCAGAGGGATACTGGATAGAGTACAGTTGCTCGTCGTATACCAGCTCATGAGTTTATTGGACTTATGTATAAGTATTGTAATAGTATTGGATTATTTGTACAACGAGTAAACTTGTATTCATTCAGATGTGATGTATTATTATTATTGAAAATTTTAAATGTATCCAGTATTAGTTTAACGCACATGCTAATGTTCTAGATTAAATTAGTATGGGTGTTACAGTTAGTTTTCAGGATACCCTTAACCAGGCAGGTGCATTTATATGTACATCAGGGCGTGCTTCAGTTGTTCACATTAGAGTGACACTGAAGATACACGTATCAGTTCAGGATAGGATGTACCCTAGATATGGTACAAGGATAATATCAAGAATTATACATATTGTGTGTGTGTGTATATATATATATATATATATATTCAGGAATTTATCAGGATAAAGTATATTTTTATATACCAGGAATAATATTAATTAACAGGATAAACTTGTGTCTTCTGGGTTCTCGCAGTTAGAGAGTGCATGGGGTTCCAGTCATTGCTGGAATGGGAGGAACTTTCCGTGAGGATAACCACACATAAGTTTAGTGTGTCTTCTGGGTTCTTGCAGTTAGAGAGCGCAGGGGGTTCCAGTATATCTGGAATGGGAGGAACTTTCTGTGGATAACCACACACACAGGCAAGAGGAGTCCGGTGATTAGCCTATTATAGGAATTTTCACCGGTTATCATGGGAATGTGCTTCGGGGTTACTCCACTCGAGGGCATTCCATAAAATGAACTCAGATAATAATGTTTGTTACACGCTAACATCTAACATAATATTGTCAATTTATACTTTCTTATGTTATCAGGCAGTAAATACCATCAGACAGGTATCGGGTGGTGATCTTAGGTTTCCCCTCGATCACTAAGTTATCAGGATATAGTCTAGTTTTTCATGACTATACAGTTATCAGGTTCAGGCATGTATAAACCCTTTATGGGTAAGATTAAAGCTTGGCGATCATAGGATTTCCCGAGATTGCCAAAAGTAGGCATGGCGACCCTAGGTTCCCTGAGGTTGCAAACAGTGGGTTGGGTGGAACTCACTGAGACATTATGTCTCATCCCATTCCTTCTGATGCACGTTCACAGGTTGCACGCAGCAAGGGTAAGGAGAAAGCTTTGGACTGATCGTGTTGGCTTTCTAGTTTTTCAGTTTACCTGTATTCAGATGTTGTACTTTTGATGTATAATTATCAAGATGATATGTATTAACAGTTGGATGTATTATTACTTATGTGATGTAATAATATGAGATATTTTTCTGTATTGTAAATTAATGCATCCAGTACGAAATTTTAATACTCGTATAAGATCCTAGGCAATCTTTATATGGGTGTTAAATTGAATATGGTGTTGATAATATTTTTTCTGTGGATGCTCTTGTATGTCTTGAATTACAAGCTAATAATGATGTATTAAATGATGTTGTGGAAAATGTTGATGCTGGTGGATTTGAAGAAATTAAAGGTGATTATGAAATTGATTCTTATAGCAGTGAAGATGAAGCCAAATGGATTCATTTTGATGATAGTGAAGATGAGAGAGTTTTAGGAGTGGACGATGGATTTGGTTTAAGCGATGCTGATGATCCTGAGTTTCAACCTTCAAGAATGATGATTGATGGAAATACTTACAATTTGAAAACTCATTTAAATGAAAAAGTGGGGGGAGGTAGTTCAAGTAGTGCACCTGCAATATGTGATATACCTGATGAATCAATAAATGACAAGTTTGAAATTGAACATGAGTATCTCAGTGAAGAACTTGAAAGCAGTGATCCTGATGACTTTGAAAATGAGAAGGGACCTAACATGGCATTTTTAGGGTGGAGGAGTTGACTAAGACATACAAGTTCAAAGTTGGCTTGCAATTTAAATCATTGCAAAAGTTCAAGGATGCTATTATAGAGTGGAGTGTGTTGGAACAAAATGTGTTTAACAAGTCTCTTATGAATTAAGGGGAGATTGTTGAAACATTTATGTGTAAACATATCTCTCTTTATGGTTTTGATGATAACAAAGTATTAAAGAGAAAATTGGTTATTTGCTAATGCTTTGTTTAAGTGATTTCAGAACCACGTGTGTATTGATTGGAAACTAATAATGGTTATGAAAGAACAAGCTAAGACCAAGAAAGGAAAGCAAAGAAGCAATGTTGCAAAGCTAGTAGGAAACTGGGTCTGAAGAAGTGCTCCTGAAGAAGTGGTCCTGAAGTAGTGCTCCTGAACTGGGTGCTTCTGAAGTGGTGGTCCTGAAGTGCAGCTTCTGAAGTCTGGGTGCTTCTGAAGAAGTCAACGCAGAGTCAACGTCTGATGACCAGCTTCTGATCCTGAAGCCAACTTCTGATGTTCAGTGCTTCTGATGCACTGTTCACACAGAGAAGCTTCTGAAGCTGATGTGGCATGGAAAGTGACCAGTACTGTGCGCATTTAATGCCTGGATGTGTCAGAACAACCCAATGGAAGAGTGGTCTCCCTGACCCAGACATTCTCCAGCTTTTAAGGTAGGCCATTTCAAAAATGGCTGCTGCTCTGTTTTGTTTGAAAAAGTGCAGCACACATTTGCAGTAATCCTAGCTCAACTTGCAACGGCTCTTTCCTCAAATCAAGCAAATCTTCAACAGCTATATTTCATCTATAAAAGGAAGAAGATTTGAAGAAGAAATCTGTCTAAGACTCTTGAAACTACATTGCTGAACCTGTGCTCTGTTTTGTGTGTAAAAACTGTCAAGTTCAAAAACTCTTAGAAATTCTTCAGTCTTGTAACTTAGAATTTCTTAAGGTTAAGAGTCTTAACCTGTGTTGTATTAAGAGAACACCTCTGATATTTTATCAAGTGTTCATCCCAAACTCATTTACTTGTAAACCAGTTTGGTCCCTAAAGTCTCATTCTGTATACTGAGCAATTGTAACCTCATTCCTTTGTGGTCTGAGTCAGAAGTCTCTTGACTTAGTGTCTTGAGCATTGGGAAATCTCTTGTCTTAGTGACTTGAGCATTGGAAGCCTCTTCCTTCGTGGTTGAGCATTAGAAGTCTCTTTCTTTGTGATTGAGCAACTGGAAGTCTCTTCCTTAGTGGTTGAGCAAAGTGTAATCTTCTGATTATAGTGGAACTCTCTTGTTGGAAAACAAGGGGACTGGACTACTTCTCACATTGAGAAGGAACCAGTATAAATCTTGTGTGTCTCCCTTTACCTTTGTCTTTTCATAATTTGAACCACTGCATAACTCTTGATAATTGTTCAGAACTGATTCATATCAGCTTCTGAACTTAACCTTAAGTTTTGAAAAGAAAATACTTTAGTTTTTGAGCCACACAATTCAACCCCCCCTTCTTGTGTGTGTTTTTTCTCACCTTCAGTTGGTATCGGAGCTCCGGTTCTGATATTAACACTTAACAGTGTGTCAGTCTTGATCCTGAGAAAAACATATCTGATAATGAAGATTCACCTCCTCCTCCTCCACCTCCTCCTAGACATACATCTGTACAATATGATTATGGCACTGATGAGAGAAAATCTAGGTCACACAATAAACCTCCAATGTTTACTGGTGATCCTGAGAAGTTCTCATGGTGGAAAAGCAAAATGTACAGCCATATCATTGGTATAGATGATACTCTATGGGATATTATTGAAGATGAGATCTCAATACCAGTGGATGAAGAAGGTGTTGCTGTCAACAGAAGAGCTCTGAGTGATGCAGAAAGAAAGATTTATAGGAAGCATCACAATGTGAGAGGAATCATTGTGGATTCACTACCTCACTCAGAGTATCAGAAGCTGAGTGACAAGTCAACTGCTAAAGCCATATTCACATCCCTCTGCTCTAACTATGAAGGTAATAAGAAAGTTAGAGAAGCTAAGGCAAACATACTTGTTCAACAATATGAATTGTTCAGAATGAAAGAGGATGAAAATATTGAGACAATGTTCTCAAGATTTCAGACTCTGGTTTCTGGACTTCAGATTCTGAAGAAGAGTTATACCACAGCTGATCATGTGAATAAACTCTTAAGAAGTCTGCCATCCAAATGGAGACCTAAGGTGACTGCTATTGAGGAAGCCAAGGATCTGAATACTTTAAGTATTGAGGATCTGATAAGCTCCCTCAAGGTGCATGAACTGGGAATCAATGAGGATGAGTCTTTTAGAGAACCAAAAACATTAGCTCTGAAGTCTAAGAGAAAGCCTGCTAAAGCTTTGAAAGCTATTGAATCTGAAGAAGAATTTCCTGAAGGAAATTCTGATGAAGATTCAGATGCTGATGAGCTTGCAATGCTTTCTAAAAGGCTTCAGTATCTAATGAATAGAAAGAAAAAATTCTCTAACAGAAGCAGTAACTTTAGAGGATCTGGTTCTGGTTCAAAGATGGTTATCCAAAAGGAAAGCTGTTACAACTGCAAGAAGCCTGGGCACTTCATTGCTGATTGTCCTGATCTTCAGAAGGAAAAAGCAAAGAAGTCCAGCTCAAAGTCCAGCAGTTTCAGAAACAAGCTTAAAAAGAGTCTCATGGCAACATGGGATGATCTGGATAATGAGTCAGAATCTGATGAGGAAGAAGCAAACCTGGCCCTGATGGCAACTGCATCTTCTGATACAGAATCATGCTCAGATTCTGATGAAGAAGATGAGGTATACTCTGAACTCTCTAGATCTGAATTGATTAAAACAGTTAATGATTTTATGAGTCATCTTAAAAGCAAGTTAAAAGAAATTAAATCTTTGAAAAATCAAACTAACTTGCTGTCTGAGGAAAATCTTAAACTTCAGAATCAAATTTTTGAATATGATGAAGAAGTTGAAGAACTCAGAAAAGAGGCTCATAAGAAATCTGAAGAGGTTCCAAATAAATAGGAAATAGCTCTTCAGGATTTCATGTTAACTGGATTCAACAGAACTAAAATTGCCTCTATGATGTATAATATGATCAGAAACAAAGGTGAAGGCATTGGCTATGAGTCATGTAAACCTTCAAATGAATTAAACTCACCTTCATGTTCTGAAAATATTTTTAAAGGCAATGGTATATGCTTTGTGCCTGCTTCTGATAACTCTGAGAAGTTGAAAATGTCAGAATCTGAGGCTATGTCTGAAGTTCTGAACAACTTAGACTCTGAAGCTTCTGAACCTAAGGGTAAGATGAAGGCAGATGTTAAAACCTTGCCTAAATCCAAGCCAAAAGGTCCTAAGCCTAAGAGTAAGAGAAAATCATACTCTGAACCTGAAAATGTTCAGAATCTGATGAGTTCAGAACCTGGGACTAGTAAGTCTCAGAATCTGAATAACTCAAATTCTTCAAAGACTGAGTTTATTAAAACTTCAAAACCTTTCAAACCAGTCAATATAAAACATTCTCAATCTCAGAATGTTAAGCAAAGCAAGCAAAAGCAAACCAATCAGTTTTCTGCTTCTAACTGTTTTAAGAAAGGCAAAACTGAAGCTTGTCTTGTGCCTGAAGCAAACAAAGTTAGAATTCTGAGGAGATCAGAACCAAAGTACTCAAAAGGTCAGACTCTAAACAAATCAGAACCAAAGACCTTCAAGTCTCAGGTTCTGAAGAAATCTGAGTCCAAACCTTTGAGAACTCAGGTTCTGAAGCACTCAGGTTCTGAAACTCAGACTTATTCAAGATACAAGAATTCATATCCAAAGTATCAGAACAAGTCTGAATATCATAACTTCAGACACAAGAAGCCAAAACCTTTCAGGACTAACCCCAAAGGACCCATGAAAATCTGGGTACCTAAGTCTGAGATTATTTCAATTGCAGATATGCTTGTCATCCAAAGAAAAGGAAAGGTCCTGGTACCTGGACAGTGGATGCTTGCATCATATGACAGGGGAAGGGTCTATGTTCCAAACCCTGACTCTGAAAGAGGGAGGAACTGTGGGATTTGGAGGAAGTCAGAAAGAAAAGATCATTGGTACTGGTAAGATAGGTAATTCTTCCCTGTATATTGATAATGTTTGGCTGGTAGATGGACTTAGACATAATCTACTTAGCATAAGTCAATTATGTGATAGTAATTATGAAGTCCTGTTCAATAAGAACACATGTACTGTAATCAGTAACAAAGATAAATCTGTAGTGTTCAGAGGCAGCAGGAAAAACAATGTTTACAAAATAAACTTTTCTGAATTGGTTCAGCAGAAGGTAGTTTGCCTTCTGTCTGTGAGTGATGAGAAATGGGTCTGGCACAAAAGGCTGGGACATGCTAACTGGAGACTCATCTCTAAGCTTAGCAAGTTACAGCTGGTCAGAGGCTTACCCAGCATTGATTATCACTCAGATGCTCTGTGTTCAGCATGCCAAGTTGGAAAATTTTCTAAAACCTCTTTTAAAGCTAAGAACATTGTTTCCACCTCTAAACCTCTAGAACTCCTTCACATTGATTTGTTTGGTCCTGTTGGAACAGCTTCAATCAATAGGAAGAAGTATGGACTTGTGATTGTTGATGATTATAGTAGGTGGACTTGGGTTAAATTCCTCAGAACCAAAAATGAAACATATGATGTGTTTTACAAATTCTGCAAACAAGTACAAACTGAAACTGATTTGAAGATTTTAAAAATCAGGAGTGATCATGGTGGGGAATTTGAAAATGAACCTTTTGAAAATTTTTGTGAAGATCATGGAATTCTCCATGAGTTCTCATCTCCTAGAACTCCACGACAAAATGGAGTTGTAGAGAGAAAGAACAGGTCTTTACAAGAAATGGCCAGAACCATGATTCATGAATCTAAAATTGCTAAGTACTTTTGGGCAGAAGCTGTAAACACAGCATGTTATATTCAGAACAGGATCTATATCAGACCCATTCTGAATAAAACAGCATATGAACTGTTTAAAGGAAGAAAACCAAGTATTTCTTATTTTCATCAGTTTGGTTGTACATGTTACATACTAAACAATAAAATCTACCTAAAGAAATTTGATGCCAAGGCTCAAAAGGGTACCTTTTTAGGATACTCAGAGAGATCTAAGGCATACAGGGTGTATAATTCTGAAACACATGTTGTTGAAGAAGCTATACACATTAGGTTTGATGATAAGAAGCCTGGTAGTGAAATACCAGAGCTGGTTAAGAGTTTTGCAGATATCAGAATATCAGAAGAGCCTTCAGAAGCTGAACCCAGTTCAGGTTCTGATGAAGGTTCAGAAGCTGAAAACAATGAAGACTCTGAGAAACTCTCCAACAATGACACTACTCCTGGAGCTAATCAAGATCAGCATGGCTCTGAACAAATCCCTGATGGTTCTTCAGAAGCTAATCCACCCAGAACCTCATTCAAGTACAAGTCTTGACATCCTGAGGAGTTAATCATTGGAAACAAAAACAGTCCAAGAAAGACAAGATCAGCATTCACTCAGAATGAGTCTATGTTTGGCCTGCTATCCATGATTGAGTTTACAACTGCTGATGAAGCACTTGCTGATGATGGTTGGATTGTAGCAATGCAAGAAGAGCTGAACCAGTTTCAAAGGAATGATGTATGGGATCTTGTTGCAAAACCTGATCAGAAGAACATCATTGGAACAAAATGGGTGTTCAGGAACAAGCTCAATGAACAAGGAGAAGTGATCAGAAAGAAGGCTAGATTAGTAGCTCAAGGGTACAGCCAGCAAGAAGGAATTGATTACACAGAAACTTTTGCTCCAGTAGCAAGACTGGAAGCAATCAGGTTACTTCTTTCTTATGCTGTTAATCATGATATCATCTTGTATCAAATGGATGTTAAGAGTGCTTTCTTAAATGGTGTAATCTCTGAAGAAGTGTATGTAAAACAACCTCCTGGTTTTGAAGATGTTAAATATCCAAATCATGTTTTTAAACTTAAGAAGTCTTTGTATGGTCTGAAATAAGCTCCCTGAGCTTGGTATGAAAGGCTAAGCAGCTTCTTAATCAAAAATGATTTTGTAAGAGGTCAAGTTGATAATACACTTTTCAGGAAAACTGTTAAGAAAGAAATCTTAATTGTGCAAATATATGTGGATGATATCATATTTGGTTCTACTAATGCCTCCCTTTGCAAAGAGTTTTCAAAGTTAATGCAGGATGAATTTGAAATGAGCATGATGGGTGAGCTGAAATTCTTTTTGTGAATTCAAATCAACCAATGCAAAGATGGTGTATATGTCCATCAGTCCAAATACACTAAGGAGCTTCTGAAGAAGTTCCAGCTGGATGATTGCAAGCTGATGACAACACCAATGCATCCCACCTGCACCTTAAGCAAAGAGGACAATGGCTCTAAAGTAGATCAGAAGTTGTACAGAGGTATGATAGGTTCTCTCCTATACTTAACTGCTTCTAGGCCAGATATTTTATTTAGTGTTTGTCTGTGTGCTAGATTCCAGTCAGATCCTAGAGAATCTCACATGACTGCTGTCAAGAGAATCTTTAGGTATCTGAAAGGAACAACTAATTTGGGACTTCTGTATAAGAAATCTCTAAATTACAAGCTAGTTGGATTCTATGATGCTGACTATGCTGGGGACAGGATTGAAAGAAAATCTACCAGTGGAAACTGTCAGTTTCTTGGTGAGAATCTGATATCCTGGGCCAGCAAGAGACAAGCAACCATTGCTTTGTCAACAGCAGAAGCAGAATACATCTCAGCTGCTAGTTGTAGCACACAACTGCTCTGGATGAAACATCAATTAGAGGATTATCAGATTCATGCAGATAGTATTCCTATTTATTGTGATAATACTGCTGCTATATGTCTGTCTAAAAATCCAATTCTGCATTCTAGAGCCAAGCACATAGAAATAAAACATCATTTTATAAGAGATTATGTTCAGAAGGGTGTTTTAGATATTCAGTTCATTGATACTGATCATCAATGGGCTGATATATTCACAAAACCCCTAACAGAAGAAAGATTCAATTTTATTAAAAAGAATCTGAACATGCATTTTATCTCTTGAAAATGTGCTTGAATCTGAATGAATTCCTTGCCTCTGAGTTTATCATAAGCTAAGACTTATCAGATACTTAGTTCCTGAGAATCTGAATAAAGTTAAGCCTGAAAAACTTCAGAGTCTGAAGGATCAGAACCTGGATTTTCTGACTTCTAAATCTGATAAAAATCTAATGTTGGTCAGAATCTGATAAGTATAGCTATGGGCAATGATGATTAAAACTTTGAAAGTTTATACTCTAATCCTCCCAAAGTCATCAATTTAAAAATGTTATTTTATGCTCTGATATTAAATGATAAAATTACTTGACAAACAATTTTCAGTTGGTATCAATCTGTTTTCAAACTGTTTAGCACAGACACATTTTTCAAATGCCAAGGTGTATCAGACATGTTCAGTTTTTAGAAATGTTTTAATTTGGTATCAGACTCTGAAGATAAACCTTCATATTCTGGTATCAGGTTCTGATACAAGTTCAGCAGCATTAAAACTGTATTTTGGTATCAGACTCTGAGATAAAATCCTCAATTGGTATCAAGCTTTGATATATCTTTTCAGTTGGTCTATAATCTGAACTATTTTGTTTTAAAAATGAGTTAGACCTGCTCTGATCTGAACTATTTTCTTTAAACCAGCTCAGATCTGCTCTGATATTTTCTTGTATGTTTTGCTCTGATACTGAACACAATTTGGTTGTTTTGCTCTGATACTGAATAAATTCATACTGAACAAACCATGTCTGAACACAGAATGATCTGATCAGAAGCTCTAAACTTTTTCTACTTCTGAACAACATTCTATTTTTTAATGCAAGTCATATACTCATTGAAAATCAAATATGCTCTGATGCTCATCTTTGCTGCTTGATTATCCATATGATTGCATAAATATCTCACAAATTTTTGTTCAACCCCCCCCCCCCCCCCCCCAAATTCTGAATCCTTTTGAAATATTTTCAAACTCTTTAAAAAGGGGGAAATTAAACTGTTCTGATACATGTTTTCAAACTCTTTTAAAATCCTTTTCTGCTCTGATACAGATGTTTTCAAACTCTCTTGACAAAGGGGGAGAAATTTTCTGTGTTGGGGGAGTAAGTAAAATTTTTTTTGTTGATGACAAAAGGGGGAGAAAGTAAAACAAGTATTAAAGCACCTGAGCTCAAAAATAAGTTAAATTCTGTCAGTATATTAACTTATGAAAGGGGAGTAAAAGGTATTAAAGCCTGAGGCTCTGAACATAAGTTAAAGCTCTGATACTGATTAGTTAAGCTCTGATACTGATTAGTTAAAGCTCTGATACTGATTTAATCTAACTTATGAGAACTGCTTTTTAACTCTTAGCCTCTGAATTGAAAGTCTGGCTCTGATACCATTCTGTGAGATACATTACTCTTAGTGAGTAAACTGAATTTAAAATAACTTGGATAAGACTCAGGGAGCTTACAAAACTCATCCTGTGGATTATCAGACTTAGGGGGAGAGCTTACAAACCTCAGAACCTGAAGTCAGCAAGTTATTTACAATTCTGAGTGGTAATTTCACTTGATTGTTTTAAGTTAAGCTTAATTAACATGGATAAGAATCAAGGGGAGCTTACAAACCTAACCTTGAGGACTGTCAGACCTAGGGGGAGCTTACAAACCTCCCTTGAAGTCAGATTCTTAATTAAACTTAACAACAATTTTGAAATTCTCACATTTGTGTTTTTAACTGAACTTAATTAACTTGGATCAAACTTAGGGGGAGCTTACAAACCTCACACCCTGCAGTTAACTTGTTAATTAAGTTGACAACAATTTTCTGATTTAATACTTATGTTTGTCATCATCAAAAAGGGGGAGATTGTTGGAACAAAATGTGTTTAACAAGTCTCTTATGAATTAAGGGGAGATTGTTGAAACATTTATGTGTAAACATATCTCTCTTTATGGTTTTGATGATAACAAAGTATTAAAGAGAAAATTGGTTATTTGCTAATGCTTTGTTTAAGTGATTTCAGAACCACGTGTGTATTGATTGGAAACTAATAATGGTTATGAAAGAACAAGCTAAGAGCAAGAAAGGAAAGCAAAGAAGCAATGTTGCAAAGCTAGTAGGAAACTGGGTCTGAAGAAGTGCTCCTGAAGAAGTGGTCCTGAAGTAGTGCTCCTGAACTGGGTGCTTCTGAAGTGGTCCTGAAGTGGTGGTCCTGAAGTGCAGCTTCTGAGTCTGAAGGCAGCTTCTGAAGTCTGGGTGCTTCTGAAGAAGTCAACGCAGAGTCAACGTCTGATGACCAGCTTCTGATCCTGAAGCCAGCTTCTGATGTTCAGTGCTTCTGATGCACTGTTCACACAGAGAAGCTTCTGAAGCTGATGTGGCATGGAAAGTGACCAGTACTGTGCGCATTTAATGCTGGATGTGTCAGAACAACCCAATGGAAGAGTGGTCTCCCTGACCCAGACATTCTCCAGCTTTTAAGGTAGGCCATTTCAAAAATGGCTGCTGCTCTGTTTTGTTTGAAAAAGTGCAGCACACATTTGCAGTAATCCTAGCTCAACTTGCAACGACTCTTTCCTCAAATCAAGAAAATCTTCAACAGTTATATTTCATCTATAAAAGGAAGAAGATTTGAAGAAGAAATCTGTCTAAGACTCTTGAAACTACATTGCTGAACCTATGCTCTGTTTTGTGTGTAAAAACTGTCAAGTTCAAAAACTCTTAGAAATTCTTCAGTCTTGTAACTTAGAATTTCTTAAGGTTAAGAGTCTTAACCTGTGTTGTATTAAGAGAACACCTCTGATATTTTATCAAGTGTTCATCCCAAACTCATTTACTTGTAAACCAGTTTGGTCCCTAATGTCTCAGTCTGTATACTGAGCAATTGTAACCTCATTCCTTTGTGGTCTGAGTCAGAAGTCTCTTGACTTAGTGTCTTGAGCATTGGGAAGTCTCTTGTCTTAGTGACTTGAGCATTGGAAGCCTCTTCCTTCGTGGTTGAGCATTAGAAGTCTCTTTCTTTGTGATTGAGCAACTGGAAGTCTCTTCCTTAGTGGTTGAGCAAAGTGTAATCTTCTGATTATAGTGGAACTCTCTTGTTGGAAAACAAGGGGACTGGACTACTTCTCACATTGAGAAGGAACCAGTATAAATCTTGTGTGTCTCCCTTTACCTTTGTCTTTTCATAATTTGAACCGCTGCATAACTCCTGATAATTGTTCAGAACTGATTCATATCAGCTTCTGAACTTAACCTTAAGTTTTGAAAAGAAAAGACTTTAGTTTTTGAGCCACACAATTCAACCCCCCCCCCCCTTCTTGTGTGTGTTTTTTTCTCACCTTCAGAGTGTTCTAAATGGGAAGGAGATAAGGTTCAAGATAAATGACTTGTTGAGGGTCAAAGTGGTGTGCAAGAAGAATTGTGGTTTTGTGGCTCTTGTAATTAAAGTGGGAGGCAAGCACCCTTTCATGATGAAAACATGGAAAGGAAAACACACATGTTCTAGAGCAGTGAAAAATACAAGTGCTACTGCCAAGTGGGTGTCAAAATCAGTAGCTAACAACATGTTTACGGGTGACCATGTGACGATAAATGACATTGTGGATTTGGTGGGGAAACATTACTTTGTGAATATCAGCTTTTGGAGAGCTTGGAAAGCAAAACAGATGGCTGAGGAAATTGTAGAAGATAATGCTGCACGACAATATAGTCTATTATAGAGGTATTCTGTGGAGCTTAAGAGAGTATGTGCTAGTAACACTTGCAAGATCAACATGGAGAAACCACATCCAACTTTACAGCCTAGGTTTGGAAGCTTTTATTTTTCATTTGATGGTTGCAAAAAAGGCTTTTTGAGAGCATGTAGACCTTTTATCGGTGTTGATGGTTGTCATCTAAAGACTAGATATGGAGGACAACTTCTCATTGCAGTCGGAGCAGAATGTGCACCTGGCATTAAGCTGGTTCATGCAAGCCAACCCACACCATCTTTGAAAATTCAAAGGCAAATTGCCAAACCATTAAGTTGTACTGTACCAGAAAATGTATGGTGCCGCTTATGTTGAACCATTATTCTTTCATTTGAAAGTTTGGTCTTGAATCTATGCTAAACTAGTAAGTTTTTCAACTCATATGTAGGGAAAGAAGCGAAAATATACCGGGCCACCAAGGGTGATCTCAAAAAATGCAAGAAGCAGTAAGATACAAACAATGGGAGTAAAGACAAAACCTCTCAAAGGTATTGAAGCCGATCATAATAAACCTATTGTAATTGAAGATGGAGATTGCAATGAAAATCCAAATGAAGATTGTCTGAGGTTTTAGAACCTACTGATGTATTTTATGAATTTGAGACCTATGTTTAACTTACTATATGTTTGGTGCATTTTGAGAATTAGAGGCTTATGTTGCCAACTTACTATCTCTTTGGTGCATTTTGGTTTATTTTGAGAAACAGAGGTCTATGTTGCCGACTCACTATCTTTTTGATGCATTTTGGTGAATTAGAGGCCTATAGTTACTTTTGCCAATGTGCAATTTAATTTCCATCTACTTTGTTAATTTTCATCTATTGTCATGGTGTTAATGCGATACAATTTCCATCTGCAATGCGATACAATTAAAGATTAATTTTTTTACAAAAGATTTTTTAATTTATTTTTTTATAATTATTCTCAATAAAAATAATGAACAAAATAATAATAAAACATAATAATTTCTTTGAAAGGTTTTTTTTTAAAAAAGTCAAGGGACCAATACCAAAGTGCAGAGACTAATATAAAAAAATGCTGAAAGTGCAGAGACTAATGATATTTTTAAGTAAAAAAATAATGAATAAAATAATAATTAAAACGTTGGATTTTTTTGTCTTTTAGTGTGCCATGTGGTGTCAAATGATTGGTCCATGTGGCACACCGTTAGTTTTTTTTTTTTTTAACTGAAGAAGGACCAAAGCCAAAACTTTTACAAAGTGTAGGGACCAATGCCAAAGAAAAAAAATTGCAAGGACCAATGCCAAAATCTGGTGAAAGTACATGGACTAATGACATATTTAAGCTTTTTTTATCAGCAGGACCTCGTTCTGAGGCTAGTTGGGATTGTTGTAGCTTAGGCAATGTCAACAGAGTTCTGTGTATTAAAGATGTCGTCCACGTCTATAAACCAGATTATGTTATACTTATTTAAACTCTAGTAAATGGTAATAAAATTTCCAGTTTACGTTACCCCATTGGTTTTGATCATTACTTCTTTGTCGATATCATTGGTAGAAGTGGTGGTATCGCTGTTCTTTGGAGAAATTCTACAAATTGTTCTTTTTTAAATTATCCCAGGAAGTCATTAACATGACCATTCAAGATCCCATTAAAGGCAACTTGTGTCTCACTGCATTGATAAAGCATTGTGCACGACAACATTGAAGAAACTCTTCCAACAAGTTACTCTTCAGACATTAGTAGCCCCCATGTCTGACCACACTTCCATCCTTCTCTAACCTGAGCAGATACCATCTAGAAAGCTCCAACGAAGTTTATGTTCTAATAATTCTTGGCTACTAGAACCAAACCTTGCTGATGTAGTCAAGAACAGCTAGAGTTTTCATCTTTCCACCAATTTTATCACCAAGTTAAGTTATTGCATTTTGGACATGAAAGCTTGGAGCAACTTTTATCATCCACACTTTCATTAGCACATATCCTTACATTGATCACTCATTAACGACGCTCGTATCTCAATTGATGATCCAAGTGCCCCACAGATCCTTGAATTACAAAATCATCCCGCCACTTTGGTGCTTCAAGAGGATAGTTATTTGTGACAACGTTCCAAAGTTTATTGGTTCAAGGATGTAGTTTTGAGCATATGCATCTCAACAAGTCTTCGGGTCCAGGTGGCCGCAATCCAGGCTTTTGTCAAAACAATTGGGGTGATTTAGAAGATGAATTGTTTGCTTCAGCTTCTTCTTGGCAGAACATGGGTGTTCCCCATCTCGTAAAGACACAAATATTATTCTGGCTCCTCAAGCTGATCATCTGGAATTTATAAAAGACCTTTGCGCTATTTCTTTATGGAACGTCCAATACAAAATTATCTCCAAAGTCTTGGCGAACAGTCTATGGAATTTAATGGGGAAATTCATTTCCCTGGTGCAAGTATCCTTTGTACCTACCCGTTCTATCATGGCCAACGCTCTATCCACGTTTGAAATCCTACATTTTATGAGATGTAAACGTAAAGGTAATAAGGGTGAGGTTTTCCAAAAGCTTGCACTTCCAAATCCTTTGATAGTATTAATTGGTCCTATCTAAGTGATGTTATGAAAATGACGGGGTTTGTGATCGTTGGATTTCATGGATAATGATGTGCATCACTTCCGTTGAGTACCACATTCTTTTCAATGTCTAGGTCCTATCAATCCGGCATGAGGACTTCAACAAGGTTGTCTTCTCTCCCCACATTTATAAATCATGTGTGTCGAGGGTCTCTTAGCTGTAATCAAGCATCACGAACTTTCAGAAAAATTTATGATGCTTGTATTTGTTGATCAATACCTCCCATCATCCACCTTATGTTTGCAGATGATAGTTTCCTATTTTGACAAGAAACTACCTCTGAAGAAAATTATCTCAATGATATGCTCCTATGCTATGAAGCTACTTTCGGTCAATCCATAAACTTTTGCAAGTCTTCCATATCATTTAGCAAGAATACATCACATGACATTACCACAACTATCTCTATTTTATTCGGTGTCACAAGAAATACCAGGAGTAGTAAATATATAGGCCTACCTTCAATGGTTGGTTGGAGTAAGAAAGCTATCTTTAATTATCTCAAGGATAGAATTTGGAATAAATGTCAATCCTAGAGCTCTCAATCTCTCTCACGGGCATGAATCTCTCTTTAGGCTTTCTCTCTATATCTCCTTTGCCTCCAAACCCTAGTTTTATCTTGCTCTTTCTATTTTCTTTCTTTCTTTTGTAACCATAATCTTCTAATGCTCATCTTTATTTATAAACATTATTTAGGTTTAACTTTCTCACATAATCTTTAGAGAGACTTATTATCTGCACCCCTTGATTGGTTCTTATTCTCTTTGTAACTGTGACACCCTGAACCCCGAGACTAATACTTAAATAATAAATCATGCAATTATCATACATCAAGGTGTTACTATTCGCCAAACATCTCATACTAATTTCTCATAATAAAAATTTCATCAATATATAATAGATCACAGCGGAAATAAATATCTCGACAACAATATAATCTCGGGTCACATCATAAATCTCAAATATAAATAATCTCAACAGCTTGATCATATAGATCCATCAACATCAAAATCCAACATAAAATAAGACAATCCCCAAAATCTTAGATCAGAGCATCTAATCTAGACTCCTCAAAGCGATAAAAACGAGTAGGCATCACGCCATCCTCATCATACTCACAAGCAAAGCTAGTCCTCAACCTGCACATCTACACCACGAGGATGCATGCGATCAAAAAGCCACTGGAGGGTAAGATATAAGTTCAACATAAAGGGATTATAAACGCATGTAAGTTCGGGCCTAACAACATCTTCATATAAGCATACATCATACTAAGCCTGGTTATATTTATCAAACATGCATAACAATCATTACCAACCAATTAAGAGCCTGGTTACCACGATACTTTAAAACAAGATCCACAAGGCATACATAACGTATTCTCATCAACAAATAATCGCCAAGTTAGCACATATCAATCACCTCACATCAACATCATCAAATATACAATTACCAATTGCATGCATAAGTTCACACCAAAACATTGTCACATACGACTCATCTTGTTCATGCAATGCGCCTACATGACTTTACATGCATGTGGTACTGACTTTTGAATATCAGAGTTTTGTTACTGACTGATCCCTCATCTTTACATAATTGGATAATTAGAGTTATATTACCAATTATCCCCCATCTTTACATACTCGTCTTTGCATAAGACTGACTTATGAATGCATGGACCCACATATAGACTCGACAATGCACACCAAACATACACCTCATCGTTATATAATTCACACCATCATGTAACATATCATCACCAAATCAACACCAATTGCATTGTCAAATCAAATAAGGTCGCATACACCAACAAGTAAAATAATCAAATCATCACATCATCATATTCATCCATTCATCATCATTATTTACCATTCATCAACATATTATAATCATCATACAAAACATCTTCATTTAGTCTTGTTTGTACAATTCACAACCCACATTTACTCAACATAAGATTCCATTCATTTATTCATTAGCTAAGTCATCACATCCTCGTCACATTCTTATCATATTTCATCATCATTCATACCTCAATTGTTAACTAATAAGTTTGCATACATATCATAGTTCAATTAACAACAATTTACAAGTTCGTCTGTAACCATTTTAACCTCTAAGTTTCCTTACATTAAACTCCAAGTTAATCAATCATATACATCCTCGTTATACTTCTAATAATCAAGTTTAGGGGTTTGAGACCCATTCACGTGCATTAGATACCTCAAAATACGACAAGAATGTAATTCCCCCTACAAGAAGGGTGGTACAGTCGTGCCACTGGGGCGCACGGTCGTGCCATTTTAGGTAGCAAGATCACGCACGATCGTGCCACAGGGGTGCACAGTCGTGCCAGTTATGCAGGTTGGAAGAACTGCCTTTTTGCTGTTTTTCACGAAAATAACGTTTTTGAAATTCCTGGCAGGGTACTGGTTCTGAACCGTAAAACAGAGTATGAAAATAGCAGTTCAGAAGCAGAAATTTAAATGACAGAAAGTAAAAACACAGATGATTTGTTAACCCAGTTCGGTGCAAATTTCACCTACATCTGGAGGCTACCAAGCCAGGAAGGAAATCCACTAAAATAGTATCAATTCGAAGTCCTATGACACAGCCCCTGTTTCACAGCCCCTATGACAACAACCCATGTTTCACAGACTCTTCTCGCTTAATCACTACCTGTGAAATTTCTACCTAGGAACTCCTAGATATAAGAAACCCCTCTTACTTCCCTCAGTCAATCACTGCCCCAGTGATTATCAGACTCTAACAAATCAAAGAAATTGAAGACACTCTTCAAAACATAAAACCAGTCACTCTTGCTTAAAAGCTTAGAGTGATTACAACTCAATAACAAACAACCAACTCTAACAGATGAGTGGTGCACAGAAAAACAGAGCACGAAGCTCACAGACTCAAAAACACTAAGACTCTTTTAATTCTTGAGATCTCATTCTTTAATAGCAGCGTCCTCCTTAAATAGCTTCAACAGCAACCATATTTCTGAACCAAATCCTTCAAAGATATGTTCCCAGAATTTCCAGAAATATATTTTCCAAAGATTGCTTTGAAAATATATTCTTCAATAACAGGAACAAATCTTCAACAAAGATCTTCACGCAATTTAATCTGCCTTCTAGAAACAATAGCTTGGATAAATCTTGAAACAAATCTTCGAAAGATACTGTGGAAGAATTAACAGCTTGAAGACACAGATTCTGAACGCAGACACCAACTTCTGAACATGCTTCTGAAATGCAGAGCTTCTGAAGGTCAACAAAAGTCAGCGTCTGAACAGTGCGTCTGAAGGTCAACAAAAGTCAGCGTCTGAACAGTGCGTTTGAAGACCAGTTCAGCTTCTGATGAACAGTACCAGCTTCTGAAGTTCTGCTTCCAGCTTCTCAAGCCACATTTTAGCTTCTGAAGATGTACTCCTTGAGATTTCAGCTTCTGAAGCACAAATTGCTTGTCTATTTGATTTTAGCAAACATGAAGCCAACACTCAAATATCCAAAAGTTTTTAACACCATTTTTTGATCCAATTTGCACCAAAATGGTCCCAAATCCTTAAACCAGTTTTATCAAATCAATTATACCTTAAACTTATCTTAAACAATCACCTGAAGGAAACAACTCCGGATACAATACCTTCATCTTGCTCTCCAACTCCCAAGTTATTCTCTATCCCGTAGGACCTCCCTAAATTACCTTCACCAAGACAATCTCTTTTCCTCGAAACCGCTTAACCTCTCGCCCTTCATTATTCAAAGGCATAGTTTCAACAATCAAATTATTCCTTATCTCCAAATCATCCACTTGAATCTGCGACGGATCATACACATACTTTCGAAGCTGAGACACATGAAACACAATCCACTCGGAATTTTCACTCAGAATTAAAATAATAAGGTGAAATTTTCACTCAGAATTATAAATAACAAGCCGACTTCATGTTATGAGGTTTGTAAGCTCTCCCCCTAAGTATGATAATCCACATGATGAGTTTTGTAAGCTCCCTGAATCTTATCCTTATTATTTTAAATTCATTTCAACTCACTAAGAGTAATGTATTATTAAGAGTAATGTATTATCCCCCTTATCAGAGATTAAAAGCAGTTCTCATAAGTTAACTGACAGAATTTAACTTATGTTCTGAGCTCAGGCCTTAATACCTTTTACTCCCTCTCATAAGATAATTAACTGACAGAATTAACTTATATATTCTGAGCTCAGGAGCCATAATACTTGTTTCCTTTTTCTCCCCCTTTTGTCATCAACAAAAAGAAAATTTCAGAAAAGAAAAAATTTCCAGAAATTTAAGAGAGTTTGAAAACATGTGAGATAATTATGCAATCATATAGGTAATCAAGCAGCAAAGATGAACATCAGAGCAGACTTGATCATACATGAGTATATGACATTGCATTTTTTTAAAATTAGAATGATGTTCAGAAGCATAAAAGGATTGTTCAGAGCATTCTGATCAGAGCATTCTTGTTCAGACACAGTTGTTCAGTGTAATCTGTTCAGTATCACTGAACTATTTTAGACAAAATTGTTCAGATCATATACCAACTAAGGATTTTAGCACTACTGAACTCATTTCAGAAAACTGAAAAAGTATAGCATTTGGTTCAGTGCTGCTGAATTCTTTCAGATAAAACTGATACCAATTTTTAAATAAGTTCTGAAAGACTGAACATGTCTGAAACTAATTTGAGCATTTAAAAAAAAATGTGTCTGTGTTTGTTAAACATTTCAGAATTGAAAACAGAAAAACACATATTCATATTGATGACTTTGGGAGGGACAAAGTATAACTTTCAAAGCTTAATTCTTCATTGCCCAGGGTTATACTTATCAGATTCTGACCAAAAATTAGATAACTATACAGATTCAAAAGTCAAAAAATCCAGGTTCTGAACCTCAGACTCTGAAGTTTTTCAGATGCTTAACTTTCTTCAGACTCTCAAAAAGAGTGACTGATAAGTCTTAGCTTCTGATAAACTCAGGATCTCAGTTTTCATTCAGATTCAAGCAAATTTTTCAAAGAGATGAAATGCATTGTTCAGATTCTTTTTAATAAGTTTAAATCTATTTTTCTGAACAAAATCGCTTAATAAAATGAAGTTTAAGTTCAAAAATGCTTGGTTCTTGAATGCAGAATTGGAATTGACATACAGATTACATCAATGTTATCACAAAGAAGATTATGCTGATTTCATGAATCTGATAGTTTCCCAACTCATGTAGAATCTATTAAGAATAACTGAGAACAAAACATACCTCAGTAAAACTTCTGATCTACTTCTCCTTGTTCATTAAGTTTGTTGTTGAACACCCATTTTTGTTCCAGCAATGTTCTTGATTGGCTTTAGGAGAATTGTCAGATTCTGAGATGCTTTTCAGCTTTGGACATTCTTCAAACACATGTTCTGGTTCAGGTTCTAGTTTAGGTTCTGAAGTGTCCTCTGAGATCTGAATCTCAGTACCAGTGATCAAGTCTTTGTGGTTTCCTCCAGATTCCCCAGTTCCTCCCTCTTTCATGATCAGGGTTTGGAACATAGACTTGTTTTCTGTCATGCATTGCTGGCAGCCATTGCTCAGGCACCAGGATTTCTCCTTTTCTTTGGCTTCTGACCTAGGTACCCATATCTTTATGGGTCCTCTTGGGTTAGTCCTGAAAGGTTTAGTCTTTTGCACCTTATGTCTGGAGTTATAATACTCAGACTTGTTCAGCAACTGAGTATCAGACAGTGAGTTCTTCAGAACCTGAGTTTTCAATGGTCTTGACTCATATTTCTTCAGAACCTGAGACTTGAAGGTCTTTGGTCCTGATTTCTTTAGAGTCTGAACCATTGAACACTTTGGTTCTGATTTGTTAAGAACTCTAGTTTTGTCAGCTCCTGACACAAGGAAAACTTCAGTTTGACCTTTCTTAATGCAAACAAAAACAGATGACATATTGGCTTTCTTTTGTTTGCTTTGCCTGACATTCTGAGATTGAAAATGTTTTGCATAAGCTGGCTTAGTGTTCCTTGAAGGTTTCATAAACACAGCCTCAGTAAAACTTGAGTTTGAATTTTTCAGACTTTGAGACTTACTTGATCCAGGTTCTGAACTCTTCAGACTCTGAACATTTTCAGGTTTAGAGTCTGATTTTCTCATAGTCTTAGGCTTAGGACCTTTTGGTTTAGACTTTGGCAAAGTTTTAAGTTTTGCCTTCATCTTTCCCTTAGGTTCAGAAGCTTCAGATTCTGAGCAGTTCAGAACCTCAGACTTAGCAGTCTCAGTTTCTGTTAACTTCTTTATCTCAGAACTGTCAGAAGCAGGCACAAAGCATACTTTAGAGCCTTTCATAATATCTTCAGAAAAAGAAGGAAGGTTTGTTTCATTTGAAAAATTAACTGAATCATTTTTGAAACCAGTTCCTTCTCCTTTATTTCTGCTGATATTATAAATCATAGAAGCAACTTTGCTTCTGTTGATTCCAGCCAAAATAAAATCTTGAAGAGCAGTTTCATGTTCACTAGGAACTTCATACGGTTCTTATGAACCATTTCTCTGAGCTCTTTAACTTCTTCATCAATATCATTGATATGATTCTGAAGTTGAAGATTCTCATCAGCCAGCAAGTTATTTTTCTTTTTCAAAGTTTTAACCTGATTTAACTTGCTTATGAGGTGGTTCATAAGTTCCTTGACTGTTTCAACAAGATCAGATCTAGTGAGATCAGAAAATACCTCATTGTCAGAGTCTGAACCTGATTCTTCATCAGAAGACACATTTGCAACCAGATTCAAATTGGCTTCTTCCTCAATTTCTTTGTCAGATTCTGATCCAGATTCCTCATCAGATGATACTAGTGCTACCATACCCAGGTTAGCTTCTTCATCTTCATCTTCATCTTCAGAATATGATTCTTGGTCAAGTTTACTCCAAGTGGCCAAAAAATTCTTCCTGGATATGTCTTTGAAGTTGCCAGACTTTGAACTGATCTTTCTGGATTTGTTCTTCTGAAACTCAGGACATTCAGATTTGTGATGACCAGTTTTCTTGCAGTTTGAGCAGCCCTTTTGTTCATCCTTCTTGGAACTAGATTCTTTGAAGTTGCTGCTCTTGTTAGAAGATTTTCTTTGTCTTTGCAGCAAGAACTTAACTCTTTTGGAAAGCATTTCTAGCTCCTCAGCTTCTGAATCCTCTTCAGAACTTTCCTCAGAAAATTCTTCATCAGATTCTAAAGCTTTTAGAGCTTTTGAGAGCTTCCCTTTGGATTTAAGTGCTACAGACTCAGAATATCTAACAGATTTATCTTCAATGAGTCCCAGTTCATGCACCTTGAGGGAGCTTATAAGATCTTCAATACTTAGAGTATTTAAATCTTTAGCTTCCTCAATAGCAATCACCTTAGGTCTCCATTGAGATGGCAAACTTCTGAGGATCTTGTTCACATGATCAGCAGTAGTGTAGCTTTTCTTCAAAATCTGAAGTCCAGAAACTAGAGTCTGAAATCTTGAGAACATAGCCTCAATATTTTCATTCTCCTGCATTCTGAACAGCTCATACTGCTGAACTAGAAGATTTGCCTTTGCTTCTCTAACCTTTTTATTTCCTTCATAGTTGGAGCATAGAGAAGTGAAGATAGCCTTTGATGTTGATTTGTCACTCAGTTTGAGATACTCATTGTAGGGTAAAGAGTCCACAATGATTCATCTAACATTGTGATGCTTCCTATAGATTTTCCTCTCAGCATCAGTCAGCCCTCTTCTGTTAATATCCACTCCTTCTTCATCAACTGGAATAGAGATTCCATCTTCTATTATATCCCATAAGGAGTCATCAATACCAATAATGTGGCTGTACATTTTGCTTTTCCACCATGAAAATTTCTCAGCATCACCACTAAACATAGGGGGTTTATTTTGTGAGTGAGATTTCTTGTTATCTGTACCATAGCCACCACCACCACTTCTGGATGAAGATTCACCATCATTACCAGAAGCCATGTTTTTCTCAGGATCAATACTGACTCACTGTTAAGTGATTGAATATCAGAACCAGAGCTCTAATACCAACTGAAGGTGAGAAAAACACACAAGAAGGGGGGGCGGGGGTTGAATTGTGTGTTCACTTTTTCTTTTCTTTAAAACTTATGATAAGTTCAGAATCTGATATTGACCAATTCTGAACTATTTCTCAGAGTTAATTGCAGCGGTATAAAACAAAGAAGAGAAAGGGAAAGAGAGACACAAGATATTTTTATATTAGTTCCTTCCACAAGTTGGGAGTAGTCTAGTCCCCTTGTTACTAACAAGAGATTTGAACTATAATCAAACTGATTACAATTGCTCAAACCACAAAGGTAAGAGACTTCAATGCTCAAACACCTAGTAAGAGACTTCTAATGCTCAAGACACTAAGTCAAGAGACTTCCCTGCTCAAGACACACAGTCAAGAGACTTTCAAAGCTCAAGACACAAAGTCAAGAGACTTCCCTGCTCAAAGCACAAAGCTAAGAGACTTCTGATTGCTCAATACACAAAGTAAAGAGACTTCTGGTTGCTTAGCACGCAAGCTAAGACTTTGGGTATCAAACTGATTTTACAGCAGAAAATAAGTTTGTGTTGAACACTTGATCAACTATCAGAGGTGTTCACTTAATACAACTCAATTAAGACTCTACACTTAAGGAATTCTAAGGTTTATAAGTTTGTAAGAAATTCCTAAGAGTTTTGTGACAGAACACGTAAAACAGAGTATGAGCAGGTCTAGTTTTTTAGCTTGTGTTTCTGTACAGAGTCTTGGCAATTTTCTCTTCAAATTATCACCCTTTTATAGATAATAAAAGAGCTGTTGAGATTGCTCAGAAATTCAGCAAAGAGCCGTTGCAAGAGAGGCTAGGTTCAGCTGAGTTTGTGTGCGTAAAAACAGAGCACACAAAGTTTGAAACTTTCCCTTAAAAGCTAGAGAATGTTTCTAAGAAGGAGGCAACAATTCCAATTAGTTGTTTTGACATTGCAGGCATTAAATGATGACTGTGACAAATGCTTTTCCTTAAAGAACTCAGACTTCAGAAGCTTCTTCAGGAAAAGTACTTCAGAAGTTGGCTTCAGACTCAGGTCTTCAGACTCACCCTTCAGAAGCACTGTTCATCAGACGCACTTCTTCAGACGTTGACTTTTGTTGACCTTCAGACTCAGCCTTCAGACATTGACTTCTGTTGACCTTCAGACTCAACCTTCAGACGTTGACTTCTGTTGACCTTCAGACTCAACCTTCAGAAGCACCCTTCAGACGCAGTCTTCAGACTCTGCCTTTAGAAGCACCCTTCAGACGCAGTCTTCAGACTCTACCTTCAGAAGCTGCTTCTGACCCAGTTTTGCTTCAGACTTGCAACAAAGCTTCTATGCTTTCCTTCTTGCTCTTAGCTTGTTCTTCCAAAACCAATATTAATTACTGAATCATTAAGAACATGGTTCTGCACAACTTAGAACAAAGCATTAGCAATACCAATTTTCTTCTTAACACTTTGTTATCATCAAAACCTCAAAGAGAGTTGTTCATACATTTTGTTTCAACAATCTCCCCCTATCCAAAAGAGAGTTGTTCATACATTTTGTTCCAACAAAATCCACATACATGTCGAACACAACAGGACAATAAACCAAGTGTTGGCCCGGACTAGACCGACCTGCTCTGATACCACATTGTGACACCCTGAACCCTGAGACTAATACTTAAATAATAAATCATGCAATTATCATACATCAAGGTGTTACTATTCGCTAAACATCTCATAATAAAAATTTCATCAATATATAACATATCATAGAGAAAATAAATATCTCAACAACAATATAATATCGGGTCACATCATAAATCTCAAATATAAATAATCTCAACAGCTTGATCATATAGTTCCGTCAACATCAAAATCCAACATAAAATAAGACAGTCCCCAAAATCCTAGATCAGAGCATCTAATCTAGACTCCTCAAAGCGATAAAAACGAGTAGGCATCATGCCATCCTCAACATACTCACAAGCAAAGCTAGTCCTCAACCTGCACGACTACACCACGAGGATGCAGGCGACCAAAAAGCCACTGGAGGGTAAGACATACGTTCAACATAAAGGAATTATAAACGCATGTAAGTTCAGGCCAAACAACATCTTCATATAAGCATACATCATACTATGCCTAGTTATATTTATCAAAATTGCATAACAATCATTACCAACCAATTAAGAGTCTGGTTACCATGATACTTTAAAACAAGATCCACAAGGCATACATAACATATTCTCATAAACAAATAATCGCTAAGTCAACACATATCAATCACCTCACATCAACATCATCAAATATAAAATTACCAATTAGATGTACAAGTTCACACCAAAACATTGCCACATACGACTCATCATTATCATGCAATGCGCCTACATGACTCTACATGCATGTGGTACCAATTTTTGGATATCAGAGTTCTGTTACTGAGTGATCCCTCGTCTTTACATAATTGGATAATCATAGTTATATTACCGATTATACCCCATCTTTACATACTCATCTTTGCATAGGACTGACTTATGAATGCATGGACCCACATATAGACTCGACAATGCATACCAATCATACACCTCATCGTTATATAATTCAAACTATCATATAACTTATCATCACCAAATCAACATCAATCGCATTGTCAAATCAAATAAGATCGCATTCATCATCATCATCATTTACCATTCGTCAACATAATATAATCATCATACAAAACATCTCCATTTAGTCTTGTTTGTACAATTCACAACCCACATTTACTCAACATAAGATTCCATTCATCTAATCATTAGCTAAGTCATCACATCCTCATCACATTCTTATCATATTTCATCATCATTCATACCTCAATAGTTAACTAATAAGTTTGCATACATATCATAACTCAATTAACGACAATTTACAAGTTCGTCTCTAACCATTTTAACCTCTAAGTTTCCATACATCAAACTCCAAGTTAATCAATCATATACATCCTCATTATACTTCTAATAATCAAGTTTAGAGGTTTGGGACCCATTCACGTGCATTAGATACCTCAAAATACGACAAGAATGTAGTTCCCCCTACAGAAAGGGTGGCACGGTCGTGCCACCTTAGACATCAAGATCATGCACGGTCGTGCCAGTTATGCAGGTAGGAAGAACTGACTTTTTGCTGTTTTCGCGAAAATACCGTTTTTAACACCATTTTTCGATCCAATTCGCACCAAAATCATCCCAAATCCTTAAACCAATTTTATCAAATCAATTATACCTCAAACTTATCTTAAACAACTTAATCCTAATCACTTTCATCACATTTTACCATCAATTTAATTATCGTCTCAAAAACTCATTTTAACACAACAACTTAACACCCAATCATAACAACAACCTTAATTTCAAATCTTCTTCAAATTCCACAACACCACATTAACCTATTTCATTTAACTTAACACCAACTTAATCAATCCAACAACAACTTCACCAATTTCACTAACTTATTCATAATTCTCAAAAAACACAACAACTTCAACATAACAAAACCAACATAATCTCATGAATTCTCAAATTAATCATATACCCATGATCAAATTCAACTTATTAAACTACAATCATCATCAATTATCATGCTCTTCACCAATTTCATCAAAATTCACAAAGTTACCAAATCATTATAACCAAACATGAAATTTGACACAAAAACAACATGATTTCATCAATTAACACATACCCTAATTAAACGCAATAATTGGAGCACAAAATTCACATATAATCATCATCAATTCATGAAATTAAACATAATACAAAACACCCTCAACTACCAAATCGCTTTTAAACCCAAGATGATGAAAGTAATCTTCCCTCTTACCTCAATTCTTCACAAAACTAGCTTTCCATGTGAAATCTACCTCTTCCCCCTTGTTCTTGAGCCTCCTCTCTTCTTTCTCTCCAAGCTTCGTCTTCTTTCTCTATTCTCTCTCTAGCCTCTTCTATTGTTATGACAAAATGAGCTAACCCTAATCCCACCACAACACACACTATTCTATTTATTTAATGCGTTTGGGTCACTTACACTAATGAGCTTAGTCAATTCTCACACACCACAATAAAACACTTCACTTTTACTTCACTTAAACCCCCTAATTACTCACACACCTCTATTCTCTTAATTCTTAAATTTCTAATTTCTAACATTTCACAAAAATACCCTTTACCCGTAATGGACCAAAATACCCTCAATTACTAAAAATCCACTAATTCACCAATTCTCCCAATAAAATAATCAATTAACAAATATAATAATATTAAATAAATCTAATACCAAAAATCGGGATGTTACAGTAACTACACAACCTTGTTGTTTACACCTCCCTCTGTCCAAATCACTAAAACACTACATGACTCACTACTTACACCTTTTTCCTACCTAGTTTTACTAATGCACCTCTGTTTGCACCCTACCTCCTTATTCTTAACCAACCAGTTAACCCATCTACTTTCTCATTACCTATAACTCAATAAGTGTGAATAATTTAATTAATAATATCAAACAGTCAATACTACTAATAGTAATAATAATCCTAATATTATCCAATAATAATATTGTTAATTTAATATTAAAAACCGGGGTGTTACAAAACACATCATCTATTATTTTTGAGTCTGACTGCAAGTTTGTTGTTGATCCTGTTAACTCCATCTCCATTCCACAAAACGAGATCGGAGATATCATATTTAGATGTACGGATCTATTGTCAACTCGCAATAATTTTATTGAGAGTTATGTCGGGAGATAATCAAATATGGTGGTTGATAGTATAGCTAGAGCTACCTTATCTCATCCCAACCCCCACGGTTTTTATGATGTACCCTCTTTTTTGTACTTATTACTCACTAATGAAATGGACTAGTTTTTCCCTTACTAAAAAAAAGCAGTAACAGACTTGAGCCCTTTGATCAAATAACCAGTTGTTTAACCCTCGACTTTAACGTATAGAGAAAATTTGGTTGGAAGAGGAGAACTCACCTTGTTTGTTGTACATATTCTTCAATAATGATTAATCATTGTTAAAATGTTATGGAAACTTCACACCTATATTATTGTGACTAAAAAAACTCAATTAATGCATTTTTATTGAAATTTTAAATTTTTAGTTTTTGTTGTTCAAAATTTAAATTTTTTTTTAGGGGAAAATTTAAACATCTTGTAAGGTGCTTGATATGTATTATACCATCTTAGAGTTTTTTATTGGCTCAAACACAACCCCCCCCCCCCCCCCCCCCCCCCCCCCCAAATTAATTTGTGGCGTGAGGTTTTCCCCTACTTATAAACACTTGTTCAAACCATATCGTATCCGATGTGGTACTCTTTAACAAATCCCTTCACACATAGCACTATTGAGCTTGCTGCATGCATGGATATAAATGATAGGCGGTCTGAAAATAAAAATATAATAGCAGGTGGCTCGACGGGTCTTGGAGGAAGCTCTGACATCAACTTAAATTGTATATTAGACCTAACTATATACATATTAAGGTTTAATTAGAGGTCTCTCGATCAACCTTACAAAAATGTACTTGTGTGACAACATTTCAGGCACCTTACAAAATCTATTAATACATATAATATTTGTTTAACTAAAGGTCTCTCAATCAACCTCACAAAAATATACATACGTGACTTCAAAGGCACCTTACAAAATCTTTAAATTTTGAAAAAAAAAAAGAAAAAAAAAATAATAAAAATAAAAATAAAAATGAACTAATAGATTTTGTAAGGTGCCTGCAATATTTCCACACAACTATATTTTGTGAGGTTGATTGTGAGACCCCTAATTAAACTTTGATATGCATTATTAAAAGATTGAATAATTTTTTTTTAATGGCAAATATATATTCTATATATAAAAAGGAAAATTTTCCTATAAGAGTACAAACATATATAAAAGTTTGAGTACAAGAAGTACTCAGGTCAAGCAATAACAAAAACAAAGAATCCCTCCCACAGAAAAAGAGCGGAAACTAAAACAACACCAGAAAACCAACTAAACTTCTATCAAGAACACCCAACCACAACAAAAAAAGGAAGACTAGGAACAAAAACCTCTCAATTAACCAACCCCTAGACAAATCCGCCACAAGACACTATCAGTGCCAACACATAATTGGTTCATGGTCCTACTCATAGAAGGAACATGTGTGACCAGAGTGTTTTCCTAAAACCAACTTCCAAAAGATAAATTTAACCATATCCACCAACTGGAGCACAAACTCCAAAAAGATGTGAGCATTTTAGGATCTTCACAAGGAGCACACAACAGTTTGCCATATTAATAAGAAACATAACCTCTCCTTTTTTTCGCCACCTAATTCAAACATAAAACTAAGAAGACTCGCTAAAACTGAAGGTAAAACCAACTCCCACCCCAACCACCTAAACACATGATACCACACCCAGCTTAAAAAAGGACATCTAACAAAAAGGTGACAAAGCACTCTACATACTCATTACAGAAAACACAAGAAATATCACCAAGATCAACTATAATTATCCTTGAAAAGAGATCCTGACGAGTCGAAATCCTATCTTGAAGCAGCTGCCAAGAGAAAATATTCACCTTGAAAAGAGACCAAAACTCCCACAACCTTGCGAGAAGCTGCACAATTTCTTTTGAAATAGATTAGATTAATAGATACTATGATAGAATAATATACTTATTAATCAATTTTCAATATAATATTAATTACTTTCTCATGTCCTAAATAGCTGACCAATTTAAACGATTTGAGAAAAATGTATAAACGACTGATTTAAACGATTAATTACTAAAGTATCCTTATTATGTATTGACAGTTCACCTTTATTACCATAAATACAAAATAGAAGATATAAATTGAGGGTGATGCAAATAGTATTAATTTAAGGGTAAAATTGGAAGAAAACAATTAATGTTGTATTGAAATATGAAGTTGAAAATATGGAATTGAGACAATTTGTTTTCTTCGAAATTGATCACTTATGGCCATATTTTATAATTGTAGACTCTAATTAATACTACTTACTTCATTCTTATATTCATACATTCCATTTTACGTTTATTGTGATGGTAAATACAATAATACAAGTAGTTTTTTTCTTGAACGAATATATGCACTTTTCTTAATTTTGTAAAATAATAAAACATGTCACTTGTTATGAAAATCTCTACTAAGAACTTGAATAGAGATGAAAGAGTGAAAGAGAGACGAGAAATAGTATTCTATTATTATCTTATGATGTATTTTTTTGGCCAAATACCATTTTTGGTCCTTTAAGTTTGACAAGAATACCGGATTAATCCTTTAAGTTTTTTAAGTTTCAAATAGGTCCTTTAAGTTGTTAATTTAATGCACCTATTTGAAGTTTTTTAAGTTTTTAAGTTTCAAATAGGTCCTTAAAAGGGTAACGGTGTAATGAATTAACAACTTAAAGGACCTATTTGAAACTTAAGAACTTGAAAGACTAATCTGGTATTTTTGTCAAACTTAAAGAACTAAAAGAGGTATTTGGCCTATTTTTTTTTACAAGTGAACCATATTTATAGGCAAATACAATAATGATGAGTTTATTGTATGACTCTATAACTAATGGACATTTACTTACAATATTCATATTAGTTCCCCTTAGAAGTCTATCGAGGATATGACTCGTTGAAACCTTATGATGATAATAAATCATATAGTTTTTTAGTGTCATTTTAGAGTGTATTTAGCAAGTTTGGTGTTATTTTAGTATAACTTGTAAAGGATTTGGCAGAAAGACATACACGAGCAAAGATCTGAGAATTGTCTTTAAATCATTGAAAATCACCCAAACCAGACAACTTTTTTATTGTGCATACTTTTTACAAGTTCCAATAAAGTCGTCTCTTGGGGTATAGCCACCACAAACTTTACAGTGAAGAGAAGTGGGAAAGAAGAGCAAAGAACACAAGTAAGATGTGTTGATTTTTACATGACATCCATGCGGTATTTTAATCATATCTGGAGTTGTAGGTATCAGACTGGAGTGGGACTAGTGGCATTGAAAATATAACACAGATATCTACAACTTTCATGCAGACGCCACACCAAAGTCAAATTTAGCCAAGAAAAGGGTGAAATACTCAATTTACGTAAAGAAGAGGAAAGTTGTGTGATACACAAGATTGAAGACTCAGGATGTGCCAACTGTTACTTAACTCACGATGCAAGAGACCAACTTGCGATGTGAGCTTCTATTTCTTAATAAAGTTAAATTTTTTAGTTCTATAAAAGGGACATGACTAGAACTGGGTTGGGGTTGAAAAATACATGTAAAAGGGCCAAAATTAGGGTTTCTAAGCAGTGGAGGCTAGGGAAATAACTTGGTAACCATATTCCATCAACCTCTTCATCATCGACTCATGTGTGACTTCTGAAATTAGTTGCTATGTCTCTTTTGAATATGAGTAGCTAGATATCTTAGGTTAGGTCATGTAGATGAACTTCTCTATAGTTTCTTGATTATGTAACTTTTAATGACCTTTTGAATACAATTGATTGCTCTGTTTTTATTCAATTATATTTGTTTCTAATGCTTGTGCAGTTACGAATCTCGATGAAATGATCCAATCCCAATGACTACTGATCTTGGCTTTGGTAGTTGAACTAGTATAATTGTTTAAACTACAATATCTTTAGGCATATTCTATTAATGCTTTGTGACAATAATTTGGTGTTTCTTAAACTTCTAATGGTTATGAACTCACCTAAGCCATTAAGGTGTCGTAGCGAGAGGAGAGAGTTAGTGACCAAGACATTGACCTAACTAGTTTGATCAAATGTCGTAAAACCAAGCTATACGGATTGTATTCATAGTATTTAGCCACCAATTAATGCAAATAAGGGAATCCGACATGACCTAATCTCCGTTTTATTTGTTTATTTCTTTGATCAAACCAAACTATGGCCATGAGCATCCCCCTAATTTACATATCCTAGTTACAATTAATATTATTGGGTATAAATTTCTCCTTGTCGAGACAAACTTATAAATTTTACTAGTTATCGACGAATTATTACACTTGCTATTTTGTTCATCGCCTTAATAAAAAAACCTAGTGGGAAATTTTTTAGTGAAGATCTGTCTCGTTAAAAACCTTATCAGGATAATCCAATGAGATTAAACCATGGTTAAGGGAAAAAGAGGGAAGAGCACATTTATCTCTATATGAATATAATATGTCACGCACTATTAATGTGGAGAAGAGTATAATAAAGAAGATATACCAAATCTTTCTACAAAGTCACCACCCCATAAAGACAATTGTAATTATACAGGAAGAAGGTCAAATTGTATAAAGACAATTGTAAATGAGATGAAGAAGGTCAAAAAATCTTTTGTACTAGTTACTCAAAAACTTTATGGGGTGGTGACTTTGTAGAAAGATTTGGTATATCTTCTTTATTATACTCTTCTCCACATTAATAGTGTGTGACATATTATATTCATATTGAGATGTTGCGAGAACCATTTTAATGAATAAAAAAACCACAAGTTTCTTGGATGTGTATAATTATAATCCTTAATAAAAAAAGTATTCAAAGAATATACTCCTCTATTCCTATTTATAAGCAAAAATGAGTCAAAAAAAGGTTGATGCTTTGATCTTTTAAAACACTACAAAATACAAGTTTCTTGGATGTGTATAATTATAATCCTTAATAAAAAGCATTCAAAGAATATACTCCTCTATTCCTATTTATAAGGGAAAATGAGTCAAAAAAAGGTTGATGCTTTGATCTTTTAAAACACTACATAATACATCAACTTTATCTTTGACTTATTTTTTCTTATAACTAGGAACAGAGAATATTTAATGACATAAAAAAATAACCTTATCAAATGTACAAAAGATGCTCGGAAAAAGATTATTGAAGATAATAAATATACATACTATATGTTCCCATGAGTTTAGTTCAGTTGGTATAGACATTGTATAATATATGCAGGGGATGACGTTCGAACCCCGGACACCCCACTTATTCACCTTGAAAAAATGTGAATTTCTAGCCACTAGGCTACTTGACCAAAACAAAAATACACATACTATACATAAATTTTAAATTTTTAAATCTTTCCATAAAAAAATTTCTTCATATGGAAAATACTAAAATGTGACTTTAGGACATTGTTTAATGACACAAATATAGATATTTTGTGTTGAGAAATGGTGGATTCAATATTTTAGAAGTCAAATTTTTTTGTTTCAAATGCAAATTTTTTGTTTTGGATTTTCTTAACAAGTGCCCTTTGCATGACCCTCTTCATAATAAAACTATTAATTTTTTGCATTTAAATGCGTAGCTTTTAAAAAAATTAAAAATAAAAAATATTTATCAATTAAAATGACATTAATGACAAATTTGTCTCCGAAGAGATTTGAACCATGTATCTCTTATAAGACCAATTTTTTACAAATGAGATATAACCTCAAATGTATAAATGTCGAGCTTTCGATTGATTTGTAGCAACAAAAACATATTGGAACAAAACCAAAGAAACTTGACGAAGAAATATTGTCTAATGGCGAAGTGCATGTCAAACTCTCTATGTATCTTTGTCGTCCTTGTTTCCGCCTTCACAAGTAAGTTTCTCCATCATTCAGATACTACTTTTTTTTTTTGGTACAAAAAATACTGATTTTTTATTATATATATTTATTAACAATCAAACTCGATATGCAAGAGTTTACAACACTTACACACACTTTGCATTAACTACATACGAAATTAGATTTTGTGTAGTAAAAGTTTGAAACATTCACGTATTCATCATATCTATGGTTGTCGAATCGAGAACCAACTATCTAAATTTCAATGCAATTTTATTTATTTACTTAAACAAAAAAATTCAATTTAAAATCTGGACCGTTTGATCCAACAACCACGTATTGTCGACTGCGTGAATAAGTCAACTTTCAACTGCAGACAATCTTGATCCCGGTAGACCTTACCTGTAAATAAATATTCTTTGTGGTCACATTTATAAGCAACTTTTGCTTTTTCAGATTCATTCATTAATTGATATATAGTCCAGATACATCAGTTATTTAATGAATTTAAAAAATGAAAAGTTGCTTATAAATATGACCGAAAGGATTACTAGTTAAACGAACAAACCTAACTAATTTTTGTTTCGTTGTTTTTTTTTTTCTTCTCATTTGTGTGGGAGCACAGTGCAATCAATACTAGTAGGAGCATGCTCAAGAATTGTGGGCAACTGTGGAGCAATGGATTGCACCAAATATTGTAATAACCTTCCAGGAGGTGCAAACGGATCATGTCGTTACTTCAACCTATGCACTTGTTTTTACAATTCGCCACCCCCCAAAACTCCAGGAATACAAACTTGCAGTGTTGGGTTTGGCCTTTGCGAAAATTGTGATCTAGACTGCTGCCATGAAAATTGTGTCAACTATTACGCACATGAATACAAAAATATTAGAGGGAAATGTCTTCATATCGTTGACCCTGACAGAACCTATTGCATTTGTTTCTATGACACTAAATGAATATCTCCCAATCCTTATCTATGGAATAATAAATAATACATATAATAAAAGTGTGTTACTATTAATTTACATGTATTTGTATTATTTTTTTCACCTTTTTATATATTGTTTCGTTAAAGTCTTCATCTACCTTTTTTTATCATACTCTCATCCATTTGATATACTCTTCGACATACTACATGATCTATAAGTCTTCTCTCCACATGCTCCAATTATCTAAGTCTATTTTCTACCATCTAAATAGACAATTTTCAACAAACTCTTTTTTAATTGTAAAAATTCAAGTGGATCCAACCAAATTCATATGGAACCAACATGATTTGGTAGAACTTGTGTAATTTTCACCAATAAAATAGAGTGTATTGAAAAATAAGTGAAGTGTGTTTTGCTAGTACTCGTCTTATAGACAATTGAAGTTTTTATAAGAGCAAATCATTTAATGTAATTTTTCATTTGACTCAATCCTAGCAATCTTATATGTCATGTTGTCACACATGCTTTTCAAATTCATGTAAAAAACTTACTCCTTATGTGTCAAATTATGTCATTTTTGTAATTTCACATAAATTAAAAAGTGAAATTAATTTTCTATAAATAGTAAATATGAGTTATTTCAGAAAATTGTCCTATGTTGAAGTAACGAGAAGTATAAATTAAAAGAATTAAAAAGAAATAAAATAAGAAATAGCAGAGATTATTATACTGAAAAAAGACATTAATAAATTATTGATATTATAAAATGATATATAAAAAGGAATTTTGGCTAGCATGTCATATAATTTAGGACGGAGGGAGTAGTTTATCACAAAAATACTCCCTTTATATGCCAAATTACATGCCACTAGCCAAAAATATTTTCCGTATTTTATATGTCAATTTCTAATATCAATGAAACATTAATGTTTCTTTGTCTATTACACCCTTTAATATTTATTACTCTTTTTATTTTCAATTTTATTTCAATTTATTACTCTTTTTTCTATTTATTACTTTTTTTCAATTTTTCAATTTTTGTTTTTTATACAAATAATAAATGATAATTTTATAAAGTGACACAAAATTTCTCTTTTCCATATAAATCTCACTAGTCATTAATGATTTAATTTGTGTGAAAAATGCCAAAATGACATAATTTGAGTCAGAAGGAGTATTCAATGACAATTTAAAATCTTTGACTTACAACAATAAAATCGGGTCAGAAAGAACAATGTCTCTAATCTCATATGATCATGGCCGCATCCATATAGTTGACCCTAGTTTTTTTAGTAAGAGAATCTACACATTTTCTTTAAGTTTTCTTTCTCCTTCACTGATAGAGAGATGTGGTTTTATGTCACTTTTTTTTAATCTAAAATCACTCGTCTGCATCTTTTTTTCCCTTTCTTTTGATCTAAATAAGTGGTTTCCACTGAAGTGGAAGAAATAGTCACAAGAAAGAAGGGTTTGAATCGTGACCCTTTTTAAATTTGTCCTAAAACTTTAAACAAGGTTTAGAGACTCGAGAAAAATTCTTGATAGTGGTTAGTTAACAATAAAATAATGTGATATAGTAGGACCAGAATGTTATGAAGAATGTTATAGAGAATGATTAAGTTTTCTTTTTACATTGATAAAAATTATTTGATTATGAAGTTTAAACAAGATTATTTCCAGAGACCAGAATCTTCTGGAGAGTGTTTATAAAATAATTAATAAAATAAAATCAATGATTAGTTATGTACTAGAGAACTCTGGATATATTTTAACCAATTAAAATATGACCAGAACGTTCAGGAGAATGTTCTGGTGAATGATTAAAAAACGTTTGTGATAGTATATGTATGCAATATAAAAACACGAATAGTAAAAGAGAGAGAGAAAGAAGATAACATAGGAGATTTATCTTGGTTCACCAAAACCGACTACTTCTAGTCCCCACACCTCGTGTGAGATTATCTATTATAGTATCCTGCTATCAGAAACTTCTTAATAGCACTATAAGGTCTTGATCACACCAGATCAGTCCGTTACAAAATGTTTTATCAACCTCAGCATGCTTATACAATTCTTTGCTTTCGCACAAGAAAGGTTGGAACAAATTCTTTCTCAAACTATTTAAACCAAATAGACTTGAGAGCTAGATTACACTTTTGTATGATGATGGTTTTTGTTGTATCGTGGTTACTCAACACATGTTTGAGATTTTACAAGACAAACTCAAAAGATTATGATCCTAAAATATAGTGAGAGATTTGAAGCTTGCTTGTTTTTGAAGAGCTTGATTGAGAGAATGATTGTTTAGCTTTGAGATATGGATGTTTTGTATTTCAAACTCTTGCTCTTAACCTTCAATGACTTCTTCTATTTATAGAACCTGAAGACCCTTGGAGGACAAGCCAAAAAAGAGCTGTTGAAACTTATTTCAAACTGAAAAATGCGCTCCACTTGATGCTTGGAGATGAAGTATGAAAATTGTTCATATTGAGAACGTTCTCTCTGTCCAAATCATTCTCAAGAATTATTTATTTGTTCCAGCCTTATTTGTGCAAAGAAATGACACGTTTTGCCAGTTGTTGTGAGTTGTATCCTTGTTGTAATAACTTGCTGGTCACTTGTTAAGATGAGTAGATGTCACCTTGATGCCATATGATGATTTCATATGCTTTATTTCCAAGGAACACTTTGTGATCAATCCTTGAATGATCTTTTCTGTAATATCCCGTTTAAATGTATCAGTTATAAGCGTTAGAAACTTCGTTTGCAAGCAAGGGCAAAGTAGTAATAAGGGAAGTGGCATAGTTGTAAATATATGGAAAAGGCTTAAAGGATATGTATGAGAGAATTCAAAGTTTTCTACTCATTTTCTTTCTCTTACAAATCAGAATTTTCCCTTTCCTTTTCTTCTCATTTTCGCCCCATCCTCCCCACTATCTTCATCATCAAATCATCATCCTTTGATCTAGCAAACTTCTCCCAAAATCCTTGTAAGATAAGCAAGCTTTTGTTGGTGAAACTTGGAGCAAGGGAAAAGCCAAGGATAGAAGTGGTTTTGAGTAGAGGCTTTGGACTTGAAGCTAGGGTTTGGAATCTAAAGTTTAGCAAGCCATCCTTTGTTTTTGAGGTGAGCTCCTAGGGGTTTTAGAACCCACCTTGTGAGTGTTTGATGAGTTTTGTTCATTTTGTTCATAATTGGTAATTGTTACCCTAATCCCTATTGCTTGCAAATTCCTTGTTCATACTTGTTTTAATCAATCAATTTATAGTTGTAAATCATTCCTCATGATGTTATAGTGCTTGGGTATGCCTTATTATGTCAAAAATGGTGAAAAAAAGCAAGTTTTGAGCCATTCCTGTGCTGACAAGTTCGCAGTGCGAACTCAGGGTTACTGTTTGGCGAGGCATCACTGCCTACCTTCGCAAAGTGAAGTAGACTTCGCAGAGCGAAGTTGAACAGACATTTCATGACTGTTCTGCTTCGTTCTGTGCACTGTTTACGCGTTAGGCAAGGCTTTTAATAACCTTTTTCAATGAAAACCTTATTTTATGAGAAAAACACCATTGTGGGCATATCCGAGGGCATATAACGTATACAGAATGAAATGAACACGGGATTGGCAACGCATGATGAGTATAAGGGTTAAAGGAATAGACAAGCCTAAGACGGCATATGATAGTGTTGATTCTCCAACAATTATAAGAGGTTTATGAGAACGATAAACCAAGAGTATAGATTACAGGTTATAGACTACAGGAAATGTTTACATGATCAAAGTAATAGACATGTATATTTATTTATACACTTACTTATCAAAGTCAAAGAATAATAATAATAATAATTCAAAGTCATAGGCATGTTCAGCAGACTCCGGGATACGCCGGATGGGATTTCTCCGAGAGGGTTATCCACATGCAATTTCATAGGGAGTCCGGTGCTAGCCTGATTGTCAGGAGTTTCATCGGGTCATAGGGAGACGTATCTCGGGGTTGCTCCACCCGGGGTGCCCTCCGTAAAATGAACTCAGATTAATTGTTTGTTCAACGCTAACAGCTAACATAAAACACTTTATTTGTTTTATGATTCATAGTTATAGTTACAGTCACAGGAAGTTTATAGTTACAGGCAAGTCAAAGTTAAAGTCATAGGCAGTTTATAAGACTTGGCGGTTCTAGAATTCCCCTAAATTGCCAAGGTAGGCATGGCGACCCTAGGTTCCCTGTGGTTGCCAAACAGTAGGTTGGGTAGAGCTCACTGAGACATTATGTCTCATCCCATTCCTTCTGGTGCAGGTTCACAGGCAGGATCGCAATCAGCACGCAACAAGGGTAAGGAGAAGGCGACAGACTGATCGTGCTGTTGTTATCTGTTTATAGTTTGGTTGTATTATATGGTTATGTTTGACGTACTTGTATCAAAGAGGATTGTGTAAACTTTGGGATGTAATATTACAATGTGTTGTAATATTTTTGAATGAATTTTTATATTGTAAATTAATGTATCCAGTACGAAATTTTAATACTCGTATAAGATCCTAGGCAATCTTATTATGGGTGTTACAATTTGGTATCAGAGCAGGTCGATTCAGACTGTGCCATGGGTCATTAAGATACAATACAAGTTTGTGGATCTCTTGGATCCGGGACATTATTCTAAATGTTATATCTGGTTGAAACTGATCACTTTGACTTGTGTATGACAGTTAGGATAATATGTCTGGGAGGAGAAGAGGTCCTGGCAGGCCTAGATCAAATCAGGCTAATGCTGAGGAAGCCGGAGGAGACCCTAATATGCAATTTTGGGCTCAAATGATGCAACAGCAGCAGGCGTTGCAGCAACAATACCAAGAGCAGCAAGCTCAGGCTGCGTTACAGCATCAGCAGATGATGCTTATGATGCAGCAGCAAGCCCAACAACAGGCTCAGGCTCAGCAAGAATGGATGGGGATGATGCACCATGGACAAGGTGCTCAACAGCAAACACCACCACCAGCAGTGGCGAATCCGTCCTACCGGGAGTTTAACAGATATCACCCTCCTGAGTTCAATGGGGAAGGTGAACCTCCAGAGGCCAAGAGATGGCTGAAACAGATAGAGAAAGTGTTTCGGATGGTGGATTGCCCTGAGGAAAGTAAAGTTTTGTTGGCTACTAACCAGTTCAGAGGCGCAGCAGAAGATTGGTGGGAATCTGCTCAACGCCGAATGTTAGCAAATGATGTTGAGATTAACTGGGATAACTTCAAAGAAGCAATGATGGAGAAGTATATTCCAATGTCGTATAAGGTGAAGAAAGAACAGGAATTTCTTGAGCTGAAGCAAGGTGGCATGTCAGTCACCGAGTTTACAAAGAAGTTTGAAGAATTGTCATATTACTCCTCTCACAACGAGTATGCTGCTAATGAGAATTGGAAGATGAATCAGTATAGGCGTGGTTTGAGGGGTGAGATTGATACAGTAGTGAGTCTTCAAAGGAATACCAGTTACGACGAGATGGTTCATGATAGCTTGGTTGCGGAAGCGGGTTTTGCTAAAACTGCAAGAGAGAAAGCTGCACTGTTTGAAAAGAGAAAAGGCAAATTTCCAGATAGGTATCAAGAGAACAAGCCTAAGGGTTCCCCTAAGAGGGGTAAGCAGACGTTTCAATACCAGGCGAGTCCAGCTTGTAAATATTGTGGGAAAATGCATCACGGTGAATGCATGAAGCAAACAGGTGTGTGTTTCGGGTGTAGGCAACCGGGGCACTTTTTGGCAAATTGTCCAGAAAGAAAGAATAAAAGTGGAGCTGAAGGTACTACAACAAGTAAGGGCAGGGTGTACTCCCTTGATGGCCAGAAGGCTTTGGCAAATGAAGATTTAATTGCCGGTATGTGTTACTTAGGCCAAACTCCAGTTAAAGTGCTTTTTGATTGTGGTGCAACATGTTCCTTTATTTCTTACAAGTGTGTTGAAGCTTTACAATTGTCTATGTCACCGTTGATACCTCCTATGACGGTATCTACCGCTACTGAGGGCGGAGTTGTAGCTAGTTTTATCTGTGAAAATTGCCCGATTACTGTATCTAGTAAGACATACTATATAGATTTGGTGTGTCTTCCCATGATACAACTTGATGTGATCTTAGGGATGGATTGGTTATCTGCCAATCATGTGTATATTGGATGTGCGGAGAAGTGTATCTTTATGCCTACAGATGATACGACCGAAGGTGTGGCTTTATCAGAGTTAATCAACCGCACGCATCAGCTTACTCAGCTTATGTGTGCCCAAGATAATGGTTTTTATGTGATGGTTACTGTGACTTCGGAATCAGAACTGAGTCCCAGTGACATTCCTGTTGTCAGTGACTATTTGGATGTTTTCCCTTCAGAGATAAGTAATTTACCCCCGGAACGGGAAGTTGAGTTTTCTATTGATCTCATCCCAGGATCAGAACCAGTATCAGTGGCGCCTTATAGAATGTCACCATCAGAGTTAAAGGAATTGAAGTCTCAGTTAGAAGACTTGATTCAGAAACATTTCATCAGGCCCAGTGTGTCACCTTGGGGTGCGCCAGTGTTATTGGTTAAGAAGAAGGATGGTAGCATGAGATTGTGCATTGACTACCGTCGATTGAATAAAGTAACTATTAAGAACAAGTATCCGTTACCGAGGATTGATGATCTTTTGGATCAACTCAAAGGTTGAAGCTGTCCTTAATTGGGCCAGACCAGCAAATGTAACAGAAGTTCGGAGTTTCCTGGGTTTAGCAGGTTACTACCGGAGATTTATTATGAGATTTTCACAGATTGCTTTGCCATTGACACGCCTCACAAGGAAAGATGTGCCGTTCGTTTGGGACGAAGATTGTGAGAAAAGTTTCCGGACTTTGAGAAAGAAATTATCCAAAGCTCCAGTATTAGCAATACCAGACCCTGAAAAGAAATATGTGGTTTATTGTGATGCGTCCTCTAAAGGACTGGGCAGTGTGCTCATGCAAGAAGGTAATGTGATAGCTTATGCTTCTCGGCAGCTTAAATCTCATGAGGAGAATTACCCCACTCACGACCTTGAGTTGGCGGCAATAGTTTTTGCTTTGAAAGTGTGGAGGCACCATTTATATGGAGCACAATTCGACTTGTTCAGTGACCACAAAAGTTTAAAGTATTTGTTCGATCAACGGGAATTGAATATGAGACAGAGGAGATGGATGGAATATTTAAAGGATTTTGATTTTGAGTTAAAGTATCACCCGGGAAAGGCGAATGTTGTGGCTGATGCCTTAAGCAGGAAATCTTTGATTAGAGCAGAAGTGCTGATGCACACTTGTGGGTTATACGAGAAATTTAGAGACCTGAACCTCAGTGTTACTGAGATGGATAATGGCACTTGGTTGCAAAGATTAGATGTTTCCTGTGATTTGCGGTCCAGAATCACACAAGCTCAGGAATTAGATATGGAACTTCAGAGGAGGATTGGACATTCCGAATTTTCAAAGGCATCTGATGGTACTCTGTTGTTTGAAGATAGAGTTTGTGTTCCTAATGATGCTAGTTTAAAAAGGTTAATCTTGGAAGAGGCGCACAAGAGTAGTTTCAGTATTCATCCGGGTACCACTAAAATGTATCAAGATTTAAAGAAAGATTATTGGTGGCCAGGGATGAAGACTGATATTGCGGAGTTCGTATCACGTTGTATTGTGTGTCAACAAGTGAAAATTGAACATCAGAGGCCGGCAGGGATGCTTGTACCATTGGAGATTCCTCAGTGGAAATGGGAAGAAATCTCTATGGATTTTGTGACAGGGTTACCTCGGACTCAACGGGGACATGATTCAATTTGGGTAGTTGTGGATCGGTTAACTAAGTTTGCTCACTTCTTACCGGTTAGGACTACTTACAGGGCTGCTCAGTATGCAGAATTGTTCATAGCGGAGATTGTGAAACTTCATGGTGTTCCAACCAGCATTGTGTCAGATAGAGATCCTATCTTTACTTCTCACTTTTGGAAAGCTTTTCAGAAAGCTTTGGGAACAAGGTTAAAGTTGAGTACGTCTCATCATCCTCAAACAGATGGACAATCAGAGAGAACTATACAGACGTTGGAGGATATGTTACGTGCATGCATTTTAGAGGATGGAGGAAATTGGAATCACCATTTGCCGTTGATTGAATTTTCTTATAATAACAGTTACCATTCTAGCATCGGGATGGCGCCATATGAGGCACTGTATGGCAGGAGGTGTAGGACACCGCTTTGTTGGTCAGAGGTTGGAGATAAGAGTATTTTGGGACCTGAGATTATTCAAGAGACCACCTTAAAGATTAAATCCATTCAGGATAAGATCAGAACTGCTCAGAGTCGACAGAAGAGTTATGCAGACAAGAGGGGAAGACCTCTAGAGTTTGAAGTGGGAGATCATGTTTTCTTGAAAGTCACCCCTAAGCTAGGACTACGAGGTGTTTTCAGAACAAAGAAATTGAGTCCAAGATTTATTGGGCCATTTGAGATACTTAAACGAGTCGGACCAGCAGCGTACCAGTTGGCTCTGCCACCGGCGATGTCAGGATTACATGATGTTTTCCATGTTTCACAGTTAAGGAAGTTTATTCCTGATCCTCACCAACCAGTAGAGTTGGAATCTATCGACTTGAGGTCGGATTTGACTTTTCGGCCTGAACCGGAACGGATTATTGAACGTGATGTTAAAGCATTGAGGAACAAAGAGATTCCAATAGTCAAAGTTATATGGAAAGGTTCTCCCTACGGTGAAGCTACATGGGAATTGGAATCAGAGATGATAGAGAGCTATCCGCATCTTTTTGCAGGTAATTTCTAAATTTCGAGGACGAAATTTCTTTAAGGGGGGTAGAGTGTAATATCCCGTTTAAATGTATCAGTTATAAGCGTTAGAAACTTCGTTTGCAAGCAAGGGCAAAGTAGTAATAAGGGAAGTGGCATAGTTGTAAATATATGGAAAAGGCTTAAAGGATATGTATGAGAGAATTCAAAGTTTTCTACTCATTTTCTTTCTCTTACAAATCAAAATTTTCCCTTTCCTTTTCTTCTCATTTTCGCCCCATCCTCCCCACTATCTTCATCATCAAATCATCATCCTTTGATCTAGCAAACTTCTCCCAAAATCCTTGTAAGATAAGCAAGCTTTTGTTGGTGAAACTTGGAGCAAGGGAAAAGCCAAGGATAGAAGTGGTTTTGAGTAGAGGCTTTGGACTTGAAGCTAGGGTTTGGAATCTAAAGTTTAGCAAGCCATCCTTTGTTTTTGAGGTGAGCTCCTAGGGGTTTTAGAACCCACCTTGTGAGTGTTTGATGAGTTTTGTTCATTTTGTTCATAATTGGTAATTGTTACCCTAATCCCTATTGCTTGCAAATTCCTTGTTCATACTTGTTTTAATCAATCAATTTATAGTTGTAAATCATTCCTCATGATGTTATAGTGCTTGGGTATGCCTTATTATGTCAAAAATGGTGAAAAGAAGCAAGTTTTGAGCCATTCCTGTGCTGACAAGTTCGCAGTGCGAACTCAGGGTTACTGTTTGGCGAGGCATCACTGCCTACCTTCGCAAAGCGAAGTAGACTTCGCAGAGCGAAGTTGAACAGACATTTCATGACTGTTCTGCTTCGTTCTGTGCACTGTTTACGCGTTAGGCAAGGCTTTTAATAACCTTTTTCAATGAAAACCTTATTTTATGAGAAAAACACCATTGTGGGCATATCCGAGGGCATATAACGTATACAGAATGAAATGAACACGGGATTGGCAACGCATGATGAGTATAAGGGTTAAAGGAATAGACAAGCCTAAGACGGCATATGATAGTGTTGATTCTCCAACAATTATAAGAGGTTTATGAGAACGATAAACCAAGAGTATAGATTATAGGTTATAGACTACAGGAAATGTTTACATGATCAAAGTAATAGACATGTATATTTATTTATACACTTACTTATCAAAGTCAAAGAATAATAATAATAATAATTCAAAGTCATAGGCATGTTCAGCAGACTCCGGGATACGCCGGATGGGATTTCTCCGAGAGGGTTATCCACATGCAATTTCATAGGGAGTCCGATGCTAGCCTGATTGTCAGGAGTTTCATCGGGTCATAGGGAGACGTATCTCGGGGTTGCTCCACCCGGGGTGCCCTCCGTAAAATGAACTCAGATTAATTGTTTGTTCAACGCTAACAGCTAACATAAAACACTTTATTTGTTTTATGATTCATAGTTATAGTTACAGTCACAGGAAGTTTATAGTTACAGGCAAGTCAAAGTTAAAGTCATAGGCAGTTTATAAGACTTGGCGGTTCTAGAATTCCCCTAAATTGCCAAGGTAGGCATGGCGACCCTAGGTTCCCTGTGGTTGCCAAACAGTAGGTTGGGTAGAGCTCACTGAGACATTATGTCTCATCCCATTCCTTCTGGTGCAGGTTCACAGGCAGGATCGCAATCAGCACGCAACAAGGGTAAGGAGAAGGCGACGGACTGATCATGCTGTTGTTATCTGTTTATAGTTTGGTTGTATTATATGGTTATGTTTGACGTACTTGTATCAAAGAGGATTGTGTAAACTTTGGGATGTAATATTACAATGTGTTGTAATATTTTTGAATGAATTTTTATATTGTAAATTAATGTATCCAGTACGAAATTTTAATACTCGTATAAGATCCTAGGCAATCTTATTATGGGTGTTACATTTTCCACTTTATTCCTTAATGGGTCGAAAAAATGCATGAAGCCTTTGCTAATTTTATTCCATAAAAAGTTCTAGGACCCATGTGCAAATAAACTCTTGATTTTCTTTGCTTTTTAATGCCATTTTAAGAAATCTTGATCTTTATGATTTTGATCCTTCTTTTTGTGAGACAAAGAGAATAACAATTATTTTTTATCTTTAATTCTGCACATTCTTGTCATTTATCAAAATATCATATTTGTCCTTTGCTTTGATAGAGATGCTTATTTATTTTTGTGAACTCAGAACGTTCTCATAAACATTCTCATGAAACAATCTCACAAAATAAATTAGTAGATAACAAGATAATCAAAAGTAAATATATTTATTATCTTTAAAACATCAAGTGAGGATGTTCTATTCACCTTGTATGATCAGAATGTTCTTTGTAAGAACATGAGAAACCTTTCTCAAAGTCAAAATTTCATTGAATGATTTCTATTCTCCCAAATCATATCTTGAATAATGATGGAAGATTCTTGGATCATCTTAAGTCTTTTATGATAGAATCTTCATGCATATGATCATGAATTTTCTTCCATATGATCATGACTTTACTTCCTTGATAATTCTCCAATTAATGAATCACATAATGAATAATTCATTCATGGAATGATTTCTTTTTAGAGTTGATTCTAGTCATTTCGATGAAGTAATGAGAATAATTTCAAGTGTAATAATCATGAGGACATTCTTTTCATCAAAGTTGATAATGTACTCTTCAATATGAGAAGACAATATCTTCTTGGTCAATTAAGCTTGAATTATTTTGTTGATGATGCAATTCTTCTCATAATTCATCTCAGTGATTCCACACAGTGTTTCTTGTCCATTGAGTATATTTGGGATGTTTTAGTTTAGGCATGCATGTAATCATGAAGATACAATCAATCATTCCCTTGAACGAAATTTTTGTGCCCTTTCCTTAAACTCTTTTAGAAACTATTTGAAGATCAATCTTGAATCTTCATGTCTTATAGATACTCAAGGTATGTAACAAAACTCAATGTGTATTCTGTTACATGACTTTAAGAGTGATCTTATGCACCTTTCAAATATTAACCCTTTATTCCTCGAATCTTTAAGATTTTGTTGAAAATCATGTGGTGACGAGGATGAGTCAATTAATCATAAAATTCATCTTTTTGTTGAATCTTCAATCAACACTCTTTTGATCCAAACAATATTCTTTCTATATCTTCTTTTGAGCTTGTGATGCTACTGTTTTGGTATTCTTCCACTGAGTATATATATGCACTTGTAAGAGACTTCTTTTTTGTCTACTTCTGTCAAAAGACTTAAGTGTAAACATCAGTAGATCACCATTCATTAAACTTTGCGTTTATTCCATAAGGTTTGTTATCATTAAAACATTCATCAAAAAGATTTTGTTTCAACATCCACATATATCAAGTTTTTTCTTTTGTATTTTTTCGTGATTTCGTCGTCTGAGTGCGGTGGTGTGTTGTTTGTCGTCTTGTGCAGTGTTGTTTGATTTCACACCTTGCGGTGGTCGTTTTGTTCCTATTGAAAGATCGATTTCAATCAATTATAGATTTAATCAATGATTTAGGCGTCAATGTTGTAGATCCGAAAACATGTGTATTATGGTGACTTAGATTTTATCATATTTTTTATAAGCATTTTGTTGTTATATGCTATTAACTTGGGTGTTGTGAGTTTGTTCGCTGATTCACCCTTAACATTTTAAGTGATGTTGAACATGTTATTGTATCCGATGTACTCTATCAATTTGAATGAATGAATATCATTTTGTTTTTGTAAAAAAAAAAAAAAGATTATGGCCGCATCCACCTCTTGACCATGAATGGAAAATACATCAATGCTGCAGATGCGAAAACATGTGTATTATGGTGACTTAGATTTTATCATATTATCTATAGGCATTTTGTTGTTATATGCTATTAACTTGGGTGTTGTGAGTTTGTTCGTTGATTCACCCTTAACATTTTTAGCGATGTTGAACATGTTATTGTATCTGATGTACTCTATCAATTTGAATGAAAGAATATCATTTTGTTTTTGTTAAAAAAAAAAAAGATTATGGCCGCATCCACCTTTTGACCATGAATGGAAAATACATCAATTTAATCTCTAAGTATTATAAAAAAACAATCAATTTTGTTGTCTAAGAGACTAAATAGATGACTTATTTATACTTTTAGTCCCTTTAAATATGACTCATTTAGAGTTTGGTCTATGTACTTACTAATTATTTCAAATAGCCACTGCAAATGTTAATCACTTAAAATTTGGTCCCTCTATTCAGTTAATTACTGCCACGTCATTGTTTAGCTGACGTGGCATTGCTGAGTGGTTAAATGAGTTGCTGACTCATCAAAAGTTGTTAAAGTTTAGATAAAGTGTTAAAGTTAATGTGTTTAAGTAGTTTAAATAAGGAACAGAATGTTCTGGAGAATTATTATATTAATGAGCAGAATGATAAAATAATTTTACTGATAAATATAGGACCAGATAACTCTGGATTAATTTAGTTATTAATTAGGACCAGATTGTTCTGGAGAATAATTATATTAAAGAGCAAGATAATATTAAATATTATTTTAGGACCAGAGCACTCTAGATTAACTTAATTATTAATAAAGACTAGATTGTTCTGGATAGATATAATAGGTATTATAATTGTGATTAGTGTGTGTATAATGTAAACAGTTATAAGAGATTAGGAAAGAGAAGAGAACACAAGAGATTTATCTTGGTTCACCAAAATCGGCTACTTTCAGTCCCCACACTTCGTGTGAGATTATCCACTATAGTATCTAGCTATCAGAAACTTCTGACTAGCACTATATATTCTTGATTACACCAGATCAGTCATTTACACTCTGTATTATCAACTTCAACATGCTTCTACAATTCTTTCTCAAACTATTGTAATGAATAGACTTGAGAATTAAAATACAATTTGTATGATGAAGGGTTTTGTTGGATCACGATTTCTCAACACATGTTTGAGATTATGATTAAAAACAAACTCAACAGATTGGATCCAAAATATAGTGAGAGAGCAAGAGCTTGTTTGTTTTGTGAAGAGCTTGTGAGAGAATAATATTTTCACTTGAGAGATAATTGATTTATTTGGCAAACTCTTGATTTTTGTCTTCAAAACCTTCCTCTATTTATAGGAGTTGAGAAACTTGATGCCCACTCCATAAACCAGCTGCTTGTGCTTTAATTTGAAAGAGATTTACGCTCCAAGTAGATGCTTGGAAAGAAAGCATGAAAATTTGCACATAGAGAATGTTCCCATAACGTTATGGTATTTCCCGCTAGCACAAAGTGGAAGTTCACGCGTGATTGCTGTAACACCCTATTTCCCGACGATAATTATTAAATAATAATTATATATTTAATAAAGAGGATGTTACAAAACTCGTCAATATATCACATATAACATAAACACTTTCTTAAAATAATAATTTCAACAGCAGAAAACATTTCATTGATTTCATTAATATTGATTATCCTTGTTATTCAACATCATAAATAGAAATAACAATATTTCCAAGTTCTCGACTTAAAAACAAATTAATTTCAACGTCAACCCCAACCCTGGTGTTACAAGAATCAGAGCTCGTAGCGACTACATGCTTAATAGATTACTAAATAAAATGAAAACTAGACGGAAGACGTATTCCATTTCCACCTTCTAAGTCGTCCCACAGCTAAACTTCCTCAACCTGAGTGTCTGTACCCGGGAGTACAATCACCACAAAGAAAACAACACAACAACAACAAAGGGGTGAGAAATCCTGCCGTAACATAATATTAGGGAAAAGCACGCACAACATTATAATACAACAATAACAACATTCTGTCGTCATATGATCATCGACATTTATTATATTCTTCTCAACTAATCATACATATCATCATCTCATTCAATTCACACTTAAAAACACCAAGTATAAGTATCATCATTTAAATGCATATGGACTCACCCTAAGACCTATATGAATGTGGTACCACACCTACCGTCGTCATAATTTGCCAGAGATATGTTACTGGACTTTCGTCGTCATAAATTGCCAGAGATATGTTACTGGACTTTCATCGTCATTTCATCTTCATAATTCCTAGACACGACTCTATATGCATGCATGGTGACAGACTCATCAGGTATTACACATCATCACGTCATCATGAATTCACATTCATAAATGCAAGACTCTCCCTAATATGCACAACATCAATGCAAAACACACCGTCATCATTCTCATCGTCTTCATAAATAAACATCATCATTTTCATCATCAAAATAATATAGACATCGTCATTCTCATCATCATTATAATATATACATCATCATTCTCATCATCATAGTAATATAGACATCATCATTCTCATCATCATTATAATATAAACATCATCACTCTCATCATCATATTAACGCAAGTATCATCATTTCTCATCATATTTATTTATACACTTGTATATAATATCAATCGTCATCACTCTTTGTCATAGTCATATGATTTCTCATCATTACTCTCTATTACCGTCTATATCTCTACATTATCTCCTCATCAATCCAACCCTTAAGCACGACTCGTTTCTACGTCAACATATTCCAGGCTCTCTAGATATTTTATCCTGATAGCACACCCTATTCCTCCTTCTTAGTTTTAAGATGTTTACTTCTCCATTAACATTACATATAACTTCTCCTCTCTATACAACTAGGTTTCACCTCACCATCGTCAGTAATTCTTTCCTACTTATCCCTCTCATTATTACGACTTTATACCTTAATCCTCGTCTCACATTTGTCGTCATCTATAACCTCGACCACTCCCCTAATCTTAACTTCATTCTAATTCAAAGTTATTATCTCACCTTATCGATACTTTCTACGTCAGCAACTTTCCTCACTAAAACTTCATTATAATTTAAGGTTTTATTCTCTCGATACCGGTCATTATTATTATCGTCAAACATTATTGACTATTACCTCTTATCTTCTTTCCTATTCATCTCGCTCTCTTCTAATCAAATCCCGTCTTATTCACCGCTATCCTCATTCCTATTATCTTTCACTACTCAATACACACCTTATATGTTCCTACCTAACATTCATCTTAAGTTCCTTAATTACCTTGACTCTTTTACTCTTCAACTTAACAATATTCCTAAGCTCAATATTTGTTTAAGAAGATTATATTTAACTTCATCACTTACTCGGAAGGCACCTACGTTATATCCCTTCTTATCATCGTCTCTTTTCACTTCTTTATCTCTTCATATTTTATACTCTCTTGATCAGCTTACCATATTAGACCTTTTAAAAATACCCCAATGGATTAATCATGTTGTTATCACTCCGCCGTGAACTACTCATCTACATCCCTCACACTTCTCCTTCTACTGCTTAAACTACTTCACCTTTTTAGGCTCAAGACTCATCAAGTATTAAATGTTAACACACCAACAACAACTTACAACCATAGATGCAAACTCCTCCTCTTATGCACGACACCGGGACAAAACATATCGTCGTCATCCATATCACCATCATAAGAAAACATCGTCATCATGAATATACTTCGTCACTCACATCATTTATACATCTTCAAATAATTCATCATTTCTCATTGTTCATTACCTCATCAATTCAATTCATCATTCAGAACATAAGTAAAGTAAACCACGACACAGTAGGTCGAATTTAAATGAAAGTAAAATAAAATTACCAAACTTGCTAAGACTATAACTACAAACCTTTAATAATTAAATTACTCACGGCAACAGGTAATTTACAGACCAATAACTATAAACCTCTATATATTCGAATTAGAGCATGGTACTTAATTGATTTCCAAAGCCAGTAATAATAACTCCATTTCATTATTATTTATTAAGATACTAGATGACATTGATTCAAAAAGCCAATTAAATAACCTGATATGTATTTCTCTTTTGATTGAATCATGTTAAACCAATTACCATAATATGATTTGCTGACATGATGAAAAGTTGTAACGTAATACAAGCCTCTCGAGAAATTACATAAGACTTTTACAGAAAATCATCACGCGAGGAGAAAACAAGATTCACATGCTTTTATATTTCTTACTTCAGATGTATCTTATTCTAATATTAACACAAAAGATTAAATGGCATCAGATATGAACCAACAGAGCTATATCACATATACTCGTGATCAAACACATGTTGTAAAGAAAACATGGCTAAAATTAACAATTCTAATCGAACAGAAATTCAGAAACCATAATCATAAATCAACTATGAATTAGCACATGAAAATTGTCAATTCAAAAACAATAATATACCCAAAATTACAGCAGCAAATTAAAGCACGAATTTAACATGAATTCATTAAAAGATCATAAAAACAAGGAGGAAAACACAAACCCTTCACTACCCACATATTCATACAACCCTTATGGTGAATAAAGACTCTCCCCTGAATTATCACTAACTTTTTTTTTATAAGCACATTACAAGTCTCATTTGATTTCTACCAATTAACATGATGTCAAGATAAGCATACGCTTAAAATTTCCCATCCACCAATGAGCTAGCAGCTAGAACCAAAATAACCCAATGCCTTATCATAAATAACGATCCAACACATATAATTGATGAGAGATTTAAAAGCATGTTCAACAGTAGGCATAATTAAACTACGATTTTCAAAATGACACACCAAAGACCTTCCTTTAATCCCAATGAAACTATGTGAATCAACTTCAATTGAAAATTAGGATAGCTTAACAGTATTAGAAAGTTTTGCGTGAAGTCATCATGCATTGCAGCAACCACAAAATTATAAAGCCAAGTCTATGTGTCAAAGTGAAATAGTCTATACATAATTCACAGTAGGCATGGTTTATCATTGTTAAGGTTCGAATAAGACAAGAAAAGCAATTCCACACTCTCAAGAAACCAAATACTGTACGCATGCACCAGTCCCACCAAATAAATTGGAACTCAAACAAATTAGAAAAAAACACACCTACAGGATAATCAATTAGCACAACACCAACTTAATCAATAACAACAACTTTGAAATTTAAGCATATAATTCAACAATTTCATGAAGTTTATCATACCCACAAATTCACATGAATTAGGAGCACGAAATTCATCATCAAAAATCATCAAAAGTCACAATTAACATAAAAGCACTTAAACCCATGATTGAAAGTAGAGATTATGACTTAATTAATGAAAGGAACCATCCACCCTTACATATATTAAGATACCCTAAAGTGCAAAGATTCTCCCCCTTACCTCGATTCCTCTGAAATCTCTGGTTTGGCTTGACTTCGTTGTAGCTAGGTTATCCTTTCTCTGACGGCTGCTCTTCTCTCTGTTTCTACGTTCAGCAAAACTGAGTTCTAATTTCCCAAAACCCTTATTTATATTTGGTCTAGCCACCCTTCATATAACTTTCCTCTTCTATTCACTATTCTTTTGCTTTTCCCCTCCCCCACTTATTAAAAACCTATTTTCTACACCTCCTACTCTTTTCTACTTTTTTTTCAATTCTCTTTCTATATTATTTAAATTCTGGTATCATAAATTAATTCACCAATATAATTCAACCCTCTCAACATTTACATCACATTCAAATAAAACAACATTAATAATAATATTCACCACGCCACACCTATTAAAATTTATTGAATTACTTAACATATAAAATTGGGGTGTTACAACTCTCCCCCACTTAACAGATTTTCGTCCTCGAAAATTACTCGAAGGTAACTGCTCTGGATAAAACTTCCTCATCCGATTCTACCCTCCTATACTCATTCTTTACTCCTCCAGTTCATATTCAGTCTTAGAAATCCAGATCCTAAACTAATAAAAATCAACTAGCTACCGTCTACTCCTTCACGTGTCATCCACCCTCAACATACAACTGTTACCTGTTACATATTAAATCCTTCGAACATTCATGTGGCCCTATAGTACTTCGCCATTTGGTCTATTCTTGACATACCCCAATCAACCGCTCAACTTATCCTTTAATAATTCATATGAAAGCTTAAAATACAACTAAAGGTCGTCTACACTTCACCCCTACTAGGATAACTCAACTGATCTAAACTCATATTCCTCATTTGTAAGTGAATACCATCTAATCTACGTCCTCCAAATATATCCTTCTCTTTAACATCTTATGACTATCCATCTGAAACACGTCCCGCCAAATGATTTTCATCCCAACTAATAACTAATCTAAACCACACCCATCATTCTGCCAGAACTTATTCACCCACACTTACACTTACAAGGTCGAACCAAAAATTATCAACTCATACCACCAACCTAACTTGTTAAGTCTCAATACCAAACTCATGCTCCATATTCCTTCAACCCAACTCTAGCACTAATTTAATTCCGAAGTTTATTACCATGTCGTTTAACTTCTCACCTCAAAGACTTAAACTTCTCTTCTGAAATGGCACCACCCGTTAAACATCTCTGACGAGCCGAAGTGTCTCCCCCACTTGTACCTTTTCCTACTCGCAGCCTCGTGTTGAAACGTCCACCCTTCCTCATCAGCCGGAACCTTACAAAGCTTACTACGCCCTTGATTTTTACCCTCATTCTCTCTAGAACTCTTGTAGTGACAAACTTCGCTCGACTATCTCCCTCTAACCACCATCAATAGCTAAACAACAATTAACCGAATTTGACATCAACAGTGTCTGCACACATGCCGTCTGTGGGGACATAACACGATTATAAAACCTAGGCCGGATGGACCGACCTGCTCTGATACCAACTATGTAACACCCTATTTCCCGACGATAATTATTAAATAATAATTATATATTTAATAAAGAGGATGTTACAAAACTCGTCAATATATCACATATAACATAAACACTTTCTTAAAATAATAATTTCAACAGCAGAAAACATTTCATTGATTTCATTAATATTGATTATCCTTGTTATTCAACATCATAAATAGAAATAACAATATTTCCAAGTTCTCGACTTAAAAACAAATTAATTTCAACGTCAACCCCAACCCTGGTGTTACAAGAATCAGAGCTCGTAGCGACTACATGCTTAATAGATTACTAAATAAAATGAAAACTAGACGGAAGACGTATTCCATTTCCACCTTCTAAGTCGTCCCACAGCTAAACTTCCTCAACCTGAGTGTCTGTACCCGGGAGTACAATCACCACAAAGAAAACAACACAACAACAACAAAGGGGTGAGAAATCCTGCCGTAACATAATATTAGGGAAAAGCACGCACAACATTATAATACAACAATAACAACATTCTGTCGTCATATGATCATCGACATTTATTATATTCTTCTCAACTAATCATACATATCATCATCTCATTCAATTCACACTTAAAAACACCAAGTATAAGTATCATCATTTAAATGCATATGGACTCACCCTAAGACCTATATGAATGTGGTACCACACCTACCGTCGTCATAATTTGCCAGAGATATGTTACTGGACTTTCGTCGTCATAAATTGCCAGAGATATGTTACTGGACTTTCATCGTCATTTCATCTTCATAATTCCTAGACACGACTCTATATGCATGCATGGTGACAGACTCATCAGGTATTACACATCATCACGTCATCATGAATTCACATTCATAAATGCAAGACTCTCCCTAATATGCACAACATCAATGCAAAACACACCGTCATCATTCTCATCGTCTTCATAAATAAACATCATCATTTTCATCATCAAAATAATATAGACATCGTCATTCTCATCATCATTATAATATATACATCATCATTCTCATCATCATAGTAATATAGACATCATCATTCTCATCATCATTATAATATAAACATCATCACTCTCATCATCATATTAACGCAAGTATCATCATTTCTCATCATATTTATTTATACACTTGTATATAATATCAATCGTCATCACTCTTTGTCATAGTCATATGATTTCTCATCATTACTCTCTATTACCGTCTATATCTCTACATTATCTCCTCATCAATCCAACCCTTAAGCACGACTCGTTTCTACGTCAACATATTCCAGGCTCTCTAGATATTTTATCCTGATAGCACACCCTATTCCTCCTTCTTAGTTTTAAGATGTTTACTTCTCCATTAACATTACATATAACTTCTCCTCTCTATACAACTAGGTTTCACCTCACCATCGTCAGTAATTCTTTCCTACTTATCCCTCTCATTATTACGACTTTATACCTTAATCCTCGTCTCACATTTGTCGTCATCTATAACCTCGACCACTCCCCTAATCTTAACTTCATTCTAATTCAAAGTTATTATCTCACCTTATCGATACTTTCTACGTCAGCAACTTTCCTCACTAAAACTTCATTATAATTTAAGGTTTTATTCTCTCGATACCGGTCATTATTATTATCGTCAAACATTATTGACTATTACCTCTTATCTTCTTTCCTATTCATCTCGCTCTCTTCTAATCAAATCCCGTCTTATTCACCGCTATCCTCATTCCTATTATCTTTCACTACTCAATACACACCTTATATGTTCCTACCTAACATTCATCTTAAGTTCCTTAATTACCTTGACTCTTTTACTCTTCAACTTAACAATATTCCTAAGCTCAATATTTGTTTAAGAAGATTATATTTAACTTCATCACTTACTCGGAAGGCACCTACGTTATATCCCTTCTTATCATCGTCTTTTTTCACTTCTTTATCTCTTCATATTTTATACTCTCTTGATCAGCTTACCATATTAGACCTTTTAAAAATACCCCAATGGATTAATCATGTTGTTATCACTCCGCCGTGAACTACTCATCTACATCCCTCACACTTCTCCTTCTACTGCTTAAACTACTTCACCTTTTTAGGCTCAAGACTCATCAAGTATTAAATGTTAACACACCAACAACAACTTACAACCATAGATGCAAACTCCTCCTCTTATGCACGACACCGGGACAAAACATATCGTCGTCATCCATATCACCATCATAAGAAAACATCGTCATCATGAATATACTTCGTCACTCACATCATTTATACATCTTCAAATAATTCATCATTTCTCATTGTTCATTACCTCATCAATTCAATTCATCATTCAGAACATAAGTAAAGTAAACCACGACACAGTAGGTCGAATTTAAATGAAAGTAAAATAAAATTACCAAACTTGCTAAGACTATAACTACAAACCTTTAATAATTAAATTACTCACGGCAACAGGTAATTTACAGACCAATAACTATAAACCTCTATATATTCGAATTAGAGCATGGTACTTAATTGATTTCCAAAGCCAGTAATAATAACTCCATTTCATTATTATTTATTAAGATACTAGATGACATTGATTCAAAAAGCCAATTAAATAACCTGATATGTATTTCTCTTTTGATTGAATCATGTTAAACCAATTACCATAATATGATTTGCTGACATGATGAAAAGTTGTAACGTAATACAAGCCTCTCGAGAAATTACATAAGACTTTTACAGAAAATCATCACGCGAGGAGAAAACAAGATTCACATGCTTTTATATTTCTTACTTCAGATGTATCTTATTCTAATATTAACACAAAAGATTAAATGGCATCAGATATGAACCAACAGAGCTATATCACATATACTCGTGATCAAACACATGTTGTAAAGAAAACATGGCTAAAATTAACAATTCTAATCGAACAGAAATTCAGAAACCATAATCATAAATCAACTATGAATTAGCACATGAAAATTGTCAATTCAAAAACAATAATATACCCAAAATTACAGCAGCAAATTAAAGCACGAATTTAACATGAATTCATTAAAAGATCATAAAAACAAGGAGGAAAACACAAACCCTTCACTACCCACATATTCATACAACCCTTATGGTGAATAAAGACTCTCCCCTGAATTATCACTAACTTTTTTTTTATAAGCACATTACAAGTCTCATTTGATTTCTACCAATTAACATGATGTCAAGATAAGCATACGCTTAAAATTTCCCATCCACCAATGAGCTAGCAGCTAGAACCAAAATAACCCAATGCCTTATCATAAATAACGATCCAACACATATAATTGATGAGAGATTTAAAAGCATGTTCAACAGTAGGCATAATTAAACTACGATTTTCAAAATGACACACCAAAGACCTTCCTTTAATCCCAATGAAACTATGTGAATCAACTTCAATTGAAAATTAGGATAGCTTAACAGTATTAGAAAGTTTTGCGTGAAGTCATCATGCATTGCAGCAACCACAAAATTATAAAGCCAAGTCTATGTGTCAAAGTGAAATAGTCTATACATAATTCACAGTAGGCATGGTTTATCATTGTTAAGGTTCGAATAAGACAAGAAAAGCAATTCCACACTCTCAAGAAACCAAATACTGTACGCATGCACCAGTCCCACCAAATAAATTGGAACTCAAACAAATTAGAAAAAAACACACCTACAGGATAATCAATTAGCACAACACCAACTTAATCAATAACAACAACTTTGAAATTTAAGCATATAATTCAACAATTTCATGAAGTTTATCATACCCACAAATTCACATGAATTAGGAGCACGAAATTCATCATCAAAAATCATCAAAAGTCACAATTAACATAAAAGCACTTAAACCCATGATTGAAAGTAGAGATTATGACTTAATTAATGAAAGGAACCATCCACCCTTACATATATTAAGATACCCTAAAGTGCAAAGATTCTCCCCCTTACCTCGATTCCTCTGAAATCTCTGGTTTGGCTTGACTTCGTTGTAGCTAGGTTATCCTTTCTCTGACGGCTGCTCTTCTCTCTGTTTCTACGTTCAGCAAAACTGAGTTCTAATTTCCCAAAACCCTTATTTATATTTGGTCTAGCCACCCTTCATATAACTTTCCTCTTCTATTCACTATTCTTTTGCTTTTCCCCTCCCCCACTTATTAAAAACCTATTTTCTACACCTCCTACTCTTTTCTACTTTTTTTTCAATTCTCTTTCTATATTATTTAAATTCTGGTATCATAAATTAATTCACCAATATAATTCAACCCTCTCAACATTTACATCACATTCAAATAAAACAACATTAATAATAATATTCACCACGCCACACCTATTAAAATTTATTGAATTACTTAACATATAAAATTGGGGTGTTACAACTCTCCCCCACTTAACAGATTTTCGTCCTCGAAAATTACTCGAAGGTAACTGCTCTGGATAAAACTTCCTCATCCGATTCTACCCTCCTATACTCATTCTTTACTCCTCCAGTTCATATTCAGTCTTAGAAATCCAGATCCTAAACTAATAAAAATCAACTAGCTACCGTCTACTCCTTCACGTGTCATCCACCCTCAACATACAACTGTTACCTGTTACATATTAAATCCTTCGAACATTCATGTGGCCCTATAGTACTTCGCCATTTGGTCTATTCTTGACATACCCCAATCAACCGCTCAACTTATCCTTTAATAATTCATATGAAAGCTTAAAATACAACTAAAGGTCGTCTACACTTCACCCCTACTAGGATAACTCAACTGATCTAAACTCATATTCCTCATTTGTAAGTGAATACCATCTAATCTACGTCCTCCAAATATATCCTTCTCTTTAACATCTTATGACTATCCATCTGAAACACGTCCCGCCAAATGATTTTCATCCCAACTAATAACTAATCTAAACCACACCCATCATTCTGCCAGAACTTATTCACCCACACTTACACTTACAAGGTCGAACCAAAAATTATCAACTCATACCACCAACCTAACTTGTTAAGTCTCAATACCAAACTCATGCTCCATATTCCTTCAACCCAACTCTAGCACTAATTTAATTCCGAAGTTTATTACCATGTCGTTTAACTTCTCACCTCAAAGACTTAAACTTCTCTTCTGAAATGGCACCACCCGTTAAACATCTCTGACGAGCCGAAGTGTCTCCCCCACTTGTACCTTTTCCTACTCGCAGCCTCGTGTTGAAACGTCCACCCTTCCTCATCAGCCGGAACCTTACAAAGCTTACTACGCCCTTGATTTTTACCCTCATTCTCTCTAGAACTCTTGTAGTGACAAACTTCGCTCGACTATCTCCCTCTAACCACCATCAATAGCTAAACAACAATTAACCGAATTTGACATCAACAGTGTCTGCACACATGCCGTCTGTGGGGACATAACACGATTATAAAACCTAGGCCGGATGGACCGACCTGCTCTGATACCAACTATGTAACACCCTATTTCCCGACGATAATTATTAAATAATAATTATATATTTAATAAAGAGGATGTTACAAAACTCGTCAATATATCACATATAACATAAACACTTTCTTAAAATAATAATTTCAACAGCAGAAAACATTTCATTGATTTCATTAATATTGATTATCCTTGTTATTCAACATCATAAATAGAAATAACAATATTTCCAAGTTCTCGACTTAAAAACAAATTAATTTCAACGTCAACCCCAACCCTGGTGTTACAAGAATCAGAGCTCGTAGCGACTACATGCTTAATAGATTACTAAATAAAATGAAAACTAGACGGAAGACGTATTCCATTTCCACCTTCTAAGTCGTCCCACAGCTAAACTTCCTCAACCTGAGTGTCTGTACCCGGGAGTACAATCACCACAAAGAAAACAACACAACAACAACAAAGGGGTGAGAAATCCTGCCGTAACATAATATTAGGGAAAAGCACGCACAACATTATAATACAACAATAACAACATTCTGTCGTCATATGATCATCGACATTTATTATATTCTTCTCAACTAATCATACATATCATCATCTCATTCAATTCACACTTAAAAACACCAAGTATAAGTATCATCATTTAAATGCATATGGACTCACCCTAAGACCTATATGAATGTGGTACCACACCTACCGTCGTCATAATTTGCCAGAGATATGTTACTGGACTTTCGTCGTCATAAATTGCCAGAGATATGTTACTGGACTTTCATCGTCATTTCATCTTCATAATTCCTAGACACGACTCTATATGCATGCATGGTGACAGACTCATCAGGTATTACACATCATCACGTCATCATGAATTCACATTCATAAATGCAAGACTCTCCCTAATATGCACAACATCAATGCAAAACACACCGTCATCATTCTCATCGTCTTCATAAATAAACATCATCATTTTCATCATCAAAATAATATAGACATCGTCATTCTCATCATCATTATAATATATACATCATCATTCTCATCATCATAGTAATATAGACATCATCATTCTCATCATCATTATAATATAAACATCATCACTCTCATCATCATATTAACGCAAGTATCATCATTTCTCATCATATTTATTTATACACTTGTATATAATATCAATCGTCATCACTCTTTGTCATAGTCATATGATTTCTCATCATTACTCTCTATTACCGTCTATATCTCTACATTATCTCCTCATCAATCCAACCCTTAAGCACGACTCGTTTCTACGTCAACATATTCCAGGCTCTCTAGATATTTTATCCTGATAGCACACCCTATTCCTCCTTCTTAGTTTTAAGATGTTTACTTCTCCATTAACATTACATATAACTTCTCCTCTCTATACAACTAGGTTTCACCTCACCATCGTCAGTAATTCTTTCCTACTTATCCCTCTCATTATTACGACTTTATACCTTAATCCTCGTCTCACATTTGTCGTCATCTATAACCTCGACCACTCCCCTAATCTTAACTTCATTCTAATTCAAAGTTATTATCTCACCTTATCGATACTTTCTACGTCAGCAACTTTCCTCACTAAAACTTCATTATAATTTAAGGTTTTATTCTCTCGATACCGGTCATTATTATTATCGTCAAACATTATTGACTATTACCTCTTATCTTCTTTCCTATTCATCTCGCTCTCTTCTAATCAAATCCCGTCTTATTCACCGCTATCCTCATTCCTATTATCTTTCACTACTCAATACACACCTTATATGTTCCTACCTAACATTCATCTTAAGTTCCTTAATTACCTTGACTCTTTTACTCTTCAACTTAACAATATTCCTAAGCTCAATATTTGTTTAAGAAGATTATATTTAACTTCATCACTTACTCGGAAGGCACCTACGTTATATCCCTTCTTATCATCGTCTCTTTTCACTTCTTTATCTCTTCATATTTTATACTCTCTTGATCAGCTTACCATATTAGACCTTTTAAAAATACCCCAATGGATTAATCATGTTGTTATCACTCCGCCGTGAACTACTCATCTACATCCCTCACACTTCTCCTTCTACTGCTTAAACTACTTCACCTTTTTAGGCTCAAGACTCATCAAGTATTAAATGTTAACACACCAACAACAACTTACAACCATAGATGCAAACTCCTCCTCTTATGCACGACACCGGGACAAAACATATCGTCGTCATCCATATCACCATCATAAGAAAACATCGTCATCATGAATATACTTCGTCACTCACATCATTTATACATCTTCAAATAATTCATCATTTCTCATTGTTCATTACCTCATCAATTCAATTCATCATTCAGAACATAAGTAAAGTAAACCACGACACAGTAGGTCGAATTTAAATGAAAGTAAAATAAAATTACCAAACTTGCTAAGACTATAACTACAAACCTTTAATAATTAAATTACTCACGGCAACAGGTAATTTACAGACCAATAACTATAAACCTCTATATATTCGAATTAGAGCATGGTACTTAATTGATTTCCAAAGCCAGTAATAATAACTCCATTTCATTATTATTTATTAAGATACTAGATGACATTGATTCAAAAAGCCAATTAAATAACCTGATATGTATTTCTCTTTTGATTGAATCATGTTAAACCAATTACCATAATATGATTTGCTGACATGATGAAAAGTTGTAACGTAATACAAGCCTCTCGAGAAATTACATAAGACTTTTACAGAAAATCATCACGCGAGGAGAAAACAAGATTCACATGCTTTTATATTTCTTACTTCAGATGTATCTTATTCTAATATTAACACAAAAGATTAAATGGCATCAGATATGAACCAACAGAGCTATATCACATATACTCGTGATCAAACACATGTTGTAAAGAAAACATGGCTAAAATTAACAATTCTAATCGAACAGAAATTCAGAAACCATAATCATAAATCAACTATGAATTAGCACATGAAAATTGTCAATTCAAAAACAATAATATACCCAAAATTACAGCAGCAAATTAAAGCACGAATTTAACATGAATTCATTAAAAGATCATAAAAACAAGGAGGAAAACACAAACCCTTCACTACCCACATATTCATACAACCCTTATGGTGAATAAAGACTCTCCCCTGAATTATCACTAACTTTTTTTTTATAAGCACATTACAAGTCTCATTTGATTTCTACCAATTAACATGATGTCAAGATAAGCATACGCTTAAAATTTCCCATCCACCAATGAGCTAGCAGCTAGAACCAAAATAACCCAATGCCTTATCATAAATAACGATCCAACACATATAATTGATGAGAGATTTAAAAGCATGTTCAACAGTAGGCATAATTAAACTACGATTTTCAAAATGACACACCAAAGACCTTCCTTTAATCCCAATGAAACTATGTGAATCAACTTCAATTGAAAATTAGGATAGCTTAACAGTATTAGAAAGTTTTGCGTGAAGTCATCATGCATTGCAGCAACCACAAAATTATAAAGCCAAGTCTATGTGTCAAAGTGAAATAGTCTATACATAATTCACAGTAGGCATGGTTTATCATTGTTAAGGTTCGAATAAGACAAGAAAAGCAATTCCACACTCTCAAGAAACCAAATACTGTACGCATGCACCAGTCCCACCAAATAAATTGGAACTCAAACAAATTAGAAAAAAACACACCTACAGGATAATCAATTAGCACAACACCAACTTAATCAATAACAACAACTTTGAAATTTAAGCATATAATTCAACAATTTCATGAAGTTTATCATACCCACAAATTCACATGAATTAGGAGCACGAAATTCATCATCAAAAATCATCAAAAGTCACAATTAACATAAAAGCACTTAAACCCATGATTGAAAGTAGAGATTATGACTTAATTAATGAAAGGAACCATCCACCCTTACATATATTAAGATACCCTAAAGTGCAAAGATTCTCCCCCTTACCTCGATTCCTCTGAAATCTCTGGTTTGGCTTGACTTCGTTGTAGCTAGGTTATCCTTTCTCTGACGGCTGCTCTTCTCTCTGTTTCTACGTTCAGCAAAACTGAGTTCTAATTTCCCAAAACCCTTATTTATATTTGGTCTAGCCACCCTTCATATAACTTTCCTCTTCTATTCACTATTCTTTTGCTTTTCCCCTCCCCCACTTATTAAAAACCTATTTTCTACACCTCCTACTCTTTTCTACTTTTTTTTCAATTCTCTTTCTATATTATTTAAATTCTGGTATCATAAATTAATTCACCAATATAATTCAACCCTCTCAACATTTACATCACATTCAAATAAAACAACATTAATAATAATATTCACCACGCCACACCTATTAAAATTTATTGAATTACTTAACATATAAAATTGGGGTGTTACAATTGCAAGTTGAAGAAGTGCTGGAACGTGTATCTAGCTGTAGGAAAGTGACATGATGATGTCATAACATGATCTCATGTATGTGTCACTGTCATACCCCATTTTTGACCCGTTTTTATTTCTTTTCTCTCGTCTTTTAGGCCAGAAATTTTCGTCGTTTCAGACGAAATTTCGGCAGGGAGGTATTTCAAAATACCTCATATTTTTGTTCCGAAGGCGACCGTTTTTATTTTATTATTATTTTGTTATTATTATTATTGTTATAATTGTTATTTTTTTTATTTATTCCTTTTTCAATTTCTTTTGTTGTTTTTTTTTCCTTTTTAATTTTCTTTTTATTAGTGTTTTCTTTTTATTTTCGTTTTTTTTATTTTATTTCATTTTTTACTGTTTTTTATTTTAGTTTTTTAAGTCCTTTTTTGTCCATTTTCAGTCCAGGCCCAGAGGGGCAATTTTGTCCATTTTTTTTACCCTAGTTTTTACTATAAATAGTGCATTTAATGCACTGTTCAGTCAGAAAAAAAGTACACAGTACAACCAAATCAGTCAGAGATAGTCAGTGGTAGAACCACCACAAACCACCAACACAACCACCCAAAAAAACTCAATTCCGGCCAACCACCACAATCAAACCTCAATTTTCTTTTTTTACAAAATTAACAGTAGCCAAACAAAATTATTAACCACAACAAACCCAGAATCGAACTCGGCCACACCACCAACACAGCCTCACCCCCGCGGCCACAACACACACCCCACGGCCATCCCTCCTCCTCCACACACATACACAACACCTACACATACACAACGCTAGCAACAAACACACATACACAGCACCCACACACGCTAACAACTAGCAAACACACACACACCATCAGCCCACACACACGCCACGCTAACACAAACAGCCCACGAGCCAAAACCGAACCCAGCAGTCAAATAAAGGTGATTTTTCCATCGAACTTCAAACCTAGATCTAGGGATTTTGGTTAGGTTTTTATAAAAACTAAATCCGGATTCATAATGAGGAGAAAAATGGATTTCGGAAAAGCTAAAAAAGTTTGAGAAAGGGTGGTTACTGTGCTCCGGCGCGGTGGCGCCGCCGGAGGCCACCGCGCCGGAAATCTGTCCGGCCAACTTTCAGAGAGAGGAATCAGAGAGAAGAGGAGAAAGAGAGATGAAGAGAGAGAGAAAAAGGGAAAAATGAGGGTTATTTTTCTGATTTGTGTTTTATAAGCTAAACAAAACCGGACCCAATAACAGCCCATGCGCGCGGCCCGTTTGTTTCTCTCTTCTTCTCTACTCAGTTGCTATTTGCACCCCTCCTCTTTTACTCCTGCACCCCCTCCCTTTTTATTTCTATTTCTTCTTCTTCTCTTCTCTTTTCATTTATTTCTTGTATTTTATTTTTTATCCATGCATTTTATTTTATTGCTTTTAATTTTCGGCCCATCATACATTTTTTTATTTTTATTTTTTTTTTATTTTATTTTATGTACCATATTTATTTTTATGTCTTGCATTTTTATTTTCTTTTATTTTATGCATCATATTTATTTTATGTCTTGCATTTTTTTTCCAGCACCATATTTATTTTATGTCTTGCATTTTTATTTTTCCAGTATCATATTTACTTTTTGTCTCGCATTTTTATTTTATGGTGTTTATTTTTATTTTATGCATCATATTTATTTTATGTCTTGCATATTTTTTATTTTTAGCATCATATTTATTTTATGTATTGCATTTTTATTTTCTCTATTTTATTTTCAGCATCATATTTATTTTATGTCTTGCATTTCTATTTTCTTTATTTATTTTATGCACCATGTTTATTTTTTTGTTTTGCATTACATGCATTTTTTTTATTTCTTTTTAGCATATTTACTTTAATGCAATTGCAATTTTATTTTATTATTTTGTCATTTATTTTATTGTCATTAGAATGTATTTAGGTCCAATGTAAAAATATAAATGAGAATACGCACCGACACCACATTTATTTTTTTATGCTTTATGTCGAGGACGATAGCGTAATTTTGACCGTATCCGAGGAAAAGGACCCTCACTTGATCCAACGTCATTTTGAGGGATCCGGCGCGTTTGGACTTTCTCTGCATAACTTAGTCTCTAGACCTTAAGACTTAATCAAATTTTCATAAAAAGTCAAAAAAGTCAAAATCCAAAAACATTTTATAATCAAAATTTCAAAAAAAATCAATCTTTTTATCCTTTCTTTCTTAATCAAATTTCAATCAACTTTTAATCAATCAAATCTTTTTCAATTTAAAATCAATCAAACTCACTTCTTTTATTTCTCCTATGCCTTTACGGCCTCTTATCTTTCTTAAACTTTTTCAAAACCTTAAAATCAATCAAAACCAATCACTCGGCTTTTTACCCCGAACTACATGATTTTGATCCCATTCGGGTATGTAGGCAAAAGACTTTGTGTAACACCCACACTAAATTATCTAGAGTATTTAGTATGCGTATTAATCTGATATCGGATACATTAAAATTTACAATAATTAATATATATACAAACCACTGAATGAGTACAATTTGCTCGTTTACATAAATGTCCAAATGTCATATAATACACGTTTATATACATATATAAAATCTGTCAACCTCCTGAGCTTGCCTTGACGAGCATCTGCACTCCATCCAGCGTCTTCCTGAAGATCTTCATGAGCATCTCTTGCTAACCTATGAACCTGCACCAGAAGGATTGGGGTGAGACATAATGTCTCAGTGAGCTCCAACCCAACCTACTGTTGGCATCCACGGGGGAAACCTAGGGTCGCCGTGCCTACTCTTAGCGATCTTGGGGATACCTACGATCGCTGTCAATCTTTAACATCTATCGCGATCAAGGGGAAACCTAGGATTGCGACATGTCTTTATCTTTCTTATACTTGTCATTTACATAACCTTTGCATTTCATACTCTATTTTTATCTTAGTCTTATACGTAGTGATCTTGGGGACATCCTATGATCACATCTCGTTCACTAGGAACTAATCATCATGTCTCGTATTACATATAACATATACATGTTCATTTTCATATTCGTATCATCTTTTCATATCATAAAGTTAGAAGTTAGCGTTGAACAAACAATCATTATCTTGGTTCATTTTACGGAGTGCATCCGGGTGGAGTAACCCCGAAGTACATCTCCCATCATACCGGTGAAATTCCTATTATATCAGGATAACACCGGACTCCTCTTATCTTTGTGTAGGCAACCCTCTCAGTGAAGCCCCATCCGGCATAATCCGGAGCCTGCTGGACACATCTTGCATGTAGACAACCCTTTCGGAGAAGTCCCATCCGGCGAATCCCGGAGCCTGCTGGACATGCTTAAGTCTTATAACATACGTGTGGACAATCCTCTCGGAAGAGTCCCATCCGGCGAATCTCGGAGTCTGATGAACACGTTTAATATCGTCACATAAATTACGTGTGGATAGCCCTTTTGGAGAAATCCCATCCGGCATAATCCGGAGTCTGATGAACACGTTAACATATTCTTTATCATTAAGTTCTTACTTAAGTTCATAGACATATCTATTACGTTTCGTCTTTCTTGTGCATATCTAATGCATTCTTAAAAACTTAACCTACTAGAGGTTCTTAACTATAAACATGATATCATTCTTGTGCTTGGTACATGATAAGTACCATCTTAATTCACTTTAACCTATAATAGGTTTCTAAACTTGAATACTATAACATTCTTGGCTTGCTTGTACTTAATTGAGTGTTTGAGAATTGCCTAGTAAGAGATAAACTCAATACTAGGTCTTATACCTCTCTATGATACTTGTGGATTAAGGCATCCTTTCTCTCACTAATGTGCCTATCCTCAATCTATAATAATGATCTAAACATTCCCAAGGATAGGTCTTTAGGTGCTTAATAGCAATGCTTAACCATTACATGTTGTTCCTTGAGCCCGAAGCAGTATTGGATAGCCGAACGGTGCAAGTAAAATTGAAAAACAACATAATCCTGTCCCCTTCAAAATCGTGACACGATTGGGCAATCGTGACACGATTTGGCAATCGTGTCACGATTTCATACCCAGAAATCGTGTTGGTTTCTGCCTGTAAAATCGTGACACGCTGGTAAAATTGTGACACGATTTTACCTGCAGTTGGACAGCATAGGACTAGTTCAAAACATGTTTTCCACCATTTTTGGTCTATCCAATCATGCCCAAGCATCATACAACTTTAAAGGATCATTTCTAATGCATATTAACATATCACAACATGTAATGGTCAAGGATTACTCATAACATAGAATTAGGGTACCAAAGTTCATAACTTTAATCAATATACAATTGTTCATCAAAACATAACTTAGTGGGTTCTAAAACCCCTAGGGAACTCACCTTGATTGCTAGCTTCCTTGCCAAGCTCTCAACTTTAAAACCCTAGCTTGATCCACTTTCCTTTTCTCTTGATTCTTCATCAAATCTCCTTGTTTCTTTCCCTTCTTCTAGCTTCCAATACAAGCTTGCTTTGCAATACTTCTCTCAAGAATTGGATTAAGAATTGATGAGTTGATGGAGAGGGAGAGGAAGGCGTGTGCTTAGAGAGGGTGAGGGAGAGGGACCGAATTTGAGAGAGTGAAGGGGAGAAGAGAATAGTGTGGGAAAATATCTTGTTCCCCCTTTTTAAAATAATCTCCCTCTTATCCAAAATTACTATATTGCCATTGATTAATATTACAAAATCGTCATGCTTGCTTCATAAGTTTCTAACGCTAATAACTGATACTTTAAGCGGAATATTACACTTGCCAAATAATTAAACCCATTAACTGACAATTTACCAAATTGTCCTTTGCTTAAAACATTCCGATACATCGTCTCAATATTAATAAATATTCGAGTCTTAGGCGGGATGTTACAATCTACCCCCCTTAAAGAAATTTCGTCCTCAAAATTTAGAATCCAATATCATATGAATTAATCTCTCCTACTACTTCCTTCATTAGCCAAAGCTCCAGTTCGTCTTACTTATCGGAAACCCTTAGATTTTCAACTCTATAAGTCGAATGTATTTGACAATCTTTTCGTTATCTGAAGCGCTTGATGTACATTACACTTTTCTTGCTGTAGGGTTTTTGTAGATTGGCTACATTTTGCAAAAACATCTACTAGCCAGATGCTGGGCCAGATGCGGTAGCATATGGAACAGCATTATGTAACTTGTGTTTTCGCGCCAGCTAGCGCTTTATATTTGTGTTCGCAATCTTCCAAAGATTTGCTTGAAGATTTATTTTCCTCTAGCTTGCTGATCAAGGCGCGTGTATCTGATTGAAGATTTTCTTGAAGTTTTATTTGCCTTGCTATTTGTTCCACAAGATATCATTCTATATTTGGAAGTTTTTTTATTATTTCTAGAAGATTGTTTCAGCTGGACCGGACAATGTCCACGCTCTATTTCGAAGCCCAGACCCGTGGTATCTCAGTGCTATATATTTGTGAAGACAAACCCTAGTTGGGTAACTAAAAACCGTGTGTGTTAGCAAAGCGTGTGTTTTAAGGTTTTTAGGGTTTTGTTTGTTAATTGTGAGCCTTGCTTGTATCTCCCTGATTCAAGCTAAGGACTGAGTTTGTTTTGAGTTGTAATTTGTAAGCTGCTCCTAAGCTTTTAAGTACGGAGTGAGTATGTGTTATTAGCGTGTGTTTCTCTTGGTTGTGTTTTATGTTTTGTGTGTTTGATAACAATACTGTGTGTGTTGTTCGTAGGAATTGAGACGGGGTCTCATATCTAGGAGTTCCTAGATAGAGTTGCCACTGGTAGGGTCTAGGTGCAAGGTCAAGTAGTGTGTCTGCGTTGGTCTTTTCACTAGAACTATAATAGTGGAATCATTCATGGATTGGTATCCCCCAGAGTAGGAGAGTTGCTCCGAACTGGGTTAACAAACTCTCTGTGTACTTTTTATTTCCGCTGTGTTCCTTTTAATTTGCGCTTTGTTACGTTGTGCTATTTTAATTGTAGTTCTGAGTAGACACGCGCTCGGACAGGTGTGCCAACATTGTGCACAGCATATTTCAGTCAGGTTGCCAGGAATTTCAATTGGCATCAGAGCAGGCACCCTGTTCTGTGTGGGTGAGCTCCAGGGAAAGAAGTTTCTGGCTCAATGGATAAAGAAGGAGGACTGGTGAACAGACCACCCTTGTTGGATGGGTCAAACTATGACATTTGGAAATCACGCATGACAGCTTTCTTGAAATCTCTAGACAGCAGAGCTTGGAAGGCTGTGATCAAGGCATGGGTCCCTCCTAAAATAAAAGATGCGAATAATGTTGATACTGATGAGTTGAAACCAGAAGAGGAGTGGTCTACAAAAGAAGACACTGCAGCTATTGGAAACTCTAAAGCCCTGAATGCTTTGTTTAATGGTGTTGACAAGAACATGTTCAGGTTGATTAAACAATGTACTATTGCCAAGGAAGCTTGGGATATCCTAAGAACAGCCCATGAAGGTACTCAAAAGGTCAAGAAGTCAAGGCTACAACTGCTAACAACACAGTTTGAGAATTTGAGAATGAAAGAAGGAGAGAGTGTTCATGACTTTCACATGAATGTGCTAGAATATGCTAACACTTTTGAATCCTTGGGGGAAAAGATATCCGATGAAAAACTGGTAAGCAAAATTCTCAGGTCCCTGCCTAAGAAATTTGATATGAAAGTATGTGCTATCGAGGAGGCCCAAGATATTGGAGATATGAAAGTTGATGAGTTGATTGGATCTCTCCAAACTTTTGAATTAAAGGTTAATGAAAGATCTGAAAAGAAAGACAAGAACATTGCTTTCATCTCCAACACTGATGAAGATGATGTGGAGAGTAATTTAGATACTGATGAGAGCATCTCTGAAGATATTGTGTTGTTGGGCAAACAATTTAATAAAGTTGTGAAGAGGATGGACAGACGCCCTAGGACAAATGCTCCGGACAACAGTCGCAGCATCTATAAAAATGTCAACAATCAGAGGAAACCTAGAACTGATGACAAAATCAATCAAAGCAAAGGGGTGCAATGCCATGAATGCGAAGGTTTTGGTCACATCAGAACTGAGTGTGCAACGTATCTGAAGAAACAAAAGAAGGTGATGACTGTGTCTTGGACTGATGAGGATGAATCAGAAGAAGAACCTGAAACTGCAAAACATGTGAATGCCTTGACTGGAGTGTGCACATCTGACAATGAATCTAGTGATGAAGAGCTAACATATGATGAACTGGCTGATACTTACAAGGAGCTATATCTCAAAAGTGAGGAAGTTTGTAAAACTCTAGAAAAACAAAAAGGGACCATCGCTCTCCTGCAAGCTGAGAAAGACAAACTTCTGAAAATAAACTCAGACCTCAATGATGAGGTTATCTTACTTACTTCCAAGATTGGCAATATGAACAAGCAACTGCGGATGATGAACAAAGGTACTGATGCTTTAGACGAAATTCTGGAAATAGGACAGAAACCTGGAGATTCTAAAGGTATTGGGTTTGACTACAGTTCTATGCCTCAGCAGAAACTATTACCAGTGAGACAGTTTGTGGCACCTGTTAGTACTCATGATCATACTATGCCAAGACAGATGCCCCAGCATCAGGTGAGACAACAGGCATCAGGATATAGGACCAGATCAAAAGGAAGGAATTATGCTTGGGTATGTCATTACTGTGGAAGAAAAGGACATATCAGACCTTTCTGTTTTAAATTACATGGTTACCCCGACAGGACCTATTCACCAAGACCTGATCCCACAGTAAAGATCACCAAAAAGCAGTGGAAGCAGAAAAATGATAATTTCACAAGCAACACTATGGATCTTAGAAAAATAGAACCAGAAGCTGATGAGATTGCTCAAATTGCTCATACATCTCTGAGAGTGTCATCCAGAAATGATTGGTACTTTGACAGTGGATGTTCCAGACATATGACTGGTGATAAAAATTATTTGACTGATGTTAAGCCTTATGCTACAAGTTTTGTGACTTTTGGGGATGGAGCCAAAGGAGAAATAAAGGGTGTAGGAAATCTTGTGGAAGAGGGTCTACCCAAACTTGATAAGGTGCTTCTTGTGAAAGGATTAACTGCCAACTTAATTAGTATTAGTCAACTGTGCGATCAAGGGATGAAGGTCAACTTTACTAAGAGTGAATGCTTAGTTGCTAACAGTGAAGGGGACATCCTGATGAGAGGTATTAGATCAAAGGACAATTGCTACTTGTGGGTCTCTCAAGAAAAAGCAAAGTTATCTACTTGTCTAATAACCAAAGAAGATGAAGTTAAGCTATGGCACCAAAAGCTTGGACATCTGAATCTCAGAAGCATGAAGAAAGCTATTGCTGAAGGAGCCATCAGAGGTTTACCAAAACTCCAAATTCAGGAAGGAAGTATATGTGGAGAATGCCAGATAGGAAAACAGACCAAGATGCCTCACCAGAAGCTGCAACAGCTGCAACATCTTGAGCTATTGCACATGGACTTAATGGGACCCATGCAAGTCGAAAGCTTAGGTGGTAAGAAGTATGCTTTTGTTGTTGTTGATGATTTTTCTAGATATACTTGGATAAATTTCATTAAGGAGAAATCAGACACGTTTGAAAAATTCAAGGATCTTTGCTTACAACTTCAGAGAGAAAAGGATTGTGGAATTGTTAGAATCAGAAGTGACCATGGGAAGGAGTTTGAGAATGGTAAGTTCTCTGATTTCTGTATTTCTGAAGGAATATTTCATGAGTTCTCCGCACCCATTACTCCTCAACAAAATGGGATAGTTGAAAGAAAGAACAGGACTTTGCAAGAATCTGCTAGGGTTATGCTACATGCAAAGAAGCTGTCATTTTTCTTTTGGGCTGAAGCCATGAACACAGCCTGCTATATTCATAATAGAGTGACTTTGAGAAAAGGTACATCTACAACTTTGTACGAGCTATGGAAGGACAGGAAGCCAACTGTGAAGCATTTTCATGTGTTTGGTAGTAAGTGTTATATTCTAGCTGACAGGGAACCAAGAAGAAAGATGGATGCTAAATGTGAAGAGGGAATCTTTCTAGGCTATTCTACAAACAGCAGAGCCTATAGAGTATACAACTCCAGAACCAAGACAGTGATGGAATCCATAAATGTTGTTGTAGATGATGAAGGAAATAATGCGATGCCAGATGATGCTACATTTGACGCAGCATCTGACCTACAGGAAGCGAAGAAAGTAGATGAAGCAAGTGATAAGCAAGATTCTGAAGTAACTGGCCCAGAGAAGACTGCTCCCAACAAAGGACCATCTATCAGAGTTCAGAAAAATCATCCCATAGATCAAGTCATTGGCGATCCTAACCAAGGGATCACAACTAGAAGGAACCATGATGAGGTATCAAATTCTTGCTTTATATCTAAACTTGAACCAAAGAATGTTAAGGAAGCTCTAACTGATGAGTTTTGGATAAATGCTATGCAAGAAGAATTAACTCAGTTCAAGAGAAGTAATGTGTGGGACCTAGTTCCTAGACCAGATAATGTGAATGTTATAGGTACCAAGTGGGTTTATAAAAACAAGTCTGATGAAAATGGTACTATCACTAGAAACAAAGCCAGACTGGTTGCACAAGGATACTCTCAAATTGAAGGTGTAGACTTTGATGAGACTTTTGCTCCTGTAGCTAGGTTGGAATCAATTAGATTGTTACTTGGGATTGCATGCATACTAAAGTTCAAGTTGTATCAGATGGATGTCAAGAGTGCCTTTCTCAATGGGTACTTAAATGAAGAGGTTTATGTGGAACAGCCTAAAGGCTTCATTGATCCTAGTTTTCCAAACCATGTGTACAAATTGAAGAAAGCTCTCTATGGCCTGAAGCAAGCTCCTAGAGCTTGGTATGAGAGACTTGCTGAGTTTCTAATCAACCATGGCTATAGGAAGGGTGGAAATGACAAGACCCTGTTTGTGAAAGATGAAAATGGACAGCTGATGATTGCTCAAATATATGTAGATGACATAGTCTTTGGAGGAATGTCTGACCAGATGATAGAGCATTTTGTTCAGCAAATGCAATCTGAATTTGAGATGAGTCTTGTAGGTGAACTAAAGTTCTTTCTTGGTCTTCAAGTGAAACAAATGGAAGATACTATATTTATCTCTCAAAGTAAGTATGCTAAAAATATAGTCAAGAAATTTGGGATGGAAAATGCTGCTCATAAAAGAACTCCTGCTCCCACACATGTAAAATTATCAAAGGATGAGAAAGGTGTGGATGTTGACCAAAGCATGTATAGGAGTATGATAGGAAGTCTTCTATATCTTACAGCAAGTAGGCCAGATATCACATTTGCAGTTGGAGTGTGTGCCAGATACCAAGCTGAACCAAAAATAAGTCATCTGACTCAGGTAAAGAGAATTCTTAAGTATGTGAATGGTACTAGTGATTATGGTATGTTGTATACTCATGGGGAAAGCACTATGTTGTTTGGATATTTTGATGCTGACTGGGCTGGAAGTGCAGATGATAGAAAGAGTACCTCTGGTGGATGCTTCTTCCTAGGCAACAACCTTATATCCTGGTTCAGTAAGAAGCAAAATTGCATTTCTTTGTCTACAGCTGAAGCTGAGTACATAGCAGCTGGTAGTAGTTGTTCTCAATTGTTGTGGATGAGACAGATGCTGAGTGAGTACAATGTCAAGACAGATGCTATGACATTATATTGTGACAATCTGAGTGCAATTAATATCTCCAAAAATCCTATTCAACATAGCAGGACCAAACACATTGACATTAGACATCATTTTATAAGGGATCTTGTTGAAGACAAAGTTGTTACTCTTGAACATGTTTCAACTGAAGAGCAATTAGCAGATATTTTTGTGAAGAAGATTTCCTTCTAACTTTGGCTGGGTTTTGATGATAACAAACTCACATCACAAAAGAAGAAAAACTATGGAGGCACAAGATGAAGATTAAGAATGAAGATTAGTGTCTAGGCTTCTTGGTTATACACTTTGTAAGTATGGCAAATTATTTTTTGATTTACCATTCTTAACTTATGGAACAACTTAGAATGCTCAAAAAATAATTACAATCATTTTTTCTAAGTTCCCATATGAAGCAATGTCTAAAAATCTTTTGAAATAAATCACACACTCACAATGTTTTCATATAAATGTGATTTTGCATAAAAAATATTTTTGCATGAAAAAACATAATTTATTATGGAAATTTTACAATAATTTTTTAGCATAAAAATAATGTTTAGCATGCATTGAGAATTAAAATAGCACATAATCTTTTTGTTACCATTGGCTTTTATAAAGAAAATATTTTGTCTAATAAATCAAAGTGTGGCCAACGGCTAGTTACTATATTATTGAATCAAGTTAATATGCACATATTTATTTCATTTTGTATTAACGGCTATTTTTGGATTTAGTATTTCTTGCAACAACTACTATATTTTAAATGCTTTTCATATTCAAATTTTATGAATGGGTGCCATTTTAAATTTGTGTCTTTTCATTTTAAACCGTTTTTAAAAAATAGTATTGCTTCATAAACATCTTTTTAGCCTCTATAAATTCAATTGAGAATCAAAGTAAATTAAGACAATAACTTTCAACCTCTCAATTGTGAATTTCAATATCACTTGCATTCAAACTTTCTTTTAATTGTTTGGAAAACTTTGCCCACACTTTAACATTTATTAAAAAGGTTTTCTGAGCATTAAGTCCATTTGTTTAAGAGTGATATTGATAAAAATATACAGCCATACATTTGTTATTCTTCAATTACATTGTTGTAAAGTTTTCTTGCCATTGTTGGTGAGAATTGTTGAAAGATAGTGGGGTGCTATCTTGTGTATGTTAGAAAGATTGTTAGGGGGTCTTGGGGAGAGATTGCTTGTAACAAAGATTCTAACATAGTGAATTCCTCACAGGGTTGTGAGGGAGTGGAGTACCAGTAGGGGAACCACTATAAATTCCTTGTGTCCATCTTCTTCTTCCCTACACTCTTTATTTTTCCAAGCATTCGTTCATACATTCATACAAAATTCCGGAAAAATTTACAAGAACACAATAAACCAGAAAAATTATCCATTAAAAGTCATACAACCTAATTCACCCCCCCCCCCCCCCCCCTTAGGTTGCACTCTGAAATTACAATTTTTACCAAAGCCCTTGATGCTAATCAATTTGAAAAATTACGACGGAAGTTAGGGATATGCTTAGTTGAAGAATTGTAGCAATTAATGTGCAAGAGGCGTGCAGCTATTATTTTTTTCCTCCTCAACCGCTTATTGCACGTCACTCAAGGAGGTTATTGCAAACTTGCCTTTTTCAAAACTCTTGCACGCTATCATCATTATCTTTGTCTTAACTTCTCTCAACCTCTCATCTCCTCTCTTACCGCGCACATCATCATTCAAAAATCATCCACTTCTCATACCTTCACATTCAAAATCATCGCCATGGCTGACTCTTCTTCTCACCAAACTACACATGGTCAAGCTGCTGAAGCCGTCATCACTGATGCGCAACCCCTCACCACTATCCTCAGCGCTCCTACGAAGAAGCGTCGAACTAGGGCATCTGCATCACGAAGGAAGACACCTGCCAAATCTAGCAAAGCTGCCTCCTCCACCGCTGTGAACACCAGGTCAAAATCAAAAGGTAAATCTTCTATCACTCCTGCTGCTCAAAGAGTAGGTCTTAGCATGGATGATCTGTACCCTAAGGACAATCCGTTTATATCTACTGTTGTTGAACCACATGCTGAACCTTCTGTCACTGAATCTGAGAATGTTGCTGTCGAGAGTACTGTAGCCATGCCCGAAACCCTAGGTTCTGATAATCCTAAGGTAGATGAAAAATTAGTTGGTGATTCTTCGAATTCTCCTATGGTGATCAATGCATACCTTGAGAGGTCTACTGAGGAGACCCCTGAGCTTGAGGTCACTGAGGACACTATCTGCAAGACAATCACTGATAACAAGCTTAGACATTGGCCAAAGCATTTGTCTTCTGCTCAACTGTCTCCTTTGTATGCTGTTTTGAATAGGATCTGTGCTCAAAATTGGACTCCAACCACTCACTCAAATTCTGTTGCATCTGGGTTGGCCAAGTTCATTTATGCTGTGGGGACCAAGTCTCCCTTTGATTATGGAGCTTACATCTATTATCAAGTTTTAGAGCATGCTAAATCTTTTGCTATTAAGTTTCCAATTGCTTTTCCTACCCTCCTGTGTGGAATTATTCTTCAGCAGCACCCTGATATTTTGATCAGTAGTGATGAGCCCTGCAAGAGGCCTGGTCCTATGGCTTTGGATTGCAGTTTGCTGTCTGAGACACATGATGCTGATGTAGCTGGTACTTCTGTCCGGACATCTGGTGTGCTCTCCAGAAAGCAAATGATTGCTGATCTTACTGAGACAAGTGTGGCCCTTGGAGCTAGGAAGGTGAAGATTGACAAGATAATTGCAGCTTTGAAGGCTGAAGCAGATGCTGAGGGTGAGCAGGATGAGGAAGAAGGAGGAGATAAGGCTGTTGCTTCTGCTGGTGACTCTGAAGATGCCTCTGAAGATTCTGAGAATTTCTGATTTTCTTGTTTTGTTCTGAACCCTTTTGATGTTTTTTTTTGGTGGCTGGGCTATGCCCTGAATTCTTATGCACCTTTGTGTGCTTCTGGTCTGTAATATGCACTCTATGTGGTTTCTCTGCACTCTTTATGGCTCTATGCACTTTCTCTGAGTTTGCCCTATCTGTTGGTTGTCAGAATTTTTGGCTAAAAAGGGGGAGTAGAATTTGATTTATTATCTGTTGCTTGTGTGCTGATTTGAAGCCTATATTATGTATGGCTGCATGTGTTGAGGGGGAGTGTAGTATATGTTGAGGGGGAGTTCTGGTGCATGTTTTGAGGGGGAGCTATCTTAAGTTTTTTCTTGGTGTGTGGAAATTTATTTTTTCCCTTATCTATGTGATTCCACTATATGAGAGTTTATTTCTCTCTGGTTGTTCCTATGAGGCTAGATGTTTGTGTTATCCGGTGCATGCCTCTGATTCTACTTGCAAGTCATCTTTGTCTATTTCTCGCGTGGTAGTAATCTTATTATATGCTACGATACTTTCTTTCCTTGTTGTGTGCATATGTTGACGTGAAGGAATTTTTTTTTGTGTATCTCCCATAGAACTGGCTCTAGAGTGTTTTAGCCAAAATTGTGCCAAAGGGGGAGATTGTAGGGTTTTTGTAGATTGGCTACATTTTGCAAAAACATCTACTAGCCAGATGCTGGGCCAGATGCGGTAGCATATGGAACAGCATTATGTAACTTGTGTTTTCGCGCCAGCTAGCGCTTTATATTTGTGTTCGCAATCTTCCAAAGATTTGCTTGAAGATTTATTTTCCTCTAGCTTGCTGATCAAGGCGCGTGTATCTGATTGAAGATTTTCTTGAAGTTTTATTTGCCTTGCTATTTGTTCCACAAGATATCATTCTATATTTGGAAGTTTTTTTATTATTTCTAGAAGATTGTTTCTGTAACATCCCGCCCAAGACTCGAATATTATTAATGTTGAGACGATGTATCAGAAGTGTTTTAAGTAAGGGCAATTTGGTAAATAAGTGGTAATGGCAATATTGTAATTTTGGATAAGAGGGAGATTATTTTAAAAAGGGGGAACAAGATATTTTCCCACACTCTTCTCTTCTCCCCTTCACTCTCTCAAATTCGGTCCCTCTCCCCCACTCTCTCAAAGCTCACGCCTTCCTCTCCCTCTCCATCAACTCATCAATTCTTAATCCAATTCTTGAGAGAAGTATTGCAAAGCAAGCTTGTTTTGGAAGCTAGAAGAAGGGAAAGAAACAAGGAGGTTTGAGGATGAATCAAGAGAAAAGGAAAGTGGATCAAGCTAGGGCTTTGGATTCAGATGATAGCAAGCATCAATTGAGACCTAAGGTGAGCTCCCTAGGGGTTATAGAACCCATCTTTTGAGTATTTCATGAGTTTTAGCATTATGAATAAGTTATGATCATTTGAACCCTAGTTCCATTTTGATAGCAATCCTTGATCAATACATGTTGAAACCTGTTAATAAGCTTTTGAATTTATCATTTAAATTGTTGTGTTGTTGGGCAAGATTGGATAGACCAAAATTGGTGGAAAACATGTTTTAAACTTGCCAAATACTGTCCAACTGCAGGTAAAATCGTGTCACGATTTTACCAGCGTGTCACGATTTTACAGGCAGAAAACAACACGATTTCTGGGTATGAAATCGTGACACGATTGCAAAATCGTGTCACGATTGCCCAATCGTGTCACGCTTTGACAGCTTACAGGGGACATTTTGTTTTTCATCTTTTCTTGCACCGTTTCGGCTATCCAATACTGCTCCGAACTTAAGGATCGACATGTAATGATTAAGCGTTGCTAAAGAGCATATCAAGACCTATCCTTAAGATGGTTAAATCAACATTATAGAATGAGGATGATAGGCATAAGATTATTAGAAAGGATGCCTTAATTCACAAGTATCATAGATAGGTATAAGACCTAGTATTGAGTTTATCTCTCACTAGGCAATTCTCAAACACTCAATTAAGTATAAGCAAGCCAAGAATGTTATAGTATTCAAGTTTAGAAACCTATTATAGGTTAAAGAGAATTAGGAAGGTACTTATCATGTACCAAGCACAAGAATGATACCATGTTATAGCTAAGAACCTCTAGTAGGTTAAGTTTTAAAGAATGCATTAGATATGCACCGGAAGTATGAAATGTAATAGATATGTTTATGAATTTAAGTTAAGAACCTAATGATAAAGATTATACGTGTTCATCAGACTCCGGGATACGCCGGATGGGATTTCTCCGAAAGGGCTATCCACACGTAAGTTATAAGACGATATTAAACGTGTTCATCAGACTCCGGGTTTCGCCGGATGGGACTCTTCCGAGAGGATTGTCCACACGTATGTTAAAAGACTTAAGCATGTCCAGCAGGCTCCGGGATTCGCCGGATGGGACTTCTCCGAGAGGGTTGTCTACATGCAAGTTGTGTCCAGCAGGCTCCGGATTATGCCGGATGGGGCTTCACCGAGAGGGTTGCCTACACAAAGATAAGAGGAGTCCGGTGTTAGCCTGATATGATAGGAATTTCACCGGTATGATGGGAGATGTACTTCGGGGTTACTCCACCCGGATGCACTCCGTAAAATGAACCAAGATAATGACTGTTTGTTCAACGCTAACTTCTAACTTTATGATATGAAAAGATGAATACGAATATGAAATGAATACGTATATTATATATGTGATACGAGACATGATGATTAGTTCCTAGTGAATGCGATGTGATCATAGGATGTCCCCAAGATCACTACGTATAAGACTAAGATAAGAATAGAGTACGAAATGCATAAGTTTATGTATATGACTAGTATAAGAAAGTTAAAGACATGACGCGATCCTAGGTTTCCCCTTGATCGCGATAGAGGTTTAAGAATGACAGCGATCGTAGGTATCCCCAAGGTCGCTAAGAGTAGGCACGGTGACCCTAGGTTTCCCCCGTGGTTGCCAACAGTAGGTTGGGTTGGAGCTCACTGAGACATTATGTCTCACCCCAATCCTTCTGGTGCAGGTTCATAGGTTAGCAAGAGATGTTCATGAAGATCTTCAGGATGGAGCTGGATGGAGTGCAGATGCTCGTCATGGCAAGCTCAGGAGGTTGACAGATTTTATGTATGTATATGAACATGTATTATAAGATATTTGGATATTATGTAAACGAGCAAATTGTACTCATTCAGTGGTTTGTATATATTAAATTATTGTAAATTTTAATGTATCCGATATCAGATTAATACGCATGCTAAATATTCTAGATAATTTAGTATGGGTGTTACAATTGGTATCAGAGCCTGGTTGATTCAGACCGTGCCTTGGGTCATTAAAGTTTCAATAAAAGTAGTGGGATCATTGGGTTCCGGATGTTGTTCTAAAGGTCACATCTAGTTGAGCCTGATCAACTCAGTCTAGTATGTGACAGTTAGGATAAATGTCTGAGAGCTGAATGTGACCAAGGAGGAATGAAGTGTATGAAGGGCGATGTTTAAGGTGACAGAATTCTAAGACGGATTTGGCGAAGAAGTATTTACGCCAAATGGTGGCCATCGAACGGCGAAGTGACTGAGTCTGTTTAGGGCAGAGTTTCAGGAAGGTCAGAAATATTTAAGGATAAGGTGAAGAGCCTTAACCTAGTTGGACGCATCGTTGGACGATGCCTCGTCTGCGGAAGACATAAGGATTAAGGAATCAGGGAATGCTCTAAGGAATGACGTGGAACCTTGACGGAAACCGTAGTTTGAGAAGTTAAAGTAAAGTGTGGACTAAGTAACAATTCTGAGTACAGAGTTGAAGAATCGAACTTGAATCGGATGAGATTTGAATGTCCGGACAGTTAAGAGAATTAATTTGGACTAAGAGAGTTATTTGAGTAGATGAAACTATCCACTTAGGTGTGGTTATTGGGTATGAATCACAAGTAAGTTTGACCCCCATCAGATCAGCCACGTCTACTGAACCAGATTTGTGAAATAAGAAGAGGAGATGATATACAGCCTAAGAACTAAGACGGATGAATTAAGTTGAACACTCTTGATTAGACGAACATTATTGAATTTCATTGATTGGTTAAAGAAGGTAAGTTCAAGATAACACAAGGTTATAGTAGACCAGTGTTGAAGGATGATCGAAATTTCAGCCGAGAAACTATGTTGAGATGTTATATACGGTGAATCGTCTTGAACATGAAAATTTTAGGATTGAGGTAAATGCTAAGGATTTGCATGCACCCCATCGAAGAGGTTCCTTTCACAAGTATTATAGAACAGAAAGAGATCACCTCGTGTTGATAAGTTTCCGAGGGCAGTAATAAGGCATAGATTTGATTGGTGAATACAATAACGAGTTACTGGAGGAATCCAATAGATCATGGTAATGTGCAAAAGTTTAAGATCGGTTAATCGGGCACTCGAAGAAATGCAACCTATGTTGGGCGTTCTAGAGAACCGGTAAGAATTTGGAACTTTTCAGGACAGATTGTTCTGTAGAAACTCAAGGGTAACTTAAGGAACATTATAGAGTTAAGGAGACCAAAGTTGTCCCGTGAAGATTATGGATATGAAATTATTACGGATGAAGGAAGAGCGAATAGTAGCAAGACTCAAATGAAAGGTGTGAACCGTCAGAAGCTATAAGTGTTTTAGAAGTTGCCACAAATGGATGTACATGAATTTAAGCTACCTCAGACATTTTTTCCAGTCGGGTTTCTGCAATGCTTAATGATTATACATGAAGAGCTGACCAAGAGATGGTTATCGAACTCAGAATATGGAAAGTAAAGTCGGAAACAGAGTATAAGCCGTTTGATCGGAGCATTATTAGACTCGTAATAGTTGCTAAAGACCGTTTGTAAGTTATGGTATATTTTCATGAAAGTAAGTATATAGCCCTTGTACGAAAGCAAAGGTAAAGTTAGGAGATGATCAATCCATGAGTTAAGTAGAAGGTTTAACCTACGAGAGAAATGATAACGTCAGACAATCTGTTACGGTGCTTACAAAGTTATAGAGTAAAAGGATTGATCGATGGAATTTTATGTGACAATAGCGAAGTCTTCCTCCGATGTTAACTCGAGTGTTAAAATCAGAGTGGCGCAGCGGAATAGCAATTCAAGAATGATATAATGAACAACGCTAAGCTGAAGCTTAGAGTATAAAAGGATGTTAAGTGCTTAATTCCCATTATACGGGATAGTAGTAAGTATAAGCGGTTTGAACGTATCATGAGTTCTAAGGAAAGTTATGGAAATTAAGTTGATGAATACCTTAAACCTCGAAATCTATGAGGAATGAAATATTTGAATAGAGGTCTTGATCAGAAACGACAGAGCAGTGGCGAATGAGTTTAATTTCATGTTGTACCCATGTCATGTTAACCTATATTAGCCGAAGATTTTGGAAGTTTTGAACTTAATGTTCACCAGTAAAGGAAGGAGAGCTTTTACGTAGATTAAAAAGTTATTCGTAGTCCACGGTAAAGGGCTGTGTAATTTTTATGTTATGACTAAAGGATTAAAGACTAATTGTGCTATTTTTGGCAGCAACCAAGTAGAACTTTCTTCTGAGGATAAGGATTTTGGATTTGATGTTCAGAAATGAGAAAGGAGTTCTCTATATCGATAAATGTAATCATGATCTAAGTCATGTGATGATGTATGTTCAGGAAGTAAACATGAGTAACATTGGCGGGGCAAACCTGGCCAGCCAGTCGAAAGGCAAATCCCGGATGTTACGAAATGAGTTAAGAGTAAGGAAGGATTCCCAATTGATGTGGAAGAGTCTCGAATATGTTAAGATTAAGAATGATGTTCCGTTAGTGAGACGAAGATGAGGTAATGTAAAGTGTACACGCGCTCGCTTACGTATGTAAGTTATATGCTATGAAATGTATTATATAATGATATGTGAGACGACTTAAGCCACTCTTCATTTGGACTAAACTCCTATAAATTGGGATTATCGGTGTAGGAAACACTTATGCTACGATAAGAGAACGAGAATAAGTTGTGACAAGAATGATGGGAGACTGGCAAACTCCTAGTATGAACAATGATTTCTAAGTTATTGAGATAAGTAACGACATAGATCCATCGAAGCCGAACGCGGGTAATCAGTAAGATTTCACGAGTCTTTGAGGAATTTCGTGATGGAAGTACTGATTAAGTTTATGGAAGGTGATACACCAAGATGCCTCCTCCTTGTATTTGTATAATGGGGGTAGTGCGGTAGTTTTACTCTCATTAAAGGATGGTATATTTATGGTAAAACCATATATGTAGGATGTCGTTGCATAAGGCAAAGATTGAATATAAGAATTTAATGGAATCGTCGAGGATAATGAGAAAGTCCAATGTCGTCAAAGTAGGATTACGCGGACTATGATGAGATTATAAGATTCAACACAAGTGTTAAGATTGAATAACTCTAGTTGAGGTTTATGAGACGTGTATGAACAAGGATATAGTCGGCAAGTTGGATGCGATGATTCAAGTAACCTACTATTCTTCTACGCAAGGAATGTGTAATACATATCAGCCGCTCAGATAACGAAAAGATTGACGAATACCTTCGACTTACAGAGTTGAAAATCTAAGGGATTCCGATAAGTAAGATGAACTGGAGTCTTGGCTAATGAAGGAAGAAATATGTGAGATTAACTTTTATATGATAGTGGATTCTAAATTTCGAGGACGAAATTTCTTTAAGGGGGGTAGATTGTAACATCCCGCCCAAGACTCGAATATTATTAATGTTGAGACGATGTATCAGAAGTGTTTTAAGTAAGGGCAATTTGGTAAATAAGTGGTAATGGCAATATTGTAATTTTGGATAAGAGGGAGATTATTTTAAAAAGGGGGAACAAGATATTTTCCCACACTCTTCTCTTCTCCCCTTCACTCTCTCAAATTCGGTCCCTCTCCCCCACTCTCTCAAAGCTCACGCCTTCCTCTCCCTCTCCATCAACTCATCAATTCTTAATCCAATTCTTGAGAGAAGTATTGCAAAGCAAGCTTGTTTTGGAAGCTAGAAGAAGGGAAAGAAACAAGGAGATTTGAGGATGAATCAAGAGAAAAGGAAAGTGGATCAAGCTAGGGCTTTGGATTCAGATGATAGCAAGCATCAATTGAGACCTAAGGTGAGCTCCCTAGGGGTTATAGAACCCATCTTTTGAGTATTTCATGAGTTTTAGCATTATGAATAAGTTATGATCATTTGAACCCTAGTTCCATTTTGATAGCAATCCTTGATCAATACATGTTGAAACCTGTTAATAAGCTTTTGAATTTATCATTTAAATTGTTGTGTTGTTGGGCAAGATTGGATAGACCAAAATTGGTGGAAAACATGTTTTAAACTTGCCAAATACTGTCCAACTGCAGGTAAAATCGTGTCACGATTTTACCAGCGTGTCACGATTTTACAGGCAGAAAACAACACGATTTCTGGGTATGAAATCGTGACACGATTGCAAAATCGTGTCACGATTGCCCAATCGTGTCACGCTTTGACAGCTTACAGGGGACATTTTGTTTTTCATCTTTTCTTGCACCGTTTCGGCTATCCAATACTGCTCCGAACTTAAGGATCGACATGTAATGATTAAGCGTTGCTAAAGAGCATATCAAGACCTATCCTTAAGATGGTTAAATCAACATTATAGAATGAGGATGATAGGCATAAGATTATTAGAAAGGATGCCTTAATTCACAAGTATCATAGATAGGTATAAGACCTAGTATTGAGTTTATCTCTCACTAGGCAATTCTCAAACACTCAATTAAGTATAAGCAAGCCAAGAATGTTATAGTATTCAAGTTTAGAAACCTATTATAGGTTAAAGAGAATTAGGAAGGTACTTATCATGTACCAAGCACAAGAATGATACCATGTTATAGCTAAGAACCTCTAGTAGGTTAAGTTTTAAAGAATGCATTAGATATGCACCGGAAGTATGAAATGTAATAGATATGTTTATGAATTTAAGTTAAGAACCTAATGATAAAGATTATACGTGTTCATCAGACTCCGGGATACGCCGGATGGGATTTCTCCGAAAGGGCTATCCACACGTAAGTTATAAGACGATATTAAACGTGTTCATCAGACTCCGGGTTTCGCCGGATGGGACTCTTCCGAGAGGATTGTCCACACGTATGTTAAAAGACTTAAGCATGTCCAGCAGGCTCCGGGATTCGCCGGATGGGACTTCTCCGAGAGGGTTGTCTACATGCAAGTTGTGTCCAGCAGGCTCCGGATTATGCCGGATGGGGCTTCACCGAGAGGGTTGCCTACACAAAGATAAGAGGAGTCCGGTGTTAGCCTGATATGATAGGAATTTCACCGGTATGATGGGAGATGTACTTCGGGGTTACTCCACCCGGATGCACTCCGTAAAATGAACCAAGATAATGACTGTTTGTTCAACGCTAACTTCTAACTTTATGATATGAAAAGATGAATACGAATATGAAATGAATACGTATATTATATATGTGATACGAGACATGATGATTAGTTCCTAGTGAATGCGATGTGATCATAGGATGTCCCCAAGATCACTACGTATAAGACTAAGATAAGAATAGAGTACGAAATGCATAAGTTTATGTATATGACTAGTATAAGAAAGTTAAAGACATGACGCGATCCTAGGTTTCCCCTTGATCGCGATAGAGGTTTAAGAATGACAGCGATCGTAGGTATCCCCAAGGTCGCTAAGAGTAGGCACGGTGACCCTAGGTTTCCCCCGTGGTTGCCAACAGTAGGTTGGGTTGGAGCTCACTGAGACATTATGTCTCACCCCAATCCTTCTGGTGCAGGTTCATAGGTTAGCAAGAGATGTTCATGAAGATCTTCAGGATGGAGCTGGATGGAGTGCAGATGCTCGTCATGGCAAGCTCAGGAGGTTGACAGATTTTATGTATGTATATGAACATGTATTATAAGATATTTGGATATTATGTAAACGAGCAAATTGTACTCATTCAGTGGTTTGTATATATTAAATTATTGTAAATTTTAATGTATCCGATATCAGATTAATACGCATGCTAAATATTCTAGATAATTTAGTATGGGTGTTACAGTTTCAGCTGGACCGGACAATGTCCACGCTCTATTTCGAAGCCCAGACCCGTGGTATCTCAGTGCTATATATTTGTGAAGACAAACCCTAGTTGGGTAACTAAAAACCGTGTGTGTTAGCAAAGCGTGTGTTTTAAGGTTTTTAGGGTTTTGTGTTAATTGTGAGCCTTGCTTGTATCTCCCTGATTCAAGCTAAGGACTGAGTTTGTTTTGAGTTGTAATTTGTAAGCTGCTCCTAAGCTTTTAAGTACGGAGTGAGTATGTGTTATTAGCGTGTGTTTCTCTTGGTTGTGTTTTATGTTTTGTGTGTTTGATAACAATACTGTGTGTGTTGTTCGTAGGAATTGAGACGGGGTCTCATATCTAGGAGTTCCTAGATAGAGTTGCCACTGGTAGGGTCTAGGTGCAAGGTCAAGTAGTGTGTCTGCGTTGGTCTTTTCACTAGAACTATAATAGTGGAATCATTCCTGGATTGGTATCCCCCAGAGTAGGAGAGTTGCTCCGAACTGGGTTAACAAACTCTCTGTGTACTTTTTATTTCCGCTGTGTTCCTTTTAATTTGCGCTTTGTTACGTTGTGCTATTTTAATTATAGTTCTGAGTAGACACGCGCTCGGACAGGTGTGCCAACATTGTGCACAGCATATTTCAGTCAGGTTGCCAGGAATTTCACTTGCGTAGTAGAATATGAGACTATCCGAACCATCGCATTCAACTTGATGACCATATCCCTGTTTATACACTTCTTGCAAATCCAAACTAGAGTTATCCAATACTAACACTTGTGCTGAAACTTATATTCTCGTTATAGTCCGCGTAATCTTACTTAGACGACATTGGACGTTCTTATTATCCTCGACGATTCCATTGAATTCTTGTATTCGATCTTTGCCTCACACAACGGCATCCTACATATATGGTTTTACCATAAATATATCATTCTTTAATGAGAGTAAACTACCGCACTACCTCCATTATACAAATACAAGGGAGGAGGCATCTTGGTGTATTACTTTCCATAATCTTAATCATTGCTTCCATCACGGAATTCCTCAAGGACTCGCGAAATCTTACTGATTACCCGCGTTCTGCTTCGATGGATCTATGTCGTTACTTATCTCAATAACTTAGAAATCATTTTCATACTAGGAGTTTGCCAATCTCCCATCGTTCTTGTCACAACTTATTCTCGTTTTCTTGTCGTAGCATAAATGCTTTCTACACCGATAATCCCATTAACTTATAGGAATCTAGTCCAAGTGATGAGTGGCTTAAGTCGTCTCACATATCATTATATAATATATTTCATAGCATATATCTTACATACATAAGCGAGCACGTGTACATTTTACATTACCTCACTTTGTCCGACTAACGGGACATCATTCTTAATCTTAACATATTTGAGACACTACCACATCAATTGGAAATCTTTTCTTACTCTTAATTCATTTCGTAACATCCAGGATTTGCCTTTCAACTGGCTTGCCAGGTTTGCCCCGCCAATGTTACTCATGTTTATTCTTAAGTATACAACAACCTATAATGTAAATTTATGGTTACAATTCACCGGTTTCACAAACTTATTTCTCGTCCAGGACGTCGAATTCAAAATCCTTATTTTCAACAGAAAACTTTACTTGATTGCTACCCAAAAGTACACTCAGTCTTTAATCCTTTAGTCATAATCCTGAAATTACGCAGCCCTTTACCATGAACTACGAATAACTTTTAATCTGCGTAAAAGTTCTCCGTCTTTTACTGGTGAACATTAAGTTCAAGACTTTCCAAAATCTTCAGCTAAGATAGGTTAACATGACATGGGTACAACATGAAATGAAACTCATTCGCCACTGCATTATCGTTTCTGATCCACGCCTCAAATTCAAATATTTCATTCCTCATGGATTTCGAGGTTTAAGGTATTCATCAACTTAACTTCCATAACTTTCCATTAGAACTCATGATATATCCAAATCGCTTATACTTACTACCATCCCGTATAATAGGAATTTAGCACTTAACATCTTCTCATACTCTAAGCCTCAGCTTAGCGTTGTTCATTATATCATTCTTGGACTAACACTCCGCTGCGCCACTCTGATTTTTTTTAACACTCGAGTTAGCATCGGAAGAAGACTTCACTATTATCACATAAAATTCCATCGATCAATCAATCATTTTACTCTATCACTTCGTAATCACTGTAACAAATTTGTCTGACGTTACCATTTCTCTTGGTCAGCTCTTCTTGTAGAATCATTAAACATTGCATAAACCCGACTGGAAGTATGTCTGAGGCAGTTTAAATTTATGTACATCCGTTCGTGGCAACTTCTAAAGACACTTAAAGCTTTTGAAGGTTCATATCTTTCATTTGAGTCTTGTTACTATTCACTCTTTCTTTATCCGTAATGATTTCATATCCATAACCTTTCCGGGACAACTTCGGTCTCCTTAGCTCTATCATGTTCCTTAAGTTACCCTTGAGTTTCTACAGAACAATCCGTTCTGAAAAGTTCCAAATTCTTACCGGTTCTCTAGAACGCCTAACATAAGTTGCGTTTCTTCGAGTGCCCGATTAATTGATCTTAAACTTTTGCACATTATCATGATCTATTGGATTCCTCCAGTAACTCGTTATTGTATTCACAATTCAAATCGATACCTTATTACTACCCTCGGAAACTCATCAACACGAGGTGATCTCTTTCTGTTCTATAAAATTTGTGGAAGGAACCTCTTCAATGGGGGTGCATACAACTCCTTAGCATTTACCTCAATCCTAAAATTTCATGTTCAAGACGATCCGCCGTATATTAAAATCTCAACATAATTTCTCGGCTGAAATCCCGATCATCCTTTAACACTGGTCTACTATAACCTTGTGTTATCTTGAACTTGCCTTCTTTAACCAATCAAGGAAATTCAATACTGTTCATCTAATTAAGAGTGTTCAACTTAATCCGTCCATCAGCATAATAAATTCCAGTAACTTATTATTTATTATCCGACCTTCATTAAGTAAAATTCCAGTCTAACTTTTCTTACCTCTAATCTTCTTACCATTCGGATACATCCAAAAATTGATTCACGCTTTGTCATGCAACGAGTCTTATTGATACCACTTATTCATACATCTTAGTTCTGAGACTGCATATCATCTCCTCTTCTTATTTCACAAATCTGGTTCATGAGACGTGGCTGATCTGATGGGATCAATCTTACTTGTGATTCATGCTCAATAACCACACTTGAGTGGTTAGTTTCTTCTGTCCAAATAACTCACGAAATCCATAATTAATTCTCTTAACTGTTCGGACATTAAAATCTCATCCGATTCAAGTCGATTTTTCAACTCTGTGCTCAGAATTGTTACTTAGTCCACACTTCACTTTAACTTCTCAAACTACGGTTTCCGTCAAGGTTTCACGTCATTCCTTAGGGCATTCCATGATTCCTTAATCCTTATGTCTTCCGCACACATGGCATCGTCCAACGATGCGTCCAACTGGGTTGAGGCGCTTCACCTCACTGTTAAATATCCCTTATGTCTTTAAGACCTTGCCACATCTAGGCTTCGTCACTTTACAGTTTGATGGCCACCATTTGGCACAAACACTTCTTCACCAATTCCGTCTTAAAATCCGACACCTTAATCTTCGTCTTTCATACACTTCATTCCTCCTTGGTCACATTCAGCTCTCAGACATTTATCCTAACTGTCATATACTAGATTGAGTTGATCAGGCTCAACTAGATGTGACCTTTAGAACAATATCCGGAACCCAATGGTCCCACTACTTTTATTGAAACTTTAATGACCCAAGGCATGGTCTGAATCGACCTGCTCTGATACCAATTGTAACACCCACACTAAATTATCTAGAATATTTAGTATGCGTATTAATCTGATATCGGATACATTAAAATTTACAATAATTAATATATATACAAACGACTGAATGAGTACAATTTGCTCGTTTACATAAATGTCCAAATGTCATATAATACACGTTTATATACATATATAAAATCTGTCAACCTCCTGAGCTTGCCTTGACGAGCATCTGCACTCCATCCAGCGTCTTCCTGAAGATCTTCATGAGCATCTCTTGCTAACCTATGAACCTGCACCAGAAGGATTGGGGTGAGACATAATGTCTCAGTGAGCTCCAACCCAACCTACTGTTGGCAACCACGGGGGAAACCTAGGGTCGCCGTGCCTACTCTTAGCGATCTTGGGGATACCTACGATCGCTGTCAATCTTTAACATCTATCGCGATCAAGGGGAAACCTAGGATCGCGTCATGTCTTTATCTTTCTTATACTTGTCATTTACATAACCTTTGCATTTCATACTCTATTTTTATCTTAGTCTTATACGTAGTGATCTTGGGGACATCCAATGATCACATCTCGTTCACTAGGAACTAATCATCATGTCTCGTATTACATATAACATATACATGTTCATTTTCATATTCGTATCATCTTTTCATATCATAAAGTTAGAAGTTAGCGTTGAACAAACAATCATTATCTTGGTTCATTTTACGGAGTGCATCCAGGTGGAGTAACCCCGAAGTACATCTCCCATCATACCGGTGAAATTGCTATCATATCAGGCTAACACCGGACTCCTCTTATCTTTGCGTAGGCAACCCTCTCGGTGAAGCCCCATCCGGCATAATCCGGAGCCTGCTGGACACATCTTGCATGTAGACAACCCTTTCGGAGAAGTCCCATCCGGCGAATCCCGGAGCCTGCTGGACGTGCTTAAGTCTTATAACATACGTGTGGACAATCCTCTCGGAAGAGTCCCATCCGGCGAATCCCGGAGTCTGATGAACACGTTTAATATCGTCACATAAATTACGTGTGGATAGCCCTTTCGGAGAAATCCCATCCGGCATAATCCGGAGTCTGATGAACACGTTATCATATTCTTTATCATTAAGTTCTTACTTAAGTTCATAGACATATCTATTACATTTCGTCTTTCTTGTGCATATCTAATGCATTCTTAAAAACTTAACCTACTAGAGGTTCTTAACTATAAACATGATATCATTCTTGTGCTTGGTACATGATAAGTACCATCTTAATTCACTTTAACCTATAATAGGTTTCTAAACTTGAATACTATAACATTCTTGGCTTGCTTGTACTTAATTGAGTGTTTGAGAATTGCCTAGTAAGAGATAAACTCAATACTAGGTCTTATACCTCTCTATGATACTTGTGGATTAAGGCATCCTTTCTCTCACTAATGTGCCTATCCTCAATCTATAATAATGATCTAAACATTCCCAAGGATAGGTCTTTAGGTGCTTAATAGCAATGCTTAACCATTACATGTTGTTCCTTGAGCCCGAAGCAGTATTGGATAGCCGAACGGTGCAAGTAAAATTGAAAAACAACATAATCCTGTCCCCTTCAAAATCGTGACACGATTGGGCAATCGTGACACGATTTGGCAATCGTGACACGATTTGGCAATCGTGTCACGATTTCATACCCAGAAATCGTGTTGGTTTCTGCCTGTAAAATCGTGACACGCTGGTAAAATCGTGACACGATTTTACCTGCAGTTGGACAGCATAGGACTAGTTCAAAACATGTTTTCCACCATTTTTGGTCTATCCAATCATGCCCAAGCATCATACAACTTTAAAGGATCATTTCTAATGCATATTAACATATCACAACATGTAATGGTCAAGGATTACTCATAACATAGAATTAGGGTACCAAAGTTCATAACTTTAATCAATATACAATTGTTCATCAAAACATAACTTAGTGGGTTCTAAAACCCCTAGGGAACTCACCTTGATTGCTAGCTTCCTTGCCAAGCTCTCAACTTTAAAACCCTAGCTTGATCCACTTTCCTTTTCTCTTGATTCTTCCTCAAATCTCCTTGTTTCTTTCCCTTCTTCTAGCTTCCAATACAAGCTTGCTTTGCAATACTTCTCTCAAGAATTGGATTAAGAATTGATGAGTTGATGGAGAGGGAGAGGAAGGCGTGTGCTTAGAGAGGGTGAGGGAGAGGGACCGAATTTGAGAGAGTGAAGGGGAGAAGAGAATAGTGTGGGAAAATATCTTGTTCCCCCTTTTTTAAAATAATCTCCCTCTTATCCAAAATTACTATATTGCCATTGATTAATATTACAAAATCGTCATGCTTGCTTCATAAGTTTCTAACGCTAATAACTGATACTTTAAGCGGAATATTACACTTGCCAAATAATTAAACCCATTAACTGACAATTTACCAAATTGTCCTTTGCTTAAAACATTCCGATACATCGTCTCAATATTAATAAATATTCGAGTCTTAGGCGGGATGTTACACTTTGTCTTTCCAAATCAACAAAATAACAAAAAACATTTTCTTTCTTTTTTTTAAACTCATCTCTTTAATCTTTTCACACTTAAGCATTTATTTTACAAACAAATAATTAATTTAGCATAAAGATAAATAAAAGCAAGAGGTTCCTATAGAGTACTATAGACGTTTAGGGTGCTAATACCTTCCCTTTGCGTAACCAACCCCCGGACCTTTGATCTCTAAAAAAATAGGGTTTTTCGAACTTTCTCCCTTTTCCTCGGAAAAATAAAAGATCGGTGGTGAATCTTAAATTTGCGAGTCAACGCTAACTAATAGCTTGATATCCAAAAATCACCGCGACAGAAAAATGGCGACTTCACTGGGGACCAAAATCCTAAGTGGGTTAAACCTATCTTGCTTTTCTTTATCTTTATGCTTTATTATTATTTGTAATTGTAAATACGTGCTTAAGTGTTTATCTTTTTACGTGAGTGCTGAGATAAGTCCTACACCCGGACTTGAGGGAAACATAAGATAGGATGGTGGTATAATCATAGTGGCTTTCCGAGAGTGAGTTTCGGATGTGACACATGTGATAACCCCGCTCAATGGAGGAATCTTGGAAGTATTACTATGTTGGCATGAGTAGTCGTGTTCGGCATTGATATTTTCAAGTGACCTATGAAGTTGAGGACCTTTAGTTACCTTAACCCATCTTGGCCTTTTAGGACGTAGTGCGGTGGCTAATCAAGAGTAGTCTTGAATTGGTTGATACGCGATACTACACTCAAATGAGACTTTCCTACGAACGTTGTTGGACCGGGAGTCAGTCCCGTAATCCGACAATATTCGGAAGTGGTCAATGACTTTGGGAACTTGGTAGAACCCGTGATACAGGTACATGTGAAACCATAGTCCTTACCAGATGGCGTGTTTACCCTCAGCTCCAACAATACGGACTTAACCTCACCGTGTTTTCTCCGCTCTTTAGCATAATCATGCATACATGCATTCATTCATAAACCTTTTTTCATCAAGTATCGAAAGACTTAGACGAGTTTTGTCGTAAACATGGTAGGAATGAACTTCACAAAGAGAAACACTCAGAAATACAATTTCAAAAGCCCAGATTTGACAAGCTTAAGGAAGCTAGGATCTTTAATGACTAGTCCAGAGGATTTTCTCGAACTCGTTATGGGAGATCATTCGGCATCCTCAAGTTTGAAATATTGGGACTTTTTCAAGATTTCTACTGATGAAATTCTGAGCATATCCCTTGGCTTTGTTCCTAAAAAGGGGATTGTTTGTAATATTTTAAATGAAACGTTCAAACTATGATGTTTACAATCACTTCGACAAGTCCTTCAATAACAAAACTTTTTTTTTGCATAAGCATAATCATGCATCATACTGCATTCATAGTTTCCAAATCGAGTCTCACACTTTGTTCACTACTTCAAAGGTTAATCTGCCGCCGTCAAAGAAAGTGGCTCGGCGTATTCATTACACTCGCATCTACAACACACGAGCACATCAGAGAAAAAGAATGGATCTGTTAGAGCAAGAAAACCAGAACCTCCGGGAAGAGGTAGCTAGTCTCAGGGAGGGGATGGAGAAGTTGACCTCCATGATGAATGCTTTGTTAGCTTCCCAAGCCCAAACGTCAGTTCCTCAGCCTGTTGTCACTGCTCTTGAGCAACCAATCTCGATTGCTTTGCCAACCTCTACCGTGCTTACTCCTCCACCCGGTCTGTCATTCACTCAAGTGGCTGCAACAAATTCAACACCTCTTATCCACTCCATCCAACAAGAGGCCGTGCCTATCTTTCGTGCTGAAAGTGTTGGAAATTTTGACAGGATGGTTGAACTTCAGGAGAAATTTGACGGAATGCAACGGGAAGTTGAAGCTCTCCGGGGAAAAGACTTGTTTGGTAAAGATGCTCGAGAACTCTGTTTGGTTCCTGACGTTGTAATACCGCCTAAGTTCAAGGTCCCTGACTTTGAAAAATACAAGGGGAATTCGTGTCCACGTAGCCATCTGGTGATGTACGTGAGGAAGATGTCTATGCACACTGATAATCACAAGCTTCTTATTCACTTCTTTCAGGACAGTCTGACTGGTGCTGCTTTGAAATGGTATATGAACCTGGACAGTGCCAGCATCCGCACTTTCAATGATCTTGGTGAGGCTTTCATTCGCCAATATAAGTATAACTTGGATATGACCCCAGATCGTGATCAGCTCCGTGCAATGACACAGAAAGATAAAGAAACATTCAAGGAGTATGCCCAACGCTGGAGGGAAGTGGCAGCTCAGGTTGTCCCGCCTTTAGAAGAAAAAGAGATGACTAAAATCTTCTTGAAGACCCTTGGTCAATTCTATTATGAGAAGATGGTTGCCAGTGCGCCAACAGATTTCACCGAGATGGTAAATATGGGAATGCGTCTGGAAGAAGGAGTCTGAGAAGGACGTTTAGTCATGGAAAGTGCTTTTGCTGCCAGCAGTACAAAGGGGCTTGGGAATGGCTTTTCAGGAAAGAAAGAGCAAAAGGTAAGTATGGTGGCCCATAGGCAGCCTCAGCAACAGCATCAACAACAGCCTCGACAACATAATCGGGTTCAGCGAATATCCCATTTTGATCCAATCCCCATGGCATATGCAGAGTTGCTCCCCGCTTTGCTTGATAAAAATCTTGTTCAAACTAAGGCACCTCCTAAGGTACCTGAAAGATTGCCAAGGGGGTATAAACCTCATCTTTCTTGTGCTTTCCATCAAGGGGCACCCCGGTCATGACGTTGAGCATTGTTATGCCTTGAAAGCCGAAGTCCAGAAGTTGATCCAAGCTAACATCTTGTCCTTCAAAGAGTCGAACTCCAGTGTGCAAGCTAATCTACTACCTGGCCATGGGACTCCATCTGTTAATTTGGTGCAAGATTGTTCAGAAGCTCACCCTGTTGAAGAAGGTGGCAGTTAATTTTGTAACACATGGCATAGTTTACCGCAACTAGGTCGCTGTTGACAATCCCTCAAGTTACTCATAGGTCCAAGTAATGTGTTTTGTTGTCTCGTCTTTTTCAAAAAAATTTCCTTTCGTTCCGCCCGAGACGAAAATGAACTTTTTAGGGCTTTTTGTTTCCTGACTATGTTTATTATTCTTAGCTTTTTCTGGAAAATGGTAACACAAAAAACCAAATAGTTAATCATTTTTTCTTTTATTTGTTTCCTTTTTAATCATTTTCAAATACCTATATCAACTCATTTTCTCAAACTAATCATCAATCGTATGTAAATCTGAACACCAATAAACCCGTTGAACACTGTAACCCTATGCTCTCTCCCGACTTTGAGTTCCCTGTTTACGAAGCTGAAGAGGAGGAGGATGAAGGGATTCTCGAAAAGATCTCTCTGCTACTAGAATATGAAAAAGAACATCATTCAGCCTCATGAAGAAGCACTGAAAGTGATTAACTTGGACACTACAGTATTCCTGATCAAATCCCAGATGAGTAGTGCCATCGAGGCTGCAAAAAAAAAAACAAACAAAAAAAAGGAAAAAATCAAACAAAAAAATCAAAAGCAAAAAAAAAAACAAAAGCAAAAAGAAAAAGAAAAAGAAAACAAAAGCAAAAAAAAACAAAGAAAGAAAAATACATCAAAAAAGATAGTGCAGAAGATGGTAACCACATACAAGGACTGACATGAGATGTTACCGTATGCTTTACATGGTTATCGCACTTCAGTACGTACCTCAACAGGGGCAACCCCCTTTTCTTTGGTGTATGGCATGGAAGCAGTACTCCCTGTGGAGGTTGAAACGCCATCAATAAGAGTTCTAATGGAAGCCAAATTGTCATAGGCTGAATGATGTCAAAACAAATATGATCAGTTCGAACTTAATTGAAAAGAAACGCATGAAGGCCTTGTGCCATGAGCAGTTATATCAAAAGAGGATGAAACAAACTTTTGACAAGAAGGTTCGTCCCCGTGTGTTTCAAGAAGGAGATCTTGTGCTCAAGAAGGTTTTATCTTTCCAACCTGATTCCAGGGGCAAGTGGACGCTTAATTACGAAGGCCCATATATCGTCAAGAGAGCTTTCTCTGGTGGCGCTTTGACGCTTACGACTATGGATGGTGACGAGCTTCCCCGTCCTGTGAATGCTGATGCAGTCAAGAAATACTTTGTCTAAAAAATAAAAGAACAGCTCGGTAAGTCGAAAACCCGAAAGGGCGGCTTAGGCAAAAATGAGCGTCTCGGTGGATCGAAAACCCGAAAGGGCGGTCCAGGCAAAATTAGAGACATCAAACAGAAAAATAATCATCCTGATAGGTCGAAAACCCGAAAGGGCGATCTATGCAAAAATTAAGGATCAAAAGACAAAGTAACTGCATTGGTCTGATCTCTACTCACTTGGGGCACAATTGAATGTCAAAGAGACTCTGAATCTGAAGCATCCAAGCAGTGAAATTCAAAGTTTTCAGGGAGAATAACGGTTATTGTGTTCAATGTACCTTCCCCTTATATTTACCATTTTCCAAACTTTGTAAGATCCGTGGAGCCATGCCATTGGCGGGTCACCACTCTTTTAAATAAATTTGAGCTTGTTGCCTTTCATTTGGAATTCCCATTTATTCAGTTTCAAAAAAACTTCTTCTATTTTTTATGGTAATATTTGAAACAAAATATTTTTCAAAATCATAAATATTTTTCATGTCTTTTTGAAAAGCACGAGCAACAAATACATTTTCTTTGAACTCATGAATAAGTGAAGTGTGCGTCAACAGCTATCCTGAGAACGGATAAACTTTGCAGGTTGAACATGGTCAATTGCTTAAAAAAAAATACAAAAAAAAAGAACAAAAAAGAAATGTATATATAATAAAAAAAGAAAACAAAAAGAAATGAGCTCGGTAAGTCGAAAACCCGAAAGGGCGGCTTAGGCAAAAATGAGCGTCCTGGTGGATCGAAAACCCGAAAGGGCGGTCCAGGCAAAAATTAGGGGCATACAAAAGAATATTTTCCCGGTGGACTGAAAACCCGAAAGGGCAGTCCAGGCAAAAATTAGGGACTCAAAAAAGAGCAAAAAAAAAACAGAAATAAGCATGACCACAGAAGCACCGGTTCTTCTACCATGGTTTTTGGATTGGCACGTTCTCCCCAGGAAGTGTCTATTCCCCATCATCTGTTGCATATGCCGGGCTTTACCCCGTCTTTGTCTTGAAACGCCCCCACTGGCATCATCCCCATTGAAGATTACCGAGTGTTTGTGATGCGACGTCGGGTCACTTTCCATCTTATCCGTCCAATCTTGTCTCATCAAGTCAATCCTTCATACTGTAACACCCATACTAACTTTAACTAGTATATTAGCATGTGCGTTAAACTGATACTGGATACATTTAAAAATTTCAATAATAAAACTCATACATTACAAATGAAAGATTACATAATACTCGTTGTACAAATAATCCAATATTTATACAATGCTTATACAAATGTCCACTAAGCTTCTGAGCTGGTACACAACGAGCAAATGCACTCCATCCAGTACCTCTATGAAGATCTTCGTCACGAACCTCTGACTTGCCTGTAACCCTGCACCAGAAGGAATGGGATGAGACATAATGTCTCAGTGAGCTCTTCCCAACCTACTGTTTGGCAACCACAGGGAACCTAGGGTCGCCATGCCTACCTTGGCAATCTCGGGGATTACCTATGATCGCCAAGTCTTTAACTGTCTATGACTATAAGTTCTCCTGTAACTATAACTTAAACTGCCTTTAACCTTTGATGTGACTGTCTATAACCTTTGCCATAATGGCCTATGACTATAACTATAATTGCCTAAATCCGTAACTGAGATCATGTCTGTATCTATGACTTAGTGATCGAGGGGAAACCTAGGATCACTTTCCAATAACTGTCTATAACTATAACTGTAAGTTTCCTGTAACTATGACTGTAACTGTAACTTTGACTATAACTATAAATCATAAAACGTATCAACAGTTCGATAGCAGTTTTATGTTAGCTGTTAGCGTTGAACAAACAATTATCTGAGTTCATTTTACGGAGGGCACCCCGGGTGGAGCAACCCCGAGATACGTCTCCCTATGAACCGGTGAAACTCCTATCATATCAGGCTATCACCGGACTCCCTATGAAAATTGCATGTGGATAATCCTCTCGGAGAAATCCCATCCGGCGTATCCCGGAGTCTGCTGAACATGCCTATGACTGTGAAACGTGCAAGCACGCCAATAACTTTGATCTTTAATTCTTTAATTTCTTTAACTTTAACGTATGAACGTATAATCAATTACTTTGATTCTATAACAATACTGTAATCTATAACCCGTAATCTATAACCTGTAATCTATAACCTTGGCTTATCGTTCTCATAAGCCTCCTATAATTGTTGGAGATCCAACTCTATTAACTTGTCTATAACTATGATTGATAAATC